>NQII01004222.1:0-40522 GCA_002778355.1 Clitarchus hookeri
CTCTGGCAGGATTCATAGAAGATACGTTTGTGTAGTTCTCGCCGCCATTTAGCTCCATGATCGACACTTTTTTTTTGTGGCGGATTTTTCTTTGTTCCGAGAGCGGTGAGTAAATTTTGTTATTTAATTTTTATTATGATGCATTTTTAGCATTCGTAAATCAATTCAATTTCCTCCAATCTTCAATAACATGTCTGCAAGGTTCGACGTTCCTAGCAAACGTAACCCTATAATCGTATGTTTACTGCCCAGAAAATTTAAGAAAAAACAGTCTTCGAAGTTTGTCAAAACAGAACACGTGATATGTTAAATGTTACATTAACTTTTACTTACTTTCAAATATACTTTATTCGCTGTTTTCCTTTAAATATGCCAAACCACCAACTGCAAGAATATCCCAAACGTCCACCTCGCCATAAATGCAGATCTTTCATCGAACAATCAATAAACAACTGGCATATTTAAATTTCGCGTACGCACCAGTTGCACCCTTCAGGAATTGGTGTAATTTTTGCTGCACTAATTTACACCATACGTAACCACACCAATGGAAAAAATGGGCCACTTTCAATGGGTTTTGCGTCACATCCGGTTTGAAAGAAACTAATCTATTGAGACCAGACTTGCGTGAAGGCGGGTGATCAGTTTTATTCCTGGTAGAGCCAGTGACGCAGTATTGTATGCCAGAAGCCGTCGAATTGACAATGTGTTAAAAAAACTATGGTTTGTTAGGTATGGTTGATTTGATCATTTTTATTGGTCTGCAATGTTGCACATCTTCGGGACACGACCAAACCCTGTCGGTGCAGTTTCAGGAGACAGCGTTGCATTAAGTTGCCGGATTTCGTTGCCGGGTATCTTCATTTTGCTATCAGATGTATGCGGTACGTTTATCTCTAGGAATCATTGTTCCCTACTTCTTATTCTTCTTCTCTCATTGATGTGCTCAGTTCATGGCGAGGGCTTGCCGTGAGCGCGTAGACAGCTCAGTCGTGGCACGTACAAAGCACCGCCAGAGAAGAAACACGGCTGTGGCGTGAGAAGAAAGCTGCAGGCAGGGAAGATGAAAAGTTTTCTGCGAAACTCGTCTTGCCTGCATTTGAGAGGAATCATTGGAAAGTTTTTTCTAAAGAAAGTGGCACGTTAAGAACCGGCGAAGGACAGAATAATGAGCTGTTTCGGACTAGGGACGTACTTAGCCGGAGATATGAAGAATACACCTACGTAAGGAAATGTGCGAGTTGAAGAAGAGAGTAAACGGTCTCAAGAGACAACTAGGAGAGGAAGGAATATCGAATCTTAGGCTGTGTTCAAACTGAGTACCGCGTGCGGTCACTTACCTTCGATCCCTTCGTGTGTAATGATCCCACGTTCCCTCCCCAACTAAATGTTCGTTAGTGATTTCGGTCACACTTGCTAGCGTCCACCATGATTTATTATCTAACGAATTATACTCAGTGCAAGTTTCTTTTGTTTTTGTGACATAACACTTTTTTTTCACCCTGTGGCTGTGCAAAGTTGCAAACNCCCCTGCGGCTGTGCAAAGTTGCAAACACAGGCGAATGAAATACCGGTGCTTCCGATAGCAGAGTACCGAAAACCAGCCAAGAATTCGGCAACGGCACTTGTCATGCCCCCTAGGCTGTGAGTTGGGACAACTGCAAAATGACGTTACAACCGTGATACAGTTTTATAGGTCATGAAGCCTGGTATATTATATTCACACGCTAAACTGGGCCCTTTTGAAAGTTCCGCTTGAGATCTACTTGTCATGCAAATTGTGTATTCTTTTGCCAAAGTGAAATTAAGATTACCGTGGGGCTGATCTCTATTCACGCGTCGCGTCGGTCAGGTGAAACTGTGATATTATTAAAAAAAAGTAAATATTTTTTTAATGTGCTAATTCTTATTCTTACGCACATTAAAAAAAACAGGAAGCAAAATTAATTGTTTGAGTATTCACAGTTTTTGTTTACATATTATTTTTAATTTTTTGGGCAAGGAATGGAACTACTTCACCTCTGTCGTTAGAAATTCCACTAAGTACATGTCAGTTGGTTTGCTCCTTAAAATACACACAGGTAGGAGCAGTGATATTTTTCAAATGTGGTTTTCAAAAGTGTCCAGTTAAACTTGAACAGCCTAATAAAAGGGCCCGTAGGTTGGTGAGATTGGACACAGGCTTAGAAGCACACTTACAACCGTAGTTGTAAAGTATGGCGATATTTAATTGCAAACCCTTGCTTGGTCTTGATGATTATGAGGGCGGGNCGGGCGGCGTTGCCACGTGTCCGATACGTGATCTGATTAGCACGCCACCGCCGCTCCCGACCGCGCTCGCTGTGTTTACAAGCGTCCCCTGCGCTCTCCGCGGTCGGGCGGGCCCCTGCTTTGGATCTACTTTTTGTATCCTTCCGCAACGTCCGAAAGCAAAAAAAATTAACTCGCCGTTGACGTCTCGCTTCATCCACGCGCCATTCAAGGAGTAGATTCGTGGAATTATAAATACACATGAAATACGTAGGTTGTTAAGAAATATTTTCTTTAATGGTGTGTCATGTAGTATGTTGGAAAAATGCTTGCTTTACCGCCATCAGTCCATACGCTGCTTGTAAACGTCTTCGTGTTTTTTACGTTCGCTTTTCGGTGCATCTGAAACACAACTGTGGTGCATTTTTTTGGTAATATCAGTGCTTTCCAAACCCACCTTTAAAAGAGTAGAGTTTGGCATACAAGATGACCCTGAACTACAGGTACAAACTTTGTGAGATGAATAGTTATTGAAAATGGGGTAGAAAACACGTAATGACCTATCGTGATTATTATGAGAAAAATACGCTCTTGAAACTTGGGAATGAAAATAAATTTCGTGAATAATGTTAAGCTGTATTTGATATCTGTCGTATGTGAACATTTGTGCGGTAGTAAAATCGTCCGTCATCAGGCAGTTAGGGAGTGCCATGTTGTTAACAAAAAAAGCGTGTTATTCTTGGGTGTTTATCGCTTGTTATGATGCAATACTAATGTGTACATTTGTACATTAAAGGAACGCAAATCATGCNATTCTTGGGTGTTTATCGCTTGTTATGATGCAATACTAATGTGTACATTTGTACATTAAAGGAACGCAAATCATGCTAACACTTTTAACGAACTTGTTGTTTAATCTAACGTAGTTTCTGATATTTTGCAAGTAACCAAGTTTAATTACCGGCTTTTAAGACCGCCTCCCTTAATAATAGCGTTAGGTCGTATTATGTTATCTATCTCATTTTCTATAACGAGTCATCGCACAAAGTTGGTACCTGCTGTTAACGATAAACCTGTATATACGGTGCATATAATAATATATAACATAAACTGGCATACTTAATTGTAATGTTTGCAGCGGCTTTGAAAAAAAAAATTTACATCTTAAGGTTTTAACTGCGTTGCAAAATGTTTGACTTGTTTTTATTTTTTTTACGAAATTACTAGACGTGTAATTAATGTGTTTACTTATGAAAATAAAACATACTCCAGACGAGGACCGAATGGTACTTTCAAGACAGCACTCTTGCTGTAACTGCATTATTATTTTGGAGACCTCCGGCATCGTTAATGGCTTTTTCAGACTTCTGTACCTTTAAACAAACACGCACAATCCGGACATGAGTGAAATTGATTAACATTACCAGCCGCATGGCCAGGAAGTCGCTGTGTTGTACCAAGAAGGAAATCCCTGCCGGGATATGTGTGGTCGTAATCAATCGCAGTGTTTGTTCAACATTGTAAGTCTTGGGATATTCATACAGCGTATTTTTATTAAACTGTTTACGAAAATTGCGTNGCAATCCGGACATGAGTGAAATTGATTGACATTACCAGCCGCATGGCCAGGAAATTCGGCTGTGTTGTACCAAGAAGGAAATCCCTGCCGGGATATGTGTGGTCGTAATCAATTGCAGTGTTTGTTCAACATTGTAAGTCTTGGGATATTCATACTGCGTATTTTTATTAAACTGTTTACGAAAATTGCGTTGCTGTTTTTCAACATCCCGCCAGAATATAATTATTAGTAATTTGTTTTGGCGTCATACTTCTTTACCGGGCCAATAAGCAAGCTGCCGACCAATTAATAGCCATTTACACTTAACATTTTCTGCAACGAACGAATTGGTGCAGAGCGTACGTGTGTTAAAGATTTCTCGGTCACGAACTTCTTTAGAATTTTTCATTAATGTTTTAACTCTTTTTGGTTGTATTGAATACTAACAAATTCTAATAGTTTTTCTTATCCTAGTTACGTTTTTTTTTTCTTCGTAATAAGAACAGTAGTCTATATTTTATTATATTTGTATCACGAAGTTCGTAGACGGATTTGACGAACTATGCTTTCTCAAAAGAAAATACAAATGCTGAAAAATATATAACTGAATTACACTAATTTTTTTCCTACTTGTGCGGAAAAATCACTGCTGCAAATTTTGTAACACAAATTTAGAAAAAAATTCACGGTATGTGTGAAACTTGGGAGGAAAGCGTAGACCCAAAAATTACGTTTGACAGCGTATTTACCACCAAAGATTTTTTAAGGCAGTTTCTTAGCGGTATTATTAGCATTTAACGGTCCGTGTACAAAATATTACGTAAGGATAAATGTAAACATGGTTCGCATATTTAATTAGCGTTGATAAATAAGAGCAAATATATTGTTCATAGAGTTCGTAGGTATTAGATACCATTAAAGTTTAAATGTTCCCGATCGTAGCAGATTACCAAAGGCAGCAAAGATTTAATTAATATGTAACGGGTAGTATTTATACAACTTGTCTATGAATGTATGTTACACGCTTTGTGTGTAATGCAAAATGAGACAGGGAACATAATGTGATTCAGAGCCTAAATTGATTAATGAGGGAGGTATGCGTCCCTAAAGCGTGAAATTTTGCGATGGATTTATTTAAATATACCAGAAACCACGTTAGATGAAACATCAGTGGTTGATGTTCAGTTCATAAAAAAATCTTAAACCTTAGCAAATTTTTTTGTAATATCATCCCCCATTATGAATTAAATGGGGTTGTCAGATTATGATTGCAAAAAGAAAACATTCTAACCTTTATATGTGTTCTGGTTTTAAGCCTGAAGTCGATAGGACTCGGCGGCAAGACTGCTTGCGTAGTTAAACACCTCTACCTTGTGTAAGTAAACACCTCCGCCACCCTTGAATGCTTAAGTGTGTGGCTGTTTATTGCGAGGATATTAATAAAAGCATAAAAATCATAAGGTTTGTTACAAATTGATATGTTTTCGTAATACATATTTTGATCTTCCTTGAATATTATTATTGATCATATACATAATAATAACGTAATTGTATCATTGCAGACTATGTTAGTGTGTCGTCCCCTGTCATCGCAACAAACTGCCACTTACGCGCGCTTTCTCGAGGGAGACAGAGGTGTTGCCTACCCACGCAGGCGTACCGCTCCGCCCTTTGAAAATTACATCGCTTATTTCTTAGTATGGTTGGTCTGAGTTTGTTTCCCTAATGCAACTCTATTTTTTAATGTGTTCGTGTTAGTTTCGAGCACAAGACCAGAAAAAAAAATATCTAGGGATATAAGTTTTTTTCCGTGCGACGTATTAATTTTAGTATTATAGAGTTATTATTTTTTAATTTTGAGAAATTGTTTTTGGCACATTTGCTTATTTTATATATTATACTCCTAACTATCATAAGCTGGCAATTTTTACATCGGAAACTATAGACTGGATCAACTATTGCGATATGATAGTTACCGGTATAGTATTTCTATATCCTATAAATAAATATAACCCCAGGAAAATACTAAATATATTAATTATAGGCTATTCACGGTAAAGGGAGCAGTTTTTTTTTAAGCCCCTCCCAACAGGCATTAACCACTAATAAATGTTTTATTGCAGCTTTGGGCGTTAACTTTTGAGAGTGGTGGAATGTATACACTGTGTTTATTGGTCACACGGCAACGTTTACATTAAAAAGTGGCGGAAAGATAAAAATTGCCTGAAAGGAAAAATTTAGGAGGGTCTTAAAAAGTTCTCACTTTGCCGTGAATAGCCTACAGTTCCAATTCAGTTCTTTATTTTGTGTTTCAGAAACTTGCGCACTGCGAGACCATTCCACAGTTCTTAACGTTAACTTGATTGGAGTACGTACAGTAATGTTGGCAGTGGATTAGGAAAAGAAGTTCCATCTTTAAACTTCTTTAAAATTGTTGGCAACAGTTTATTTTACTTTTACGCACTTTTTTTCCCCTTCCCAAAAAAATTTTTCAATTCATGGCTTGGGTACTATTTATTAGACATATGGGAGAGCTAACTATTACGTGCGGCGGAAGGATACAGTCATTAGCAGACCTTTCTGAAATGCTTATTCAAGCTAGAACCAAGTGTAACCACGTGTACCGACCGAGGCGGTGCAGAAATAACACCCCGGACCCGCGTACTGGAGGACGTGGGCTCGATTCCTGGTTAGGTAATCACTAATTTCGGTTCTCATTGGGTTTTCCAAATAGTGGTTGCTTGATGCAGGCTATGGGCGCTTCCTCCCTTGTTCATGATTCGTCGTCGCGTACGACCGGTCGCATCTCTGAGGGCCCGTCCACAATTGTCTACATCCCTTGTGCGTGTCTGTGGTTCAATCTCAACTTGGGCGATGCGTTGGCGCATTCGGAATCATGGCCTACAACAGTTTCGACGTCCTAAAAAGATAATTCACAAACTGCCACCAGGGCCCTGTAAACAGAGCAAGCTATAATCATTTCCTTGCCAAATATTTATACCCGTTGGTTCAAAACAATACCAACGACGTATGAATGGTCTGGGCGCTGTGAGGCGTCAAAGTTTTGACAACGCTTCGGATGTGCGTGATGGGCATACGTTCCACATTGCGCCGCAAAACCACAACAAACCCAACAACAGCGTCACATCGTGCAGTAAATTACAAAATGGGTTCGAATTGTCGATCCACTACTTAATTACAGGGCCTAGCGGTGCAAAGATTGACACACACATAGTTGTGTGCTTAGTAATTAAGTCGCTGCGTAAATTCGTGCGATAAGGTCCCCCCTGATGATACAGAGGTCACATACACCATATTATGCATAGTGCCCCATAGAAAATAGTCGAGAGGTGTGAGATCTGGTGACCGTGGTGGCCACGGAACAGGCCCCGCAGCGCCCAAACCATGTTTTTCTGAGCATGGGTTCCCCGTTCAAGAATGATTCCTGCTAGGACACAACTTAAGCCTGTTCGAAAGTTTTTTTTCTAGATTTTGAGGAGGTTATCTATATAGATATTACTTCATAAAAATGCCAAACAGATTGAAAATTTGATCGTGGTTTTTAGCGTAAATATGGCAATTTCTTTGAAATTCGACACTCGGCTTACCTGCTATTTTTACTTTCAATTTAACCTCAAAAGTGAAAAATAAATATAGGTGAACCACATAACAGATTTTCAAAAAATTTAGTTTATGATATTCTAATAACATGAAAAATTTTGAGCAGTATCCGGATGTATTGATTTTGTTAAATAGTGTTATTTGTACGAAAAAATATATGAACTTAAAATTTATATAGCTTGTTTTATTTTGAAAAGTCATTTTCCTCCACTGACATATCTTTCTCAGACCATCACTTCATATCACAACGGAAAACGATTTAATATGCTAAAAATGTAGAAAATAATTTTATACTCTTAAGATTATTTACGAAACTTCGTGGACCTATTAGCGTATCCTTGCCATAGGACACAGAGCTTGGGTAGCGCATATGTAAATGAGCCTTAATGACTCGCCGAGACGTTGATTCACTCGCTCACACACACACACACAATATAACCACGTGTTACCCGATCATAAGCAAATTTGTGCTGCCCATAGAGGCAGCGGTAGATGAACAAATGGCAATGGCTTGTAAGTACAGACCGTACATGGAATCGGTAATTTGCGGTAGAGTGCTCATTCTAACCGTGTTCCAATTTTGGACTGCTTTTCTGCTAATATCACTATCCAAAACAGTGGGTAGGACTTGACGTTACCGTACGTCATTGTGTGGGTGAGTGCTTAGAAATGTTTGTACACTTCCTCTAACATAGTTTTGAAGCATTTATTATGTAATCAAGTTTATTCACAGTAACCTATGATAAATCACCCTATCTATGACGTGTTTGGTTGTTTCCTAAATACTGTTTTATACTTCTGTTAACATACAAGTTGGTAGGTATTTTTAAATCAAACTTTTAGGTGCATTTTGTTTATGAATTATAATATTTCATTCTAATTCATGTAAAAAAAATAGCGTGGATATATTTGTTGGTAATGCGTAGTAATAAATAGTTCTCATAATTTTCTAAACTTGGTTAAGCTTTGTTTGCATGAGGAGGAGGAATGGCCTGAAAGTAGAACTTAAGCAGGGACTCGGAAAAATTTGGAAGTAACCGAGAATATACATAACATTTCATTCATATAAAGGGGTGGGTCTGCTGAAAATTCAAACGTAAACAAACATGTTTGTGATTGTTGACGATGTGACTTAGATTTGTGTATGAGTGATGGGCGAGTTAGTTTTGTGGGACACGTGCTGAAGATGAAGCTAGGTCTATATCATGTTGGTGTAGGACACAGAGGCGGCTGGACGCGGTGATCGTGAGTATTGGTGGAGGCGGTGGGAATATCGTCGTAGGACGGGCAGGCGGTCGGTGGCCACCTACCGGCGGGAGGGACCTGTTGGATGCAGGCAGGCAGGCAGGCAGGCAGGAGGGCCCCAGACAGCGGCAGATGGCCGCCACGGTTAGGGGAGCAACCCCGGGCACCCTCCCTGTTTACACTCGGGCTCGTATTGCCGCTCTGCTCGCTTCCACGTTTACCTGCCCGGCACCACCTGTTCCCCGTCTCTCTCACTCTCTGGCGAAGCTCTAGACACACAGTCACTACTCTCCATTTAACAGACTGCCTTATTTCCTGCTACTCACCACTGTGCCTTCTTAAATGCGGCCTGCGACATGGTTTAATACTAAACGTGATAATTAAAATTAATGGATTTCTGGCATTCAGTCCCGCAAAACTGGGTGACTTGGCCCAAATTTTAGTTGAACCTGTGTATTGTTTTAACTTTGAGAAAAAATTGTGCTTTTTTTTTGTTTGTGGTTTAGGTATTAGAGAGCCGCAAGATAACACGTACCGGTATGTCAATTCGTAATGATTACAAAAGTAAACACTACTTTTCAATATTTCGGCCAAAGTCACCCCCAAGGGTGAAATCTGATAAAGGACAATACTAGTTATAAAATGGGGCTTCACCCCAACCTGACTGCTGGCTGCGGTGCCGTAGTGCCATGGTGGTCATCTTAGATAACGTCACGCCGAAACCTCCTCTATCATTCCTCGCCAATGGCTACCATTTTCCCTTTTTCCCATTAAAAACCCATAACATTTCCCGAATTTCCCTTCAAACATCCTAAATTTACAGCAAAAATTTCCTTACCAAAAATGTTATGAGTCACTCACTCAGTCTGAAAATAGCATAACTCCACAATGTGACTAAATGACTCAATTTTGGTGATGAGGGGTTGAGGGGCCACCCTAACATTCATGCTCTTGTCATTCGATGCCACCACCATCCATCTTGTCTGAAGAATGTTTGAGTTCATTGCCCCGTCATGCAATTTCATGCACAACCTGGTTACAAGCACATATTCGATTACCTATGCTGAGTACACATATGCTAAGAACACCTATACAAATCACACACACATATATGCTAATAGTACTTATGCTAATCGCGCACATCTCAGTCACACCGCCATCTTGCCTTCGTCCCCCGCCATCTTAAGCCCTCTTATAAGCATAGTTGGTCACCATTTTCGAACCATTATAAGCATAGAGGGCTATAATATCCGAACTTTTAAGATACCACCAACAAATTCATATCATAGGTATCACCCTCGACAACGAAAAGGACCTCAGGGACAAGTACGGCTTAAGCCCACTTATAAACATATTTGGCTGTAATTTCGGAACTGTTTAAGACATAGTCGTCAAATTCATAACATAGGCATCACCCCCGACAACGATGATGTCCGCAGGGTAAAGAATGCCCTAAGCCCACTTGTAAGCATAATTTGATGTAATTTCCGATCCGTTTAAGATACAGTCGTCAAATTAATAACATAGATATTATTTTTTATGTCAAGTAATGTGGTAGTCAATTATGTCTTAAGCCCTCATATAAGCATAGTTGACAACCATTTCCCATCTACTGAAGCCATAGTCATCAAATTTAAATCATACACATTGCTTCCAACATAGAACAGGGCAGCAGGGTTAATTATGCATTAACCCCACTCATAAACATAGATGCCTATCATTGCCTATCCGCGAAAGCCACGACCGCCAAATTCGTATCACTAGTTATCATTCCTGGATGCAATTAATGCTATAAGGATAATTATGACCTTAAGCCATGTTATAAGCACAGTAGGACGTCATTTCTGAACTATTTAAGTTCGGCTAATATGTAACAGTCAGTCATACATTTAAAGAAAATATAGGTAGTTATGCCTACAATTGCGTTGCAAGCATGCCGTAGTAGTTAGTGGTTACCAATGCACGCAGGAGTGTAGGGGGACCTGAAATAGCACACACACACGCACTGGTCCGCGCACACTCTTCAGTCACCCACCACCACGCACGTAGTCTGCTACCGCAAGTATGTCGCAGAGCGGGAGCACCTGCACGAAACCCCACCACTCCATGACAGTGACCTTCAACTCCCCTCCCTTCCATTCCACTCATTTAAGCAAAATGAGTCTTACCAAAAAGCTTCAAGCAGCAGAGTACAAACAAAAAACGCAGTCGCAATAAATTGTGACAATTCAACCATCCCTTTATATGAATTGGAATACAAGATAATTAAATCCCAAATTGTAAGAAATGATTGCGATGAAAAAAAGGAAAATGGCCGCCATTGGTGAGGAATGATAGAGCACGAGGTTTCTGTGCGATATCATCCAAAATGGTCGCTGTAGCACAGCAGCCAGGAGCCAGGTTCGCGTGAACCCCCATTTTATAACTACTGACAATTCCAGACAGCAAACTTTACCAGCTTTATCAACAAATATTTTGCTAGAGTGATGCTTTCCTGTCTATATATTTCTTCTGCTGTCAGTTTATATAATTATTTGTGGCGGACGCAAGACATAGTTCTAAAATAATGGAGAACTCTGATAAATGCCCACCAGTGTTACGATTGCAACATCAGTCACGCAGTGCGCTCAGTAGAAAGGCGGTCAGCGGTAGCCTACTAAGGAGACTTGAGTCAGCACTACGCAAGCATAATCTATCGGCAAAAAACCTGCAAGTTGGGTCGTATTAATTAGGTCTGGCTGACACCGAAAGATGGCCATCGGCTGACAACCATAACTCCGCCCACGCCAAGCTGTCGTCGAATAGGAATGAGTTGCAACAAACTAACAGGAGGGGAGCAAGAAGAGTGGTCTGGAGATCCGAACCAGGACAGAGGGTCTTCGTGGGGCGTCAGCGACGCGAGGTGGATACAAGACGGCAGGGCTCCGATCTCCGACTCTTCAGGGCGAGTTGTTCAGAGGAAAGAGAGCAATTCCTACCGAGTCCTCCCTTAGCCTGCTTCCGATGACTTGTAATAGCTTTACTTAGCTATTAAAAGGCATTGGTAGCCCTAATATATTATTTCAATCACCCCTACCCTCCGGTCTTCCTTTAAGTTGGGCCGTCGCGTCGTCTTAAGTGGCATCCACAACGCTAGTCGTAGAAACGAAGTTTAGGACTACTTAATCCCAGATCCATTTTCCACGCGATTTACGATAAGTGGCCAGACACGTTGCACAAACCTCGTTCAGGAGGTGATGCGAGATGATTTTGAACTTGATCCCCAACCACCNTAAGTGGCCAGACACGTTGCACAAACCTCGTTCAGGAGGTGATGCGAGATGATTTTGAACTTGATCCCCAACCACCAATTTTCTGATGTTAGTGTCATTAACTCGAGATGGATTAATAATCGTGGGCCCTGCATCGAACCTTCCCACGAACTTTCCACCAATAAAATAATAGGGTGACCGCTGAGAGTTCCATATATACACGAAGCACCACGAGAGCATTGCACGACAGTTCAGAGCCTTGCTCTTAGCGGCGATGGTGCACTTGATGCGCGTGGCAGTGTCGCCCTTATCGCTCCCGCGCTTCTCCAGGTAGGCGGCAGCATGAATGCTGGCTGGAATCATTTTCCTCACTCTAAATTCAAATCAGTGAAATTAAACTACTTGAATCAGTGAAAATGGCTCCNTAAGTGGCCAGACACGTTGCACAAACCTCGTTCAGGAGGTGATGCGAGATGATTTTGAACTTGATCCCCAACCACAAATTTTCTGATGTTAGTGTCATTAACTCGAGATGGATTAATAATCGTGGGCCCTGCATCGAACCTTCCCACGAACTTTCCACCAATAAAATAATAGGGTGACCGCTGAGAGTTCCATATATACACGAAGCACCACGAGAGCATTGCACGGCAGTTCAGAGCCTTGCTCTTAGCGGCGATGGTGCACTTGATGCGCGTGGCAGTGTCGAACTTATCGCTCCCGCGCTTCTCCAGGTAGGCGGCAGCATGAACGCTGGCTGGAATCATTTTCCTCACTCTAAATTCAAATCAGTGAAATTAAACTACTTGAATCAGTGAAAATGGCTCCNGCTGGCTGGAATCATTTTCCTCACTCTAAATTCAAATCAGTGAAATTAAACTACTTGAATCAGTGAAAATGGCTCCACTTAGAATCAATGAAAAACCACCAATTGTTTCCGCGAAAAAAAATTTCATTGAATTAGTGCCTTGAAACAATTTCACTTATTGATTGAGTGACGGCTGACTGCAGCGGCGAATTAAATATTTTTTTATTGAATTAAACCAAATAAATACGTGAAATAAACATATTTACGATAGTTTACTATTTGTATTGCGCAATTTACTGTAATTTATAAAGTAAAAACATTTTCGGGGTTGGCCGTATTTGAACTTACACACCCTTCCCACTTTACATTTAGACCGTTACCTTACCATCTGCGCTACCAATTCAAGTTGATGAAAGGGAAAAATATATGCCGTATATATAATTCTTTCTCGAAATCGTGAAGATTTAAATTGTATGCCCTTAATTTTTCGTTTTTTGTTTAATTGGCACCGTTAGGTTAAAACGAATAGGATGTATGTGTGCACTCTCTTCGCCACATTATATGCAGTTTAAAACCTTCAAACAGAGCGCTGCGATGATTACATGAAAAAAGAAATGAAATACGTAAAAACGGAATGAAGGGCGAATGTTCATATTACTTCGTAAAATGGTGTTTTGAAAGACGAAACACATTTTAGAAAGTATTTTGTATTGGTTTTATTAGTTTATTTGTTATTATTTCACCTGATGCACGGTTTTTAACGGACATTTTTGAACGTTGTTTGACGGCCATTTTTACACGCTTTTTTAACCGAGTCATCGGTCAAAAAACAAAGCACTGAAAAACCGGGAAAAAAATGACCGATGAATCAGTGGAAAATGTCACTAAATCAATAAGTGAAGGGAATCTGGCTTTTTTTTTCACTGATTCATCAGTTAAATTCATTGAAGTGACTGTTGACGGATTGAAGCAGTGAAATTATCACTGATTCAGATTTAAAGTGCTGTTTGCAGACTTGACGCTTGCTCACTGAAATAAAATTAACAGGTGGTTATAATGAAGATACTCTACAATAGGTAAATTATTTAATGGCGTGACAGAATTCAATTTGTAGGGAATGAAATCAGCTCGTAAGCGTAACGGAGCGTTCGTTGATGCTGATAATTGTGTAATTGTTCTGTTGCTGTCCGGGTAGTATAAAAAAATGTTTGATTTTTACCCCTTAAGTTTGTTTGGTTATGCGGCCTCATCCCTGCCTCTCATTGGACAGTATGTGGGTTCGATTCGGGCAGTGTGCACTGGAAATCGTTTTTGGCATAATGAAATTTGTCGCCGCAAGGTGCGCTAGTGTTCCAGAGAGGTCGCTTTTAAGATGGCGGCAAATTGGGAAATTTTGTTAATTTGCGTATAAATGTTCTTGTTTGGCTCCAATTATGATATATAGGCTACTTGCCCCAGCCAAAATATTTATTATTAACTTTATTTTGTAAGAATTATTCAGGCCCTCCAATGGTGTTTGCAGGAGCAGACAGTACAGATACAAAAGTGTTCGGCACTAAATGTTTATAAACGGGAGTAAAATAATCCTTAGCCATGGACCTCTTCACTTTTGAAGTCATGCGTCCATCGAGGAAAACTGAAATTTTTAGGAACGTAAATATTTTATGAACATTGAAAATTCTTATTCGTTACTGCTTAAATAAGCAGTAATCAAAATAAATTCAGCGTTCACAAATTCAAACACAGATCTTCTAGTATGATATTAAGCCATGGGGCCACTTTTTTTTGCTTCCCTGCCAACTTTATAGATAGCATGTCAGCTGGCGTGCAGTAAAGAATTAAACACTTTATTCTCCTTTTTCCACGTGAAACCGCGAGAATACAAGGCATCATTCCACATTGGCAACTGACTGGCAGCTTCCTCCGCCATTTATGTTAATTCCGGCAAATTGACGTTGCTCTGTGTGTGTTCTGGTCTTCTGTCGGCCAGTCGCTCAACGCGTATGTAACCGGTGGAGGCAACAAAGCCGTCAAAAAGGAGAAAGAGAAGAACGTGTAATAACTTACAAAAAAAGAGCAAAGAAACAGGCAATATTTTCTTTCTCTCTTAAGGTCGTAGTATCCACTCCATCTTAGAATTTTCTTACAAATCTTCGCAATGAAAATGTATGACTCGAAATAAAAAAAATCAAAGCTGACATGACATAGAGGACTACTTAACGATTTTTTGGAAATTTGTAGAGTTTCAATTATACCTGTATTTTCCCATGTGGGATTGGAATTATTAAATAATTAGGTAATGTTTGATTACGGTTACAGGTGTGAAACTAACCATGTAAGAGAAATAAGTGCGATTTCGAAATTACTGTTAAAATGTTCCCTATGCCTTGACAAGCTTGGTTTTTTAATATTGACTCCGAAAATTAAGTTATGGAGGAAAATACGTAAATCCAAGATGGCATGGGTACTTCCCCCTTAAGTTATATTCTTACTCTCTCCGTTTGGTGTTTAACGAGTAGAATGTATTTTGTGATCATTCATTTATCGTGCACTTTGAAAGTAAGATATTTGCTTATGTATCCGGACTCTCACTGGGATGAATAACACAACTTGTCAGATAACCGACAGGTATAGCCCGTTCACGGTTAATTGAGAACTTTTGAGAGCACAGCTTGGGATCTACTTTTACTTATAATTTTGTATTCTTCCGCTAAATGGCCAACATTGCCACGGATCGTCTCACTTCATTCATGCGCCATCCAAGTCAAACCTTCTTAATTTTGAGATAAGTAAATGTGTAAGTAATGTGCAAATTCGTCTCTTGTGTATGTATAACATAAAAACACGAACCTCAACAGCAGTCAATTTAAGTTATATATTACTCTCTCAATACATCAAATCTTAGAACTATAATTATTATTTCTCTGTTATTCTCTGGGATCCTGCATGCTAGTGTGTACTGTCGCACTTACGGACAGTAATTCTTTTACGGCTGAGTTCAAAAGCACTTGCATAACCGTTACCAGCCTTTAGGAGGAGTATAGTCTGCTCGCGGTTTATTCACACTTTTTTGAATCAAACCTTTGAAAAATCACCCCAGGCAGGTGTAACGTGTGTGGTTGTTTCTTAAATGTGCCACGTATCACAAGAGTCTTATATACTTCTGTTAACATAAACGTGTTTTATATTTAGTTAAATTGAACTTTTATTTATTTTGTATAAATGAATTATATTTTATTTATAATTAATGTAAATAAAACAGTGAGAAAATAGGTGTGTTGGTAATGTCTAGTAAGAAATAGTTATAATGCCAAATATTATTACACTGAGTGTTCACGAATGTGGTGCGTTGTACCTTTGGTGTATTTTTCCATACTTGGTCAAGCTTTGTTTGCACGAGGCGGAGGAATATCCCGGAAGTAGAACTTTAGCAGGACTTCAGAAAAGTTGGAAGTAACCTTAGAATGGACTGTAGAAACGCAATACAAGGGCGCAAAGTGTTCGCAGTTTAACTTTCTCGTGACGAGGACTGAAGGACACGAGCCGCGTGTCCTCTTGTTATCGCCGCGGCCGCGTCATCTCGATTACACTGCGATAAAAAACAACGCAGGGGCCGTGCTCGCTCTCCGCCCACTGGCCAGCTCCGAACCACGTTCCTATCTGCAGTCTACTTGTGAGGCGGGGCCGACCCTCGATTAGCCCGGAAACCTCAGGTTCGTGCTAAAACAACTGTTGCGGTAGTGCACCCTAAACTCTGCGTTAGTCGAGGCGAGGCCGCTGTGGTGGAATGGTCAAACTAGCCTCCTTCCACCAAGGCGAACCGGGTTCGATTCCCTGCGCGGTTACGAGAATTTTCGAATGTGGAGTAACTTAGTGGACGTTGCGAGTATTTTTTTCGTTACCGCACTTGCATCCGGCCGATGGTGCTCTATTTTTCATCGGCCCTGAAGACATCGCTGTTAACCGCAGAACCAAAGCCTCTCAACTTTCTCCGTTCTCAACAAATGAATCAAGATTAGCACAATCATATCAAAAGGACGCGCGGAGTAAGAATCCCGGTGATTATTCTTCGATGCCACGCCGATAGCCTCAGGCCAGCTGGCCACCACAAGGTCGCGAGACCAGTTGTCACGACGTGGAAATCCACGAAATGAAACTCAAGTGTAAGCAGAGGAGCTTCGTCGGATGCTAAGATATAGGCGTGAGGCCGCGCTTATATACCCCTCATTACAAGTGCACTGCAGATTGAAATCACGTGAAGCCGCCCCAGTGTAGTTTTTTTCGAGTCTGGTTTTGAGCTCGCGTGTTTCGTGTCAGTGAGGCGGCTAATGGATCGCTTGGGGAAAGGGGAGCAGGCAATTTAAGTGTCTAGCAATAATTCCATATTTACATACATCAGTTATACGTGATGGCACTCCCAGAAAGTTGGAAATGTTTTGGTGCCACAATTTACTTCTCAGTCCTAATTCTTCTACTTTTGAGGCAACAAGTCTGAACCATACAAAAAATGAAACTGTGATTTTAAAAAATATGTTATAAATTGTATTTTATATAAAAAGGGTTCATGCATATATAATGTTGTAATACTCATATTCACAATATTGCAATACTCATCCTCAGAAGATATTGGAATGTGTTGTCATAATTTTAGGGGTTTTGTACAAGTATTCCATTTTCTGTTTGGCCATTGTGGTCGTGTATTTTAAATGATTGTGCAGTATTTTATGGGGCAATTTATATGAAAGATTATCGTGACCCCAAATATATCTTAAGCAACCAAAAAATTGAGTATCAAACTTTCCTAAACCCTACACCTAACTTCTTTTTGCCACCTGTCGGTGANGGGGGGGGGGGTGCGCATGGGTTCTTCTTTGCTTAGTGAAATTAGTTTTCGCTAAAGAAAGGAAAGGCGAAGTTGCTGTCCCATGTGTCTGAGAGCTACCGGCACAGATTTAATTAGCAAAAGTTATTTTTAAAAAATCAAGCATTCCCGCTCAACAGGTCTAATACATGCAAAAATATTCTTACATTTAGGAATTTGAAGAACTTTACATTCAATTTCTGAGCGTACCCAAGCAAACGTCTTGAGTAACTTGAGTTAAATTTCGTTCCCATGAGTCAGGTTTATTTGTGCGATCGACAAAAAAGAAACTACGATTTTAAAATGCAAACGTGCAGAAACTATGGGATTTTTTTTTCTTGAAATGGCTTTGCACTAACAGTGCACTAACACCAACGGTGTTTTCCGCAAATATGAAAAATTTCTTTTTCTTCTAGTACCTACACGTTATGCGTATCGTAAACCGGGTCTACTTTGCACCGGCAGGGGTAACTTTGCACCNGTGCGATCGACAAAAAAGAAACTACGATTTTAAAATGCAAACGTGCAGAAACTATGGGATTTTTTTTTCTTGAAAATGGCTTTGCACTAACAGTGCACTAACACCAACGGTGTTTTCCACAAATATGAAAAATTTATTTTTCTTCTAGTACCTACACGTTATGCGTATCGTAAACCGGGTCTACTTTGCACCGGCAGGGGTAACTTTGCACCNTTTTTCTTCTAGTACCTACACGTTATGCGTATCGTAAACCGGGTCTACTTTGCACCGGCAGGGGTAACTTTGCACCACTCAAAATTTTAGTTTTGGTATAATTTGGCAAAGAAACAGAGCATTATAGCTAGTTATTTTTAATTTCGAATGTTACCTTCCCTAGTAATGTTATCCCAGGAGGTGCAAAGTACGTTTCTTGTGATGTCTTGCACCAGCGTCTGTTTTAATACTCACTTGTGGCATAGGGAGAGTAAGTTTTTAATTAATTAAAATGTCGAGTTACATAAGCATGTAAGTGACTCGCACTTTTGCATCAAGTGGGCGACATTAATAATCAGGTATAAATCTCTGATTAGCTGCGTGGCGATGGTAATGGCCAGGTACGATCTGTTCGCAATAATTTCAGTCGTTTGCCATTTTCAAAATTACTAAGTTTTTTTGTTAAAAGGAGGAAACACGAGTATAATTTCTAGTCGTAAGTTGTGGGAATTACAGCATAGACACCCAGCTTAGTTCTGCTTCAAATCCAGTTCAAATGGCGTATATGCATCGGAGGTGCCAAACTGGTACTGTGAACGTAGTGAAAACGATAAATCAGAGTGAGCAGGCTATAATCCGTACATACCACTACAAGTTTAGAATACCAATTAAATACATGCTACATACAGGCCGTGAGTTTCAAGAAGGTATTTGTTAAAAAACTTTTAATTACATTAACGGTAAATGAGTGCGTTCAGAGATAAATANCGTGAGTTTCAAGAAGGTATTTGTTAAAAAACTTTTAATTACATTAACGGTAAATGAGTGCGTTCAGAGATAAATATATGCGCTCGCTGAAGGAGTTTAACGATCGTAATAAAAGTGAAACGCAAGTTTCTTATACAGTTGAAGATCAGCTTNTATGCGCTCGCTGAAGGAGTTTAACGATCGTAATAAAAGTGAAACGCAAGTTTCTTATGCAGTTAAAGATCAGCTTGGTAATATATTTTTTGTGGTTAAGTATCATAATCCTAGTGGTTTGCGGCATGCTTGTGACTTAGTTTACCTCGCATTAAAAATCTGGTCTTCTCACTCACAAGTAGCACACGTTGTCCGTTCCACTTTTATAGTACGTTGGAACGACAGATCAGTCTTTAGTGCCTAGATGAATGATAGCCCGGTAGACTTACATTTATGATTACTTACGTTTCGATAGAGCGTTGGGTATACCGCAATGGTTTCCTTAGTAACGCGAATGAAAAAAAAATGTACAAAAATGTACGGTTAAATTCCATGGCTTATCGTGTTATCGGTGATTACGACTCGGGACGTCCTGGTGTGTCGGCGCTATCAATGGAATGCGCTGAACGTTAACCAGCGAAATCTGCCTGAACGTTTGCATGGTTTTAGTATGTTTATTTTGGTTGCGGTTTTCGACACTGTATTTCAGAAGTTACGAATGGAAATTTCTCTTTTGTTATCTTGCGGTAATGTCGCTGCAGCCGAAGCTTTACGTGCGTTTGTGTCAGAAACGTCATACAGCACCGTATGTCCCTGGAAAATATTTATTGAATTTTCCTCAATTGTTTATCTACAGAGTGCAACATAACGACTTAAAAGTATCATATATATGTATATCAGTACAGATATACGCTGCTGGCCATCAACATTAAATCCTAATACTAATTCAGACTCACCCTCAGCAAAATCAAATGGTGTACGATTAGTATCAGCTAAAAAAGAAGAAAACAAGCATAAACAAAGAGGAAAAAANCCTCAGCAAAATCAAATGGTGTACGATTAGTATCAGCTAAAAAAGAAGAAAACAAGCATAAACAAAGAGGAAAAAAAGAAAAAATATACCAACAATAATATTGAAAGAAATAAAAATCAATTAAACAATAACTACCAGTAATAACAATAAAAGATAATACAATCAAAAACAAACTTACCTCATAAGAAATAGTTTGAGTAACAAAGCGAAGACCACCATCACGAAAACGGTGGGTCCTGGGCAGCTGCAACAAGAAAGCCATCTTTGTTGACTTGGTCATACTGCTCAATGAACCAGNCCTCAGCAAAATCAAATGGTGTACGATTAGTATCAGCTAAAAAAGAAGAAAACAAGCATAAACAAAGAGGAAAAATAGAAAAAATATACCAATAATAATATTGAAAGAAATAAAAATCAATTAAACAATAACTACCAGTAATAACAATAAAAGATAATAAAATCAAAAACAAGCTTACCTCATAAGAAATAGTTTGAGTAACAAAGCGAAGACCACTATCGCGAAAACGGTGGGTCCTGGGCAGCTGCAACAAGAAAGCCATCTTTGTTGACTTGGTCATACTGCTCAATGAACCAGNCGAAAACGGTGGGTCCTGGGCAGCTGCAACAAGAAAGCCATCTTTGTTGACTTGGTCATACTGCTCAATGAACCAGCATCAAACGTTCATAAATCCTGACGGTAGAAGCAGTCGTCTGCATTAAAAGGGTGACCACCTCTGTTATTTTCATCACGTTGGGATGTATTCATGAAAGATTGCTCTTATATTGAAGATGCCGATAACATACAATAATGCCCGCAGAATTGTAATTTAATTTGACTTCGTTTCAGGTATTTTGCAAAAATACAATTTAATATTTTGACTTTCAATGGCATTATCTCCCTAAATATTTAGTTTAGCTAGAAAGCGTCTTAAATTTCCCACTTGATTTTGCATACGGGATCATCTCACTAATTTTTTCGGTCCAATTCAGTCCCGTTCAGTACATAGGCTGTTCACGGTTGGTTGAGTACTTCTGAAAACCATATTTAGGATCTACATTTCTTATCATGTATCCTTCCACCATATGTAAAATTAAAATTGCCGTGGACTGTCGCATCATCTATGCATCATCCAAATAAAATAGTGGAATTATTTTTAAGATAGTATAGGTCCATGTGTTAATAATATGGAAATTGTTACGATTACGTGTATAACACAAGAAACGCTGACTTCAGTAGCTTTAAATTTAAACAGTACACTCGCAATACGCCAGTCTTAGAAATATATTTATTAAACCGCTGCGAACTTACTGGGACTATGCATGATACTGTGTGCTGTAGCACAACAGGTAGTGATTTTTTTGTTTTTCGAAGGTCGATCCCAAAAGTGATCACTGAGCCGTGGACAGACTTCAAGCATATGAAGGAATGTTTTCCTGTTTTATTTCAGTAATTGAAAGTGACCGGCGGCCAGGTAGAGTGCCCCCAGGACGCACGTGCGCTCGTTCGTTAGGCGCCGTCGCGCTCCGGAAGCCACCTGCCGCTTTTCGATATAGCTCCTTATCGCCGGCGTGGATGTCGGGCGTGGCTCGTAATGCCCCCCCGCATTGTCGGCGCAGAGACGGCATTAGCCCCGGGATGTAGCCGGGGGCGATTTGTTATTGCGGCAAGTGTGCGCGGGTTGTCCCGCGCTACCTAGTAATGTAGCATTACCCAGTCGGCCCGCCCATAACGATCGCCCGTCCCCCTCCATGTTATCTCCCTCGGGCTATTAATACCGGGGCTAATTGTTATGTGTCTCTGCAGCGTGCGCCCCGGGCCCCGCGGCTTCCCAGCGCGCACTATCAGTGCAGCGGTGTGCCGGCTCGGGATTCACTTACCCGAAAGCCGGCTCGTCCGTCCGTTGTAGTGTTTTACCTCTGCTACACGTCGCTAGTGAGTTGGTCCGACAGCTCATGCTCATTAACATCGAGATCTTTTTTTTATAACCTACTCTAAAACTAAGTGTTATATGTTAGTCCGCGGTAGGAACGGGATTATTGCGTCTCAGGGCTAACCCCTTACGCTTAAAAGGGAAGGAAAAACATGCAAGTAGACGTGCATCGCGGCAAAGAGGGATTGTGTTTCCCATGGCCGAGTTTGGCCATGAAAAACCTCCCTAATGTACTTATAGTTTAACTACATCTAGAAGAGAAAGGGAAAAACCGACACAGACACCGTAAAAACCCTTTCGACAGGAAAGAATTAAAAATTGTTACATGCATTATGAGAAAATGCTACAGGAGAAAGATAGGTGGGTACCATGCTCTTTATTATTGGGAGAGGAGAAACTAGTAGAGAGGTGTTAACATCGAGATCTTGAGAGCCGATGAGGGTGAAGCGAGGTGAGTATGTAGCAGCGGGGGAAACGGTAGATCCCTGAAGGAAAAAAAAACCGTCGACTAGCGGCATCGTCCCGCACGACTCCCACATGCAAAAATCTGTATGTGACCCCCGCCGGGAATCAACCCCGGTTCGCCAAGTTGGGTGGCGAGTAGTCACACTACACCACCACGGCCCCAAAGAAACGGTGGGTTATAAAGAAATGAAATGAGCATTTTTTTTTTCATGAATTTCAGGTGCGTAGGTGGATGTGTCGGTGGGGCTCAGCGTCTCGTCGACAGCGACGTCATTAGAGAGAGATGGGGCAAGTTGCTCAGAGAAGCAGGAATTGAGAAGGAGTCGGCCGTGGCCTCTAGCTAGTACCCATCGCGGTGTTCGCCTGGAGTGATTTCGGATAACCATGACAAAAATAAATCAGAATGGCCGGACTGTGAGTCGAATTCGTGTCCTTCCGAATGCGAGTCCAGTGTTTTGCTACTGCGCCACCTTGCTCGGTCAGGAATTTCAGGTTTCATAGTCGAATTTGGGGGGGGAGGGGTTGTTGACGTAGCTTTCTAACCCTCTAGTTGATAGTGTCCATTATAATGCATTGGATTTTTTCATTTATTTTTAAAACTGTCCCTGCATTTTTATAGCTTGTTCGCATAAAATTAATTAATCTAATTACAGTTAGAGTATCACTTGTGTTATTTACCATTTTTTTACATATTGCACATGGAATCTACTCCCAATAGCTAAGGACAGAAGATGGTTGTCAATAATATGATACTTATCGCAGATTTTCTTTCAAACGCCGCGATAACAGAGGTTTTTTTTTTTTAATTTGCCATAAAGAAGGGCTCCGTGAATTGCTGCATTGGATGAAATAAAGTTGCATGTATTGTGATATTAGTACTTTAAGTAGTATTACTTTCGTTCGTGTTTATTGATTAAAGGAAGAGTGATATATTAACCCCGCCCCCTCCACCATATATCGTATCCTTCCCCGATATGTCACTTGAATGATTCCGCCGTCTAATGCACTTATCCACATGCAATCAGATTAGGGTGTCTGACAGAAAAATCAATCATATTATAATTACATCTTCGCAGGTTTTCCTCTTGCAAGGCCAGCTTATTTCCAGTCAGACAATATAGCGCAACTATTATCCAAAAGTTCTGACTCTTGAGGGTGGCGATCGCCCCGCTGCTCCCCTTGCGTAGCCTCGTGCTGTCCCGTGCAGGGATGGAAACGTCACTTTTTTCTATAGCAAATTTGCACACCTGGTCGCCAGTGTTGTGCTGTTGAAGTGCCTTTCTGCCAGTCGGTCGGCCGCAGGATTCAGTTTCATATCGGTACTTGTTTTTAATTTATAGGTGTTGGTGGGGTCGTGTGGGTTGGAAGTGTTGAGAAACAAGCGTGTTTTATTTTCTTCACGTGGAAGGAATTTCGTTATTAAATTGTTTTGTTGGTTAGAGCGAATACTTGTGGAATTGATACTAAAAAATATAATTTTTTAATTTAATAGTATGCACCAAGCTGTAATCAAGGTCCTATACTGATGAGCGATGAACTGGGAGGAACAGCATAGAAGTTAACGTGTTGTGGAAACTGAATTCCCGTGTACGAAAAACCTACCTCCAATGCAAAGTACCTATATTGAACCATTACTTCTCGAATGCAAGTAGCTGTGTTTATTCCTGTGTTTATTTCTTTGTCTTAACAACGAGGTCTTGGGGGCCGATATAAACTTCAAAGAAATCAGTTATATATATAACGTCCCCAATCATGTTCCATTACTGCTACAGAATATGTGACCTTTTACATTTCTTGATGACGATTCGCTCAGAAAGTATGGGTTGTAATGGACGAAAGAAGGCATGGACGGTATTGTATGAAGAAGACTTATATGCATTCTGCCCGTTTATTTTTACCGTGGTGCGCTGCCGTCTTTTAAAAGCACGAATTGTTAACTACTGAAAAAAAAAATCTCATTAGTCTAGGCAAGGCTTAGTGTTGCTTTGTGCTCGAGCCATCGTGATTAGCTGTTCTGGTGTAGGACTGTCAGAAATAGATGTCCTTGATGACTGTATTTCACACGATTCCTTAACGATATTTTAATTGGTCTTAATTATTGGTTTATATTCACCATTTGTAGATGTTCGTGCAATGCAAACACAACCCATTAGGAAAATTTCCGATATTGTTTGATTATGTGCTAAACTCCTAATGTTTCTTTGAAACAGCCGTCTTATTGACATTTTGTGTGCCGGCAAGTTGCGTAGTTTAGTCTTAAGCCAACTTTATAAAATTTAATAAAACCCACAAGGTCACCCCAGACCNGTGCCGGCAAGTTGCGTAGTTTAGTCTTAAGCCAACTTTATAAAATTTAATAAAACCCACAAGGTCACCCCAGACCATTAGGAAGCAGCTTACGACGTTGTTATTAGACATTACAAGTTGCACTCAACAATATTTTGTTCACTCGACTAATGCGTGCCTGCACCAAACAACCTGCATTCGTGCCCTTTAATCAAATTAATCATTTAAAAATAATTTGTTGAGCCGAACACTTATTTGGTTGTTCCAACATCATCATGTATTTAGTACAAACATCTATATTACAATTANAATTTGTTGAGCCGAACACTTATTTGGTTGTTCCAACATCATCATGTATTTAGTACAAACATCTATATTACAATTATTTCGACTGGTAAGTTTGGTTACTGTAAAGTTTATAAATAGCAATGCAGAGTGAAATGATTATTTTGTTCGGAGCGAATAATCATTTGGTTAGCTGGAACAGTCTGATATGTTTATTCTTACATACTTTGTAGCGCAACAAAATCAGCTTGTTCCAGTACTGGCGTTTATTTGGTTGGATGTAGGGTAATCGTCTTCGTTCGAAAGTACAACTCGAGAGTTCAGTTGCAGTTTTCGTGACAATTACGATAGTAACGGTGTTTGTTAGTACATTTATCGATATTTAATAATGGTACCGACAATCCCTATGACACTAGTTGAACAGGAAACAAAATTGTAAAACTAGATAATATTGTCGGGTTAAGAATCTTGACATGTGGTTTTGTCGCCGTTCTGTGTTGAGTTTTCTTTGCCGCGACTGAGGAAGCGTGGGACCCTCAAAATTTCACGGTAGGCAGGGCATTGACGTGCATGTCGAGCTGACGATTCGCGGAGTACGTCGGCTGCTTGACTTCCGCGCAAAACATGCAGGTTTAGCAGGCGCGATGCGGCCCAGCCTATTGCGAGATGTGTGTGCCTGGGGCTGCTGGCCAGGCCCCGAGTTNGGGGGGGGGGGTCTCTCGCAATTCAGCAGTTGTGTGACGGGGGTCGCGGGAGCAGGCGTCGTTTGGAGTCGTAGGAGAGTCGTTGGCCAGTCTGTAAACAGTGCGGACGCTCGGCTGCTGGTCAGAGTCTGGGGTGAGTCTAAGCCTAGGCGAGGAGTGCGTGGAAGTCGGTGCGGGGGCCCCCCTTAGATGGCGGCATGACAGTGTGTAGTGTTCAGTGCGATGCATGGCCGGTTCATCCCTCGGAGTGGCCCCCTTCTCGAGGCTCGAGAGGACCATGCAAGGCCAGTGTGGTACGTAGAGACGGTAACGTAATAGCTGGTCAAGTGTTATATTAATTCAAGTCCCCTTAAGGTAGATGACTAGTTTCAGTTATGTCGTTTACTAGAGTTTCACAGAGGGCTCCCCCAGGCAACGGCACTCAGGCTAACTTGATATGCAGATAAGAGATAAACTGGATTAATTAATGTTTTGCCCAGTAATATAATGAGAAATTGATGCTTTGATTTCAAGTGTACTTAATCTATTTAATTAATGTTTTGGTTCAGAGGTTGACATCCCATGGCACAGTCGGTTGGTGTGCCACCGGTCTGGGGTGCGGGAGGTTCTGGGTTCGAATCCCAGGTAAGGCATGGGTATATAGGTTTTAAGTCAGTTTGTAAAACGCCCCCTGATAAGCCTTCAGGCATAACACCGTGGCACGTCAATAAGCCCTTTGGTCCAGAGAGAGATTTATAATTTATTAGTGTCAAATGTTCTCTTTTATTAAAGCCTTAAATAATTAAACCGGAATTCGTTTTGAAGTTGAGTATAGTTAACATTATTTATTTATGATTTAGGCATCCCCCTCCATAAATATAAGGCAAATTATTAACAGGTATAAAACCTCTCGCAATACAGTGAAAGGAAGGAAGATGCGGTTTAAGTTATGTTTACTCCTGCTAAGCGAGTTCAAAAACTACGCCCCTACCCAATGCATGTATGTTTCGATGTGGGTTTGCGGATAGGCTAACGGTGAGGGGGAGGTAGCACGCATTCGTGACAATATTTATTCATATTCATACGTGTCCTGTATTATAAAATTATGTATTTAAAGATATCCCTACTTCGTCAGTAGTCACTTTAGCCAAGGTTGGTAAGAGGTGTGTGCCTAAGTTCCGGGTTTGAAACCCAGTCGTGCTTTCAATTTTTCATGATGTTGCGGCAAACGAACTTTGTTTTATTCATCAAAACTTTTTTCTCAGTGTATGAAAGCAAAAATGACAGCTGTCGTTCCTCATAAAAGCTCGGAGAACGGTAATTAAGCGCTTTTTTTTTTTCGCTCGCGTTAGCCTTTGTCCTGGTGTGTCTGGGCGGGCCCTTAATCCTCGGCCGTCGTCAGCCGTCTCTCTCTACCGCAGACTGCCGGGGTAGCGGAAGCGGCGCGGACCGTTTTACGGCCTTTTTTTACAGTTGCGTCTGACAGTAAATCAGCGAGAATGTGTTCCATTTCTAAATATAAACTGAAAATTACCGCATCTCGTCGAACTACTGCGATAAAGAACACTTTCTGCGTGCAAGTTTCTTCCTAATGTTCGTCACATCGTGCAGTTCTAAGTTTCCTCAAGATTTCGCCTAGTACGCTAATTTCCCTGGGCTTTTTTTTTTCCAAAGCATAAAGCGTTACGTTTGGTACTTTTTTTTAAAACATTTTCATTCCCATATTAATTTATGGTTTCTGTGTTGAAAATAAGAGAATTTTTTATCAATGCTCTACTTAACCCGCCACTGTGACGTCAATTTGACTTTCATAGTTGGTGACGTCAATTTGACTTTCATAGTTAGTGACGCCGGTCTGACGCACCGTGATTTTCGAGCTAAGAATTCTTCAAAAATTAACTGTCTCTGCACTTGTAGTCAATTTAGTTTTAAAAAAATACAAGTTTTCCCCTTATAATAAAACAAATATTTCAGAAATCACAGCACGTTTATTATTAACTATGCTATTGTACTTAGGACACTAAAAATAGCAATATTTTTCACATGGCTTTCTTAAAATTAAAAAAAAATAACAATTATAAGATTTTCTATCTAAACTAGCCTTAGGTAGTGAGAAGACACTAAGAACTTCTAAATAAAAAACAAAAATCAGCATCCTATTAAAAAAAAACAGAAACTATCCTTTGAAAATCAGTCTTCTTGAACAGCCAAACAATTTCTGCAAGTAGGCACTACACGCTCAAGATACAAATATCTCTTGCATTTGTGGCAACTATACTTTGGTTTTCGATTTTTTTTTTGTCATCCGCACTCAAAGCACCGACCATGTCTTGAAGGACCAGCCGTCGCAGATTCTCCATCAATCTTCAAAATCTCTGAAAGTCTAAGTCTCAATTATCGAGGCAAGTTCAACTGTGTCTGTCGTTCTCTTATATTAGGTTCAATTAGTTTCATGACCAAGTTCTCAATGAAGTGACGCCGTTGAAGTTTTGAGTTTTCATTATTAGCTGTATGTATCACCTGGCTGTTTATGGTACTGGCATTTAGCATAGAGTAAATTACTACCATAGGCCAGCGCCTTGTTCCTCTGGCACGATTGTAATTCGCACATAAACGATCTACGACATCGACTCCGCCCTTGGTGTTATTGTAGCTCAAAATTATGTCGGGTTTTTGAGTGTCGGCATCGACTTTATCATCATTGTGCATAGTGCTTATCAGTAGGACGTTCTTCCTTGCTTTTGGAACATGTGAAACCAAAATCATGTCACGAAAACCAAACATACTTGACTTCACATCTCGACCACTTAATACATTGAAGTCAGAGGGGGATTTCCTTCTTGTTCTTCCTGGTTGTTCCAATAGTTGTTGGTCCTTTCTGAAGCAATGCTTAAGCTAACGGTACACTGGTGTACCAATTATCTGTTGTGGCATTGTGCCCAGTATTGAAAATGGGCTCACAGAATATTTGTACTACGGCCAGGCCAGAGTTATCAAGATTATATGGACTTTCGTAGGGCTGTTTTCCTGGGTAAATTTCCACACTAAACGTGTAAAACATTTTAGCATCACAGAGAGCTTGGATCTTGATACCATAGGGATTCGGTTTATTTTGAATATACTGCCTGAATGAGCACCTTCCACGAAAAGCTTCCAGTTTTTCATTTACAGTCACAAAAACAGATAAGGTGTAACTATCCTTGCAATTTTGGACAAATTTTTCAAATATTTCTCGGACATGGCAAATTTTGTCCTGCTCTTTTCTCTGTTGCCTCGTAGTTCGATCATCGAATCTCAAATGGCGTAGGGGGAATTTAAATCTTTTGGGCAGACAAAGAAAGCCGAAAAATTTCTACCGAACCACCATCCGTTCGGAACAGCTCATCAACATTTAGGTGATCAGATTTTTTCACTCCGGCTAGCAGTAACAAACCAATCAAGCATTGTATCTCGTTGACATCAGTCTGTCTGACATACGTCTCTCTAGCGTATTTATGTCTAACGGAGTCTATATATTGGTTGGTATACTTGACAATAACATCAATTATGGTGTCGTCAAAGAAGTATCTCCAAATTCCAAGTGGGTCTCTTTCGCCTGAGAATGCCCGTTTAGGTCCTGGTAACTGAGTTTGTAATATTGAAACTTCTAGTACGAACAGATTGGCGACGAGGTACTTTACTCCATTTCGTAAATTTGTCCTTTCCCAAAAAAAAAAATAATAATGAGGAGTTACCTGAAGTAGATTCTCGGTCGCTCAAATCCTCTTCACTTTCTGTATTTTGTATTTGATCGTCTAGTACGGGATTTTGCGATTCGCCATCACTCACAGTTTCACTATCCGATGATGTTTGTGATCTATAGTCATCAGGTGCTCAAGTCTCTTGTAAAAGGGCTTCAAGACGACGCTGTTCACGTTCATAAGATATTCTGAAACAAGGTTTCCAATTTGAATCAAAAACTTATTTTTTTTTTGTAATAAGGCGATAAAATTATACAAAATAGCTACCGATCACAAGATCTTACAAACACACAAAGAAAATAACAGCAAATAGCAAGTAATAAAGTACATAAACAAATCAAAATGTGAAAAATCAATAATAAAACTACGATCATTTGACTTACGTAGTTGGTGACGCCGGTCTCACGCACAGTGCGCCCGCGTCGCTGCCGCAGGTCCGACTGTCGGTTGGGGACGTGCAATAAGGCAAATAATCGAAACCACAACACGAATCGACAGCGGGTGAAGCAGATATTCAATGTTTTCTAACTTACCCGGTCTCACAGACATACACGTCACCACTCGCGGGAATAAGCTGGCAAAGAGCTTGTTTCGTTTTCACAGCCAATAAGTTGTAGGGTTCATGTTCGGCGATCAGTGATATGAACCAGCCATAACGCGAAGCAGTGGCCAACGTGCTGTGGGCTATAAGTTCGGCTACAGTTAAATCAACTAATTATGACCTAGACTAGTAAGATGGTTTGCGAATCATGTACGCACAGGTAAGATCATTGGTCATTGAGCTTCGCAGTGTGCAGCACAGATAAAAAATTACCTACACGTGCGTAATGTACACAGTTGTGTACACTGGGTTAGAATGGGTTAAATTATATATATTTATATATATATATAACGATTCATTTATTAAAAGATTTATGTGAAGGTTTTTCAGTTTTCCGTTTGCCATTTAAATGTCAACCTAGGGACAGTAAGTAGTTTGAGAAAAACTATTTGGTTTATATCTAATAATCCTCCCCAGCTACGATTGGTTTATTAGCCGTGTTGAAGTGGCACATCTGGTGATACGCCATTCTGGTAGCACGAAAGGATGCCAGAGCTGTTAAAGCTGGAAAAATTTTATAAACCCAAGGTTATCTAGCGAGAGAGATATTGACGCGTAGACCACATATTTAGACGTTATGGTAAGTTCTTGCTATCATAGTTGCATTATGCTCGCTGAGGGGACGGTAAACTTCGTTGCAGCCTCCTACACATGGGACCTTACATAGGAAGTGGATTTTAATTATGTACATTGTCCAGTAAGGGGGAGTCCTTAACGTGATTGGAAACTCATTCATAATTGAGACTATTTTTGCAGTGTTGTTGCACTATTTCGCTTTTCGCGCATTATCATGCGTCGCTATTAACATATAAAATCTAGGCCTAATGTGTAGAAATAGCCGTGCAGAAACACATCACACTGGCAAAATATTTGCTCCCATAGTAAAAAAAAAATATTATTTAGTATTGACCTTTATTAGCTTTTCTATATTGACGCCTAAAATATTGTGAAATACGATTCACCTCTATAGCGTTGATTTATGTCCTATACCCGCTTAATAAGCATTGGAAGTTAACCTTTTATTTTTTTCATAGGTTTGTTTGTCGCGTTTGCGGAAGGAGGTGACAGGAGGCGAAGGGAGTGCCGTTAGACGTATTATTAGTGCGTTGCCTGAGCTAGGAGGAATGCTTGTAAGGAGCGATATCAAGCATGATGGGAGTAGTTTTGTTTGAGCGTCGCAGGTTTACGGCTAGCGAGAGGCAAAGTGGTATGTCGGCAACTCGCGCGCGGCGATGCCTGTGGTCGGAGAAAGCTCACTCGCTGCCCGGCGGGCGGTCCTGCGGCGCAGGAATGTCGTCCTGTGGCCAGCCCACTCNCGCAGTTTCTTCACATTTTTTGAATCTAACCTTTTAGAAATCACCCCATGTATGACATGTTTGATCCTTTTTTTTTTTATATATATATATATTTCGTGTATCACAAGTGTTTTGTACTCATATTACCATACAAGTGTCTAGTTTTTTTGGTAAAATGGAACTTTTACTCACATTTCATTAGTAAATTACCTTGTATAATTTATAATTAATACGAATAAAAACACGGAGAAAATTGATGGATTGGTAATGCCTAGTAATAAATATATATCTTGCTAAAAGCATTAAGCTGACTGCGCACGAATGCGGTCCACTGTCCCTTCGGCGTAATTTTCTAGACTCGGTCAAGTTTTGTTTGTACAAGACGAAGGAATATTCTGGAAGTAGAACTTAGCGGGGCTTCAGAAAAATCGGAAGTAACCGTGAATGGACTGTACTGAATTCAGCGTTCCTTATTATTTACTCATTTAAGTACGACTTAGCGTATTATTGACTTATTCACTTCCGTAAAAACGCGTGATATCGTGAAAGTACCATTCCGTCCTTGTCTGGGATATGTTTTCTTTGCAGTTATATTTGAGGCACGTTCAGAAAGTATCGTTAAAGTCTTATTTCAAACACGCTGCATCGCAGTTCAAGAACCAGGCAGGCGACCTTTCATAACCAAGTGAAGAAATTAACATTTCCATTGCCCAAGCGGATTGAACAGCTAATACTTTCAAAATTTTGCATACTAGAATGTCTTAACATCAGGCTAATTCTTCTCTGTGTATCCACTGGACGAGGAAGCAAATGGTGTAGCATTAATATTCTTTCACACAATGTTCCTCATAAGTCGCCCATTGCGTTCAGGTGGGCGTTCCATTTTCGGGTTAGGAGGTTAATTCTGCCCGCCAAGAAAGATTTCCGTTGCTGCTTGAACCACTGTTCAGCTGCATCTTTTGTTGAATCTTCGTCCCTTAGGCATTTCTTTAACATTCTGCGTCATAGCCATGCTTTCCTTTGAAACATTCCCAACCAGCCAGCAATGGTAGTCTTCGACATGCACTTTTTTCTCCCTACACGGCGGCCATTCTCCGATGACGCTCCTCTGACTTGCCTCATTCAGCTGTTAAAACCGAATCACCGCTTCCTGATCTTGCTTGGACTTGTTTGATGCTAAATCAGCAACCCCTTCCCCGTTCTCTGTCACGCGTCTAATAGTNCTTCCTGATCTTGCTTGGACTTGTTTGATGCTAAATCAGCAACCCCTTCCCCGTTCTCTGTCACGCGTCTAATAGTGAAGTTAGCGGAAGAAAACTGCGCATGCGCCATGCAGAAATTCAAAATCACAGACGATTACGTGGCGTGATTCGAAAGGGTTTAATTCGAATCAAACAGAAACAAGTCGCTTTCATCTGCCACTGATGTAAGCATTTACGCTCACGTTAAGAAATAACACTGCTTTTCCCTATCGCTGCCAGAATTACTGTATTAGTCGGCCTCTACGTTANTTACGCTCACGTTAAGAAATAACACTGCTTTTCCCTATCGCTGCCAGAATTACTGTATTAGTCGGCCTCTACGTTATACTATATGCAGTATGAAACTGTGAGTTGAGTTCAGAAATACTGGCTGTTTTCGATTTCAGTGAAATGTGCCCATGTAACAGTTGCGCATCGGAGAATTATCTAGGGCTCGAGAAGGGCATGTTGCCTGTGCCCTTCGCCGAAGGGGACATTCTAAGGTGGACAATGTCCCCTCGCTGTGAATTCGGACAGCGACAATGTGACGTCGCATCCGGGATGCACTTTTCAAGGGCACGAGATTGGCAAGGGCCCTTAGCTGGTTAATTCGAACACGGCCACTGTGTTTACATAAACCAGATTTAGGGGGAAGGAAATTGAGGGCTGTCGAGAAGGCCGACCGAGTCCATCCTTGCATTGCAGACGACTAGGACGCTCTCCGTCGTATCTCCGCCGTTAGTGGGTTCACGCGATGATTATTGATCGTCGAATTTGCTATGCGATTTTTCGCGTCATTGTCCTGAGCTGCAAGCCTTTAGAGGGCCGTCTNAAGCACCCGGACTGATTCAAGTTGAAACTTGTTTGAGTGACTGCGTTGAACCGCGCTTCGCACTTTCCACCGATGAAACCATTATGGTTACCGCTTAAGCTCCTGTTGCTGCACAATCTGCACACCAGTTCAACGGCTCTCTTGTGCGTAAAGGTTATTGGGTATTTGTTGTGCGTGCCGGTGACATCATCCACCATGGCTGCAGGTACGTCAGCATTCCTGCTCTTTGTATAGGAGAAGTTAGCTATACTGTGCCGCGATCCTTTTCTTTTGAATCCGTAATCGCGAGAGATCTTGGGCTGTGTTCGAACTGACTTTGTAGTTATATACGGACACCGCGCCGCTGATAGTCACTTGCTGAGCGATGGTTGCGGTTTGATAGTTCAGTATTTTAATAAGTTTCGCAACGTAACAAAAACGAAATACTGAAATATTAAGTATGTCGTCAATTTAGTCGACTAATTCGGGTCACTTGACCTTTTAGTAAGCTCAAAGTGCCAATTAAAACACGGCCTTAGTCGTTGCAGTCAAGAAAGGAGGACAGTGATCTCAGAATAAACGCTAGCACGCCAAGTTTCCTAGAAGAGGTTCTGGATCGCGTGTCAGGGGAAGAAAGAAAGAAAGAAAGAAAGATGGGAAACGCTGTTTTACTGTCTACAACACCGCCGCTGTAAAATCCCATTTCAAACAATTCCTAAGCATTCCTTGGATGGGAAAATATGTCAATCGCGTAGGTTCGGAATTGATGACCTACCCAAACGAGATCTACCAGCAATATTCACGAGCTATATCGTCGGACCGTCAGCCTTCGGGGTGAATCGACTGACGGGCAGCCTTAATTATTTAGTGGGAAATGAAAACTCGTTATAACGTGAAATTAATATACATGCAGCTGTTAATCTCACGTGATAAATATTCGCGCAGTGATTGCCGGATGTCTGTCGTGGGAGGAATGGTCGAATGCTAACGTCATGCACGAGGAATAGAGACTGCGCTCTGAATGAACCAAGCGGAATGCCAACTCATAGCAAGCTGATGTGTTGTATGTCGTGAAATTTGGGTGAAAGTAATCACGCGTTTCATTCATTTTTATTGCTTGTCACTGGCTCAATTTTTTTTTTTTTTGTAGTATCTGTTGTCGGTTTTAACCAGATATTCTCTGCAGGACATGAATTTTTTATGAATAAGATTCTTGTGTTTATTGCGTGTTGAACTCCTTTTAGGCGATTTCTCGGAGTACTCGTATTTAGTTTCCCATGTTAGTTCTGTCGCCGGTGCTTCGTTAACCATCTCCCCCCCCCCTCCTTTTTCGTGCAATACTCAATTCATACATCTTTCAGAGTGACTGTAAATCGGCTTTCCCTTGGGTAAGGCCACTTTGTGCTAACATGTTCCTATCATAATTAATTGTATCCCCTTTTGCACTGGACTATTGTGCAGATGTGATAATTTACCAAACAAGAAATACTTGTAGTCTGTGTGTTGTGCACTGGGACTATATACATTAACGTAGCTCTTTCAACATCAACCTTGTTTATTATAGATACATATTAAATACAGACACATTTGTTTCTTATTATGCGTCACTACATATTCTATTATTTAAGTAACTTATTCAGCAGAGTTCTAAAAAGACGCCAGACACAAACTAAAAATTTAAAAAGTCGTTCCCTGGTGGGTTATGTAAAAAAAAAAGGTTTTGTTGGAGTAGTAGTTATGCAATAAGAAGCCTTCGTTGGAGAAGTTGCGTTCATCTTTGTTCATCTGCAAGAAAACAAACAACTGGTTACAAATTTTTCCTGTTGGAATAATTCGTGTGACGTGACACACGTATGGAACTGCGATACCATATTCAAACAGTTATATTTTTCGTCAAAAATAATACGTGGCCGCATTTTCCCCCCTCACTGTTCTGTGTATTGATTCCCTGGCGTGATATATGATGAAATATCACAAAAGTATAGTACGTATTAGATGTTCCTGTTTCGTAATGTAATACGTAGCGCCGTTACAGAGGCAAGTAACCAACATAATAAATGATTTGAAGTTATTTGACCCGTTATGATACCAATCTTAGCACAAAACTCTCTGTCTCTTTCTGCGTACTGGTTGAGATGCTCACATCGGAGGTGGCAGCGATTTAGGAATCGGGATTTTTTTTGTCTTAAAGCCGTACTAAAATTATAACGTTTAAATATGTTGACCCCGAATCCGAATTCCGAAAATCGACAGGATGACTGATACTAGAAAAATTGAGGAAAATATTGTATAGTGAGAATTTTACATTTCTCGATAATTAAAAAAAAAAGTTGTCGAAATTTTTGCGAGATCGCAGAATTTAGACAATTTTAATGTGTTAAATATGAGACACTACCTACTTCTACTTTTGGAGTATCAGTTAAGCAGATCTCTGTTGTTACCCAAAAACTAAATTTTAAATAATAATATTTAAGGAAATAAAAACATTCTAATAATCATGTAGATTGGTAAGGGAAAAGTAATGTACACGCCTCATAAAAAGTTTTGCGTTAATTAAGGCGCAATACAAAGGAGCAACGGGATGACAGGCCTGGCATTCTGTACACTCAGTGTGTATTTTCATCCCATACTTTCTCTTGCGCCATGAGCAACCGAGTAGCACACAATAATCCCTGTGTTGCCAAACTTTTTTGAGGTATGTGTCAAGTTCGTTTGCCCGGGGAGAGAGGGGACTGAAGGCGATGCAGCCCCAGCAAAATANATAAAAAGTTTTGCGTTAATTAAGGCGCAATACAAAGGAGCAACGGGATGACAGGCCTGGCATTCTGTACACTCAGTGTGTATTTTCATCCCATACTTTCTCTTGCGCCGTGAGCAACCGAGTAGCACACAATAATCCCTGTGTTGCCAAACTTTTTTGAGGTATGTGTCAAGTTCGTTTGCCCGGGGAGAGAGGGGACTGAAGCGATGCAGCCCCAGCAAAATAAAAGGTTAACATATAAATTTTTTTTTTTTTTTTTTGGGAAAGTAACTGAAAATTGTGTACTCAAAATTGAAACAAACTGTCGCAGTTAGTTTACTTTGAGTGTGCACTTGAAATTTAAATTTATTTTTTTACATTGGCAAAAATGGTGGTCCCCTCCCCCCTTATTGTACTAAGTTCTCACTTAAAAAAATCGAGGTTCAGTCCCTCCCAAAATAAAATCCTGTCTACGCAACTGGTTTGTACATCGAAATGTCAGGGAATGTTTTAGAACGACGTTGCTAGTCACACCGATTTATGTTTCTGTTTGTTTCATGCTCATGGGAGTCACATTTATTTTCCTAGCAGTTTTAAAGTAGCGGCCGATGGAAGCATGAATCAATTTTATTAATTCAATGACAAATGTTAGTTCTAAATATAGAGAAAAGGACGCGAAATGGGCAGAAAGTAGATCACAAGAGTTAAGTTTTGTTCACTTGTATAATTAGGATAATTTTTTATTTACTGTTTTGCATTTCCATAAAATTAAGTTTTACATTTTTATTACAATTTTATGTGAGAAATTTAAATTTGACATTCTCATACGCTGCACTATATAAGCAAAGGCAGTTTATCATAGTACATATTTCCGCTATGAAATGTTGGCCTTTTTGCTGGAAGACGCTAATGTAGTCCATTCATGGTCACTTCCAACTTTTCTGAATTCCTGCTAAGTTCTACTTCCAGGATATTCCTCCGTCTCATACAAACAAAACTTAAGTCTTTAAAATTACACCAAAAGGACTACGCGTCGCACTCGTGCGCACTCAGTGTAATTATAATTTCCATAAAAACTATTTCTTACTAGTCATTGCCAACATACTTATTTCTCACTGTTTTTATTCATATTAATTGAAAATAAAATAACTTCTAGATAAAATAAAAAGAAAAATTCATTTAAACAAATAATGTTTTTTTTTTTTTTTTTTTCNAATGCTTGTGGTACAAGGCATATTTAGGAGACAACCAAAAACGTCCTACATGAGGTGATTTGATTCAAACCAAGTCTAGAAAATCATACCAAAGTGATAGCGTACCGCATTCGTACGCATTCAGTGTAATAATATTTTGCATAAGAACTATTTATTACCAGGTATTACCAACAAACATGTTTTCTCACTCACTGTTTTTATTGATTGTAATATATTAAATATGATACGTTAAGTTTAAAATTTTAGTAGAATTAAAAATAATGTAGTTTTACTTTAACCGACGTGTAAATCACTTATAACACATGGCATATTTAGAAAATAACCAGACACGTCATACATAGGGTGATTTTCCAAAGGTTTGATTCGAAAAGTGTGAAGAAACCGCGAATAGACTATACCTACTCGGAGCAGCCCGCAGCTAGGGACACGGTATCGAATATAAAGTATCGATACTGTACTCATGAGTAGTAACGAAGAAAAAGTATCGTACTCGTAAAATAATCGAAAGGAAAAGTACTCGATACCACAAAGTATCGATACTTTTTTCGTGTACCGACCCGCAGCCCGGCGACGAAAGTGAGATACGAGCGAGCCGTATCTGAGAGCGCGGTGGTGTCGCTTGCGCCGTTCTTGCGCGCGCGAGCCGTGCCGGCCGTGGGAACCAGCCGCGTGCTGGCTGGTTGCGAGCAGACCGAGGTGCGCCTGGGAAAATAGACGGTTTGTTATTCATTACCGATCCGATTATCCGAGCGATTGCCGCGCGGCCGCTGCCGTGACTTTCCAGACCGAACCGCGCTACACGCCCACGGTGACTCCGCACTTTTGCGCAAGTGCGACCCCCTCCTCTCCCAACGATCACCGCGGGCTTGGAGAAGGGAGGGGTGGCTCACCCGTGGTAAAACATGAATATAACCTGCCTGCACTCGCTATTATACCCCCTCTCGGCGTTTAAAAACGACTTTGCGGCATCTGGTCGTGACAAGGTTGTGTCGTTGCTGTTTTACCGTGCAAAACGGGTTCAGGGCCCGGGTTGTAATCCTAGTTGGAGCATCGACAGTAATTATGTCTTCGTAGCGTAACCCTCTAAAGTCAAAATTATCACTAATGTTAAAAAAAAAAATCTCTACCGCTGCTATTTCAGACTCAATATCAAAACACGCGTAAGGTGAAAATTTGTGTAATTATATATTCCAAAATAGTTGCGCTTTTCTTATGTCACACTGGGTGGTTAAGACCTATGTGCAAATTTGGTTTAATTATTTTTCCTTTGCTAAACAAATATTACAGAAGAGTAGTATAAAAATAAAACGTGAATAATTATCATATAACTAGCATCTGGCATTGGAGTCATAGCGGGCAGTAAATAATTAATTTTTTCCCCAGGAATATAGGAAAATTCAGGAATATTTAGTTGCATAAAAAGCCTACAGTTCATAGAATTTGTGGATTGAATATATATGTATATGTGTGTGTGTGTGTGTGTGTGTGTCTGTGTGTGTGTAACTTGTTTCGGCAGCCTATGGATAGTTATTTTTCCTATCTATGTTTAAGAAAAAAAAGGGGAGGGGACCGAGAACGCAGTAGAAAAAACCCATAGCACTCGGTCATCGTCTAGAAGAGATGAAGACTCATCCATTTGGGAAGTCTGTCAAACTCGGATGTTGTTGTTGTTGATCATTAATAAGGTGGTCGGAGTTGAATTGGCAGCCGTGTCATTCCAGGAATGGCTCCTTCCAGTTTCCGCGCGAGTGGGTTGAGAGAGCATGCAAACACACAACGCAGCAGTTCGCTTGCGTGATGTAGATGATGTAGTTAGCTCTTGAAGGTCAGTCGCTTTAAGCCGGATTGTGATCTCAGTTACTTTATCAAACTTCTTTTTCTTAATACCGTACTGTTTGGTCACGTGGCAGCACGCCTGCCTCCCATGCGGCAGGTCGTGGGTTCGATCTTGCCCGGCTGCCATTTGAGTGGGTTTTACAAACGATTTTACTCTTCCGAGCGAATGCCGATGCATATTTTATATTTAACACAAACTTTCCTGATNGCCTATGGATAGTTATTTTTCCTATCTATGTTTAAGAAAAAAAAGGGGAGGGGGGACCGAGAACGTAGTAGAAAAAACCCACGCACTCTGTCATCGTCTAGAAGAGATGAAGACTCATCCATTTGGGAAGTCTGTCAAACTCGGATGTTGTTGTTGTTGATCATTAATACGGTGGTCGGAGTTGAATTGGCAGTCTTGTCATTCCAGGAATGGCTCCTTCCAGTTTCCGCGCGAGTGGGTTGAAACAGCATGCAAACACACAACGCAGAAGTTCGCTTGCGTGATGTAGATGATGTAGTCAGATCTTGAACGTTAGTCGCTTTAAGCCGGATTGTGATCCCAGTTACTTTATCAAACTTCTTTTTCTTAATACCGCACTGTTTGGCAACGTGGCAGCACGCCTGGCCTCCCATGCGGCAGGTCGTGGGTTCGATCCTGCCCGGCTGCCATTTGAGTGGGTTTTACAAACGATTTTACTCTTCCGAGCGAATGCCGATGCATATTTTATATTTAACACAAACTTTCCTTATCCTCTCTCGTTATATTTGGTTACTTGTTATATTTCGAAGGGGGAAAAAACCATTGTGTGTGTCTCGTACAATTCCGCATTCCACACTAACGTAAACTGTCATTGTAGGTTTATACAATCAGGTTCGCACACGTACGAGTGTGTGTAGTGTGGTTCCACAAATCCTGAACTTTTAACGCTGTTACCAATGTCAAACCATAATGATCTACAACAGTATGTGCCATACAGAAAGTAAACCTCTGTAGCTGGTCTCAGAAAGATTTACTTTTATCACGAAAACGTTAATAAGTTAACATTAACTTCATTGGTTGACGGCACTCAGCGAACCTTAACCAAGAACCAGACCTGGTTTTAAAAATAATTATTTCCCATAAATGCATGTAGTTGATACATCTACTACCGACGCGTAACCAAGAATATATCTGTGTCTAAGGAACAGTGTAAACTTTTTTCCCAGAGATTATATCGTACTCTAAACAAGGCATAAACCCTAATGACCCAGACTAATCAGTCGCAGAATTAACGTATCTGTAATACGTTGTCGGAGCTGAGATTGTGTGGGCCTAGCGGGGAGACCGCTCGCTTCCAACTTCAGCGAACCTGGTTCGATCCCTTC
>NQII01004222.1:45294-104173 GCA_002778355.1 Clitarchus hookeri
AGATCGCGCACTGATTCGGTTCGACGCACGGATCCACCGTAGCTCTATGTTGTCCCTTGATGTGATTGCTCGGTAACTGAAGAAGAGGCAAATGAAGAGAGAAGAAAGCGTAGGTTCCGTGTGCACAACGTCAACAAGGAGAGATCTGAGCACAGGGAATACCGCAGATGATTCCCAGAATTGGTTGAAGATGAATTTACGTTGTTCGCATACTTCCGTGTGACAAGACAAACTTATGGCCGTCCGCGTAATGCTGAAGTCACATCTAACTGCACGAAGCACATTATTCGGAGAATCGACAGACTCTCGAGAAAGATCAGCATTCCGCTGCTTGAACATATGTCTCTATGACATCAACACGCACTGCACGGAGCTCGCGAGAATACTGACCGGATTTTCCAAGCTTTGGAAGGTGCTGATAGGTGCGATGCGGAATAGTGGGCGTGGTATCGTATAACGTAAGGCTAAAGTTTTTTTCTTTTTTCGATCCGTCCGATACGGAACATTCGCTTACCTTCACACGCAGAACTCCCTTGCGGGTCCACCCCTGTTTTACGGTGCTTTGTAACCTCTAGTATGGAGTGGAGAAATTTGGGTGGCTCTTAACATCGAGATCTTGAAAGCCGACGAGGGTGAAGCGAGGTGAGTATGGAGCAGCGCCGGAATGCAAGGGCGGGAGAAACGGGAGATCCCAGAGAAAAAATTTGCCGACCATTGGTATCGTCCGGCACGATTCCCATATGCAAAGATCCTGGAGCGACCACGCGGGGAATCTAACCCGGTTCGCTTAGGTAGTCTGACCATTACGCCACCGCGGCACCACCTCTAGCGTGGGGAGTGCTGCCCATGTGCAGGCGTTTCGAGTACTAAAAAATAATTTGCTTGCGAATTGTGCAGAAAAATAGCTGAGCTTAATGTAATAACACTTAGCATTTTTTTTTTAAATTTTCAATTTCTAGTGATTAGTATTTTAATGGTAAAAAAATTCAGTTATATGCTTCCGCATTACAAAATCTAATGCAATATGAGATTGGTAACGNGTTTCGAGTACTAAAAAATAATTTGCTTGCGAATTGTGCAGAAAAATAGCTGAGCTTAATGTAATAACACTTAGCAATTTTTTTTTTTAATTTTCAATTTCTAGTGATTAGTATTTTAATGGTAAAAAAATTCAGTTATATGCTTCCGCATTACAAAATCTAATGCAATATGAGATTGGTAATGATGACGTTATTGAATAAGCAACAGGTTTTGCGTGTTCAAGCTCTTGCCCAGTTAAATAAATACTGCCCACACACTGGGTGTAGCATAATAAATATATTATGTAATATTTGCAATAATTTTGTATTACAGCTGCAGCTTGGAACACGCGTGAAAACCAAAAGTTTTGCTTGTCGTGACGAACCTGCAGCAGAGACTAGACGAAGTTTTTCAGTTGCGACATGTACATAGCATTGTTTAAATTCAGTATTTGGTGTTGAGAAAAATGTCTAGCGTATGGAAAAAAATGAACATGCCATATATTTCAGGTCGTTAGGACGTCATCTTTATTAGATTTGTAGGTGGTCCGCCCATAAGAAACAGTTTAATTCTTATACATTCAGATTTCTTTTGGGGTTAAATAAAAGTTGAAAGCAAATAGGTACTCAAAATTTCGAATGAAAATATTGAACGTGTGTGCTCATACAGCAGTATGCATACATGGCTCGCGTGTAAGAGGTTGTGTGGTATATTTCAACCTAATATTTTGTGGTGGTTTGTCCTTCCGCCGTGGTTTTCTGTCTCCTTCCAGGCAAAGGCCTGATGAAGTTTTAATGTCTGCTTTCTCGATTTCCCGCCAGATTAGCTTCTGCGCGTGAAAGGAATAAATTATTGGCGAATCAGAAGATTCTTTCCTGTTAGCTCTTCATTCTTAAAAGTGCTCACATGAAACGTCATGTCGCGAGAACTCAAGGCGTCGAGAACCCTCGTGTTGGTGGAATAGTTAAGGTGTCCCGATGCGAACTTTTTTAATATACCCTCTTAACTGGTCCTTGCATTGCTTAAAATGCGGGTTTGTGACGAAACCATTAACCGTGTCTCTACCGTGTTTACTTATAAAACGAAAACGTATGTATTCCAGGCGATGACGGATTGGCACTTTCAAGATGTCACGCATAGTGTTAATATTAATTTGGAGCCCCGCAACATCATTAAAAACTACTTTTTTTTTTCGGACTGCTGTATCTTAAAACGTACCAGCCGAATACGAGCGAAATTACGATATAAATAATAGGGCCACCGCTTAATGTCCCATGGATACACGCAGCACGAGAACACTGCATTGCCAGTACAGAGCCCTGCGTGTAGCGGCGACGGCGCACTTGACGCGCGTGGCAGTGTCGCCCTTATCGCCCCCGCGCTTCTCGTCCTCAAACAGTTGCAGATAGGCGGGCCCCTTAAGGTCGTCCTATCCTTGTCGAATTAAGTTTAGTTATACCTTTTTTTATAGTTTAGAGTTAAGATTTAATATTAAATTTCAATTCTTATTATATGCATAACTACATTACTGAAGTCCTGAATGGACCGATTTCAATCGGTATTTTGTCATGTGCGACTGGGGGGAAAAAATGGGTTATTCTTTATTGCGGTTCCAGATGCAACAAAAACAAGACAGGCAAAATATTGTGAACTTAAAAAGAAAAGTATCTGTTAAAATATGCCATATGCTTGGGTAGCCCTCTTTTGAAAATATTTTATCGGGAAATTAAGCTACGGTGAAACAAAAATAAATACAAGATGAAGGTATACTACACCCTTAAAAANAAATTTATTTGAAAAAGTGGTGGAAGGATAAAAAATAGCTGATAGTAACTAGGGCCTCAAAAGTGCTGACTTTACCGTGGACAGCCTGCAGTGTATCGGCGAGGACGGAGTCCCGGCGCAGGCGGCAGACAGCAGGCCACGCCCCGGTGTCGAAACGGGGACCGGGTCGTGATCGCTCGCCGGCCATACAAGGGAAACACTAGGCCAAGTGACTCATCACACGTGGCATTTGGTCCCGCCGCCAGTCGGATAGCGCCTAGAGAAAGTGCCTCGTCGATATCTGCGGAGAGCGTCAGTGGTGTTGTCCCGCGTGACGCGACCTTGGGCGGATCTCGGCGTTTCTTCGTACTTGAAGGCGTGCCATCCGCTAAGGTGTGTCGCAATATCCCCTTCACTTAGAGACGTTCAAGTACAAAAAAACCTCCTAGTGTATATTATACTTTTTTTTTTTTACTGGCTAGCGTCAGGGAAATTTATGTGAGGTCAGGGAATTTGCACAAAGTAGTTATAAATTTTATAAAAAAATTATTTTGGATTCTAGCATTTTTACTACACGCCAGCTTTTCAATTGTATTAATGCAATATTTTGGTTTAGTCCATCTATATAGGAAAATTTAAAAATGTAGGGGCCAACTTTGTTACTCTATGTGAAATTCCTCTTGTTATGCTCATTTTATTTGCTGATTTTTTTTTTTCNATGTAGGGGCCAACTTTGTTACTCTATGTGAAATTCCTCTTGTTATGCTCATTTTATTTGCTGATTTTTTTTTTTCCATTCTGATGCAGCAAGCATTGACATGTGTATAATGTGCCAGCGTGAGAATTTGCAAAGGAAATATTAGCTTAAATAATAATTTGTACACTTGTAGTAGTTCTCAGCTAGTTGCTACATTGTGTATTGTATTGTCTTTTATTGCAACTTTGTTTCTGGCCCTGAAATAGCTAGTATTCCCCGGTCATATTTTTTTCGCTTGCCATTTTTGTACATTTTTATCTAAACAGGATACCTGGAAAAGTCATGGAACTGTCAGGGAATTTGTTTTAAGGATACTGCTAGCCATCCTGTTACCGTTTCGTTCTTCCTATGCCTCAAAAGCTGAAAATATCTTCAGGTAGACGGGCGCCTTAATTTACCTCACCGGTACCCTCTTTTCGTGGCCTTAAATGCGGCGTTTGGGGAGTACAATTTGTTTTTGCAATAATATAACATAGGCATTTTCAAAGCTGTCATATACTCCCGTGGGAAAAGTTTGTCTAATCAATAAGCTAAAATAAAGAGGAGAGGATTGTACTTAACTTAAGGGCGTGTACATTTTCAGCATATTACATCCTTTGTCGTTGTGATCTGAAATTATAATCTGTAAATAAAATATGACAATGGAGAGAAATGGCTATTGAAAAATAAACAAAATAAGCTATAGCAATTTTAATATTTTTTTTTTCGTAGCAATTTAAATGGAACAAAATTAATAAGTTAGGTCACAGCTCAAAATAATTGTCCGTCTTAAGAAAATGTCATGTAAATATATTTCTTGGACATTTATTATTCGGTTCGCCTGTATTTCAATTTTAACTTTCGAAATGAAATTTTACGTTAAAATAGCTACAAGCTAAACCATTATCGCAGATCAACCAAGTGGTGTATTTCAAATAACTTTTACTGAACGTGCTATTCCTGGGACATCAAAAAAAAACTTCAGCTGAAACCAACTTTCGTGTTAAGATAACTTTATGAACTTTTAAGATATTAAAATTAATGTTGATATTTACATTTTAGAATAACAAACATAATTTGTTTTAATCATTTTATATTTTTAATGTGTTGTTATCGATGCCAAGTCACGAAATCCAAATTAATTTATTTGCTTATTTTGCTTGTTTGCTCCTAGCATTTACTCCTTTCAGCATTTGACGGGCTTGAAATACAACTAATTTTCCATTGCAAATTTTTGTGGTGTTGGGTAACGTGGATTTTACGGCAATAATCCATATTTATCCCAGGTCGACACTCTTGTTTATGAATTTGTTTTATCACAGTGTGTGGCTCCGATTTCAAATTTGTTTTGTAAACAAACGGTTAGCATTTATTTAATGTGTTTCGTTACGTAAGACAACAGTAACTTATTTGCGATGCTGGCGACTGTTTGGGACAGCTGCGGCCGTGAAAATTCCGTAACAGTACGATTGTGACAGGATTTTANTTTGCGATGCTGGCGACTGTTTGGGACAGCTGCGGCCGTGAAAATTCCGTAACAGTACGATTGTGACAGGATTTTAATCCGCGGTTGCCAGTGTGAAGTGAAAATACACAAAGGTCTCGTTGGAAATAGCCTTCCCTCGCCCACGTCTCGTGTTTGTGCCTCCCCCTTCCTGGCCTAGTCATATAGCCGTGGAGAGTTTCGTAACGGTGGGCTGCGCGTAAACATTAACCACGGGTTTGTCTTATTCCTGGAACACACATAACAATTTGTATTTTAACCCGTTATACATTTTCGTTTTTAGCCAACAAATATCATTTGACAAACTCCTTTCATAGTCAAAGGTTTCAAATTATTTCTTTGGTAAAACACATAGAGTTTATCTCCTTCTTCCACACGAACTTGCTTTTTAGTAGGTGCAAGAGATGAACGCATTGGGTTCTGTGTAAGTGGCTTGATTGTATTGTGAGATACACTGAAGAGCAAAAAAAAATTGGTACGCCTGCCTAATATCGTGTAGCCTCCNAAGTGCCGCAAGACGACGTGGCATGGACTCGACTAATGTCTGAAGGTATGCAGGAGGCAACTCACACCATGAATCATGCACTGCAGTCCACAAATCCAATCTGCGCCAATTTGAGAAAGGGTTGCACGTCTGTCACGTTTAATGATTATCGTCAGTCTTCGTTTGTCCCGTTCTTTCACGATCTTTTTCCGGCCTCAGCGATGTCGAAGATGTGATGTTTTACAGGATTCCCGATATTCACGGTACACTCGTGAAATGGTCGTACGCGAACATCCAAATGTTATCGCTACCTCGGAGATGCTATGTCCCATCTCTCGTGCGCCGACTATAACACCACGTTCAAACTCACTTAAATCTTGATAACCTGCCATTGTAGCAGCAGTAACCGATCTAGCTTCCGACCGCATCGTGTTACTCTGATTGGTTACATACCTCTGTTATTTGCATACGCATGCCTATACCAGTTTTTTGGCTCTTCAGTGTATATTGTTTTTATTGCAGTAAGGTTAGTTGATAATAGTTTGTGAAAAATAAATGTGTTTTTTACAATGTTAATTTTGTTTCAATAATGAAGTATGAGTAATAATGTAATTTGAAAATATATGTGTGTTTCCTTGTAGTTATTTGGTAAATATATTTTGTCAAAATTGATATAGTGATGATATTCACCTTAGCCCACCCACACTTAGTAAGCTGACCTTACCTAACCTAATCCCGCTCTTCGTGCCATAGCCGGATTCGGATCACAGTGTTGTCNCACACTTAGTAAGCTGACCTTACCTAACCTAATCCCGCTCTTCGTGCCATAGCCGGATTCGGATCACAGTGTTGTAGGGAGGAGTATGTGGTGATACATTTTATTTACTTATTTGCAACTCTACTATTCATGATTTTGAAACCATAATGATGGAGCATTTTGCCATAATGATGGAACACTCGTCACTTCGTTCTGCAGAGTGTAGGGCTATACCATTTGGCAATTATCTTCCTGGGTAGCGTTCATAATTTTTTTTGGAAGGCAGGATAAGGCTGAATTTGAATGTGACTGACACTAGTGGGTGGCCAAAATTATTTATTTACAAACTAAAATAGTTGGGGGTTGATACACAGTATTAACATTGACACGTAAGTTAACGAGTTTGTAAATGCAGGCCATTTTAACGGTAGCCTGTAAGTAAATTGTCATTTTGTGGCAGGGGAGGCTGCAACCCCTTTAGTTTACCCCTAACACTTTGGATATCACTCGCTGGTTTCATTCTATCGAGTCTTAAATCATTTCGCTACCATTGTATTCTCAGTTACAAATGCGTTGTGGTGTTACGTGAAACGTAGCTCCACCCTTCATGTCTTTACAAGGTGTGTGTGTGCATGCATTCGTGCGTGATATTCCATTTATAGCGTGGCGGACGTTTCCGTTAGACGTTGGGTTTTTTTTTTGGGGGTACTCCCTGTTTCTCTGCCACTGTATTTCTTCACTACTGTCATCTCCGCCTCACTTCACCCTCATCGGCGCCGAAGATCTCAGTTTGTATGCNAGTCACAAAATGGATATCTCTGTAGTTCACAACCCACAGCAACACGGTGTAGACATAAAATGCCGTATATTCTACAAGCCATAAAATCAGAGGCGGTAAAGTGTACGCTGGCTTCGCTACTTAATTCTACGCTTATTAATGACTGTTTGTTCATTTTATGATTTAATGTTACCTCTCAGCAACCTCAGCTCTTGTTTTTGTAAGGCTACATCGACCAAGGGTATTGGTATGCTCTGTATTTTATGGTATCCGTATAGTTAATGGGAAAATTAACCCACGTATTAAGTGTACCGGTGCTTGAATTTTGATGGGACATCCTGACGACAGAGTGGTTCTCTTTATGACTTTGCACGCAAGGCTTCATTGGTTCGATTCACATGGGGAGGCGCATCTTTTCTTTTCCCACAACTGTACTCAGATGGACTTCTCTCGTGTGATAAACTTGTGAAAGTTCAAAGAAAGCTGCCTGTTGATATCCCGAGAAATGTATATCTTTGTCCGCTCCGGCTGGTAAATTAAACTCCAAATATTGAAGAAGGGGAATTAAAAACAATGCTCAAGTGTTTGTGTTTGCAATAAATTTTTATTCAATATTTTTCTTTGATAAATTAACTTAATTGTGGCAATAAATTAATACTAATGTATAGACAATTTGCGTCAACTGCCCATTAAAATCTTTTTTATAAAAAAACATTCTGTGATGTTGGTAGTGGTAAAAGTGCATATATTAGTAGTATGCCTGCATTGATTTANTTTTTTATAAAAAAACATTCTGTGATGTTGGTAGTGGTAAAAGTGCATATATTAGTAGTATGCCTGCATTGATTTAACGCCCATGTGCATTCCTGCGGTGAAACACCAAGGCTAGAAGAATTTTCCTGCGTGTAACTTATACTCGTATGCTGAGTCATTAAAGAATTACATAGTAAATGACGTATGCCGTTAACATATTAAGTAACTGGATATTCACGTACGAAGTGTTTTCCTTCAATCAGTGTGACCCCCTCAATTAGACCCACAGGTTTCTTGTCTGTTCATTGCGCAAGCATGAAGGCAGATTATGAAGAATACAGTGTTCAGAGGATGGTAGTATGCAAGGACATAGGGGACCATAGCCTTGGATCTGTCGGGAATGTCTTTGCCAGTAACGGGCTGGTTCCATTCCAAGGAGCTAGGAGTCAGCACCTTAATTTAACATGCTGTGAAATCAAGGAGAAATAAAATTGTATGCGATGTTTTCTTCAAGGACATTGGAGCCCATCTTCCTTTGGTACAATGAAACCAACCAAAAAAAGACGGGGGATATCTCTTGCTTCACCATAACGTATTTGTTGGTTGTAAGCCACATAAGCGAAAATAACACTTTCCTAATGGATGGTTTTTCCTAATGAATGGCCCTTTGCTGCATATATATGAACTACCCGTAGTTACGCCTATGGTATTTAATATATATTTATTTATATATTGTTCACGGTAAAGTGAGCGCTTTCGAAAGCCCTGCTTAAAATGTATTTGCTTTAGATTGTGTATTCTTCCACCACATGTACAGTTAACTTTACCACGGACCTCATCGCCTTATCCGTACGTAGGTCAAGTGCAATTATAAAATTATTAGAAAAGTGCGCATTTTACAAATGAGCTCACTTGTAATCTTACGAAATGATTAAAAAAAAACTTGAAAAAGCAAAGTACTTTATTTCGGTATTCACAGATGTTTACACAATACATTTAATTCAACTATAATACATGGAACTTCTTGCTCTCCGTCATAACCAACTTAACTGGTTTCACGCTAGTCCGTGTGCTTCTCAAAACACGTGCAGGGAGGGATAATTACATTTTTTAATGTTTTTTTTCGAAAGTGCTCACTTTACCGTGAACAGCATATATATGTATATATAGTGAGAGAGAGTGTTAAAAAAAAGGGGGGGGGAGTTTATGAGAGGTCCCGTAAACGCCAGCGGCCGCAGAGGAAAATAATACACAGAAAAAAGTCTAATGTTGCTGCAACTAAAAAATTATTATTGAGGCATTTATTTAATCGTTAATGTTGTAGTAACATTAATAATGTTATGACAAAGTTACTTAATGTTAACCATTTATATTCCTGTAATGCAAACATACTATTGTGGTGTTAATGTTATCAAAGCCTCAAAGTAATGTTGCCGCATCCAAAAGTTGTATTACGCTAGCCACTAGCTAAATTCTATGCTAAAGAACTGGGCGTAAGGTATGGAAACTTCTTGTTTACCACATGTTTGCAATTTTGAGACGCTGTTGTTACAATAATAATTGATCATCGGAATTTACGTGGTGCCAGCTTTTTAGTAGCCGTAACTTAAATTTTTCCGGAGTACTTTCCTTTCTTGCTCATTTACGATTAGTTGTAATTCAACTTGGCAAAATGCAATCTCTCTCTTTATCTCTCTCTCTCTCTTTATCTCTCTCTCCCTCCCTCTCCCTCCCTCCCCTCCGCCCACCAGGTTATTTTGTCTCATCTTCGGAAGGTCACGGGGTTCAATTGCGACCGGCTACATTGCGGGGTAGTTTTTTTCCGTGAGCGAGGAAAATACTGGGGCAGCTCCTTTATATTTGCCTTCTCTGTTCCTCATCCTGAGATTGAAATCCTGATTAAAGTCCTCATATAAACGAAAATAAAAATTAGTTACCTCACATGCTAAATTATTCTATTCTTTAATATAAAACTTTTTTTCTGATTTAATGATAAATTAATTGGTGCGTGTTAATTTTCTCGCGTTTATTGCTTCCAGCGCCTAGAAGACATCTAATGGACTAACCTCTTGTGTTATAGATATGGGCGTAAGCAATTACGCGGCCCTTACATCGTCGAGACATTTGTTGACGTAAAAGATTGTAATTTTTTTTACTTTAAAAATAACATTTTTGGAAACCCGGTTGCAAAAAAAAATGTTTTTGCAGAACTACAAAAAGTTTTTTTGTAACGTCTGCAATATGTTTCTTGTAATGTTACAAAAATTACAGTGTTGTATTTCAACTGAAATTATTGACAAGTGTATATAGGCCATATATATTCCCAGTGTTCTAGAAAATGGTTTGGATGAATAAAGAAAGGGAAATATATTAATTCAAAATTCAATTCACGGAAGAAAAAAAAAACCACCTCGCCATTACTCAGACTCGAACGCATAGTTAACCATGCGACCAATCTGACTTACGAGATTAGGGATTGTTTTACCTGGATGACTTAATGAATTAATCAAGAATAACATAATTTCACGTTTTGGGAAGAATTGACGATAGTTGTTCACAAACCTACTGCACTGCATAAAGCCATTAAAATCATGCAAGCGGACTACATTTGCAAAGTTGCAGTTTTATAATTGCAGATTACATTATTTTATGAACGAGTGTCGGGACAACAGCTATTAACATTGAATACGTACAGAAATTAGTACAGCTTTTTCGGCTGGTTAAAAAAAAAGTACTGGGCTGGGAAGTAAGCCTACACATTGCCGCAAAAGCCGTATACAAACGCTGGATTATTGTCTTACCCTGGCGTAAAAAGTCGTAGATACTAGAGTTTCGAATATGAACACGTAAATGCTTAACGGCATTATTTTAATCGCACAATTCCTTTATTTACGTGTCACAAATTCCTTAGGAGTTTTTTTTTTTTTTCTGATTATAACTTACTGAATCGTACGCTTAAAATGTATAAGCACTTGATACATCTACGTTATCTGTTTGGGCTTATGTACATCTTAAAGTTAGTTTTCGAACTATTGATGTACAATCGATTATCTCTTCACAATCGCAGAAATCGATTTAATTATGACTTTGAATGGTTATTGGTTTTTGTGGTTCTATAGAGATGTAAAAATATTCATAGTAAATAAATTTTACCCTCGCAATATTAAATATGTATATTTTTTTTAATAACTGGAGAAGTTATAAAAAGTCGTAGAAATAGGTGTACGGNAAAAATTTTTTTTTTTTTTTTTTTTTTTTTTCGCAAGTGCACTGCAGTTCGAGCGTGACCCGAGGCAGCTTCCCGGAAGAGATTTTCATCGCCGCACCCACGGTGGTCGTGGTCCAGTCTGGTTGTCGAGACTACTCGCTGTCAGAGAGAGAGAGTGAGAGAGAGAGAGAGAGTGAGTGAGTGAGTGAGTGAACGAAAGAACGAACGAAGAGGGGGAATGAAGCTATCCCGTGTTCCCAGGAGCCTTGGTTGTGATGGTTGAACTAGATTTGTGAAGTCCAATTCACGTAACCCAAACTTCATAAGTTTGACCAACCAAACTGCGCACAGTGTCTCAACATGGACTTTTCAGGAGGAAAAGTGGTTTTTTGATCAACGGAATGTCTGGAGTTTTTCAGTAACTTGATTATATTTTCGCATTTGGCTGTAGTAGGCCTATTATTTTTATTATTTATTAATGAACAAAGTTCTCTCGGAGCAGAGGGCGTATAAATGGAAGCTGTACGTTTCATACTCTCAACATAATCATTGCATATCGTCCTTTGTACATATTAGAATATTTAAAAAGATATGTTTTCCATTTATAAATTTACTGGTATACATACTATATTACAACGCAGTTAACAGTCGTGCTTCACACAAAATGTGTCAAGACTATTTATTAGAAAATTGTCATAAGTATTCTAGAAAGTTTTTTTTTTAATCTCGTGCTAGGCCTGCTGGTTTAGCTGTACTATCTCGTTAATTATTTATATATCGAAAATAATTGGAGGATGGGAGGAGTCCAGAGAATATATTGGAGAGGCTTCGCTCTTTGCTCAGGACGGAACAGTAGCAAATGATGCCGAATTGAAAACGACCATAAATATGCCAACCTAATACCGGGCCCAAAATGTAAGGCGTGTATTGCTGCCTGCAATAGTATCAAATACAAGGCAGCCGAGAAAGTAAAAGTTTTTTCCCTTGTTTGTTGAGCATTAGGGTGCCAATTGGGTGTATTTTCTCCTCGGAGTAGCTCCACTCTTCATCTGTCCCGCTCCCTCGTTGGCCACCGTTCTCCTCCCCAACTTCCCGCCGGTTTAAATGTCGTTTTAAAATGTTTTACGCGAACCGTGTCAAACAGTTTGTCTATGAATAAAGTGTTCGCTAGATGAGGTTTCCATGGCACGACCAGCTGGCTGCTCGTGTAAATTAGTATTCAATAGCGCAACCCTTCTCCCTCCCCCCAGCTACTTTCTCGCCCGACTTTACTCCGGAGTGAAGGGAAGTTTCGAGCCGATGGAGGGAAAACTACGGCAAACTGGAAACTCCCCCCACCTCCCCACACTTGACCCCCCTGTGAGTTTTATTTGTTCCTCAACCCTCATTCAAAACAACAAATGCGCGTAGTAATTCGGTAACAATACGTATGTGCTTAAGTTATTGATTTTAATTTTCTTGTGTAAAATTTTGCGCACACACACACCTACTTACGCATATGTATAATATATAATATAATATTTAACCTCTTAACCCCGATTGTATCGTATATGATATATACCACTTGACTTATAACCGTATATCTATTTTGTTAATCTCTACGCACCCAAAACTCTACCTGGGTAGCCGTTTCATTGTGGTTGTTATCTGTGTACTATTATCTATGACTTATGTGGCCATATTGGTTGCAACAACAAATGTCAACCTTATTGAACTTCAAGCTTTCTCAGAATAATATTACAGGTAAGAGATTACTCTGTAAAATTGTCTATCCTATATTTAGTTTATTTTATGAACGTTTAAAATATTTAGATTTTTATTTTTTACATCAGACTATTGTAAAAAACCATAAATATTGTTTGTATCACATATGATACACCAGACCACAGTGGAATATTATTGCTAGTTCTGGAAAAATTGTTGTATTATATAATGGCATTCATTACTTTGTCTTTAGTAAAATTTACTAATATGTAAATTAAAAACTGTATATTTTTATACGTGCAGATGGATCTAAGAAGTGGTGTACGACGTGAAATTAATTTTGCTGCGATACCTGAAGACAGTGAGGACCTTGAAAGCGATTCTGACACGGAATATTTCCCACATTAATCCCCATCACCTAGAAGAAAGAGAGATCTGTCAGGTAATTACAATAGATACATTGAATGTTTACATTTTTTTATCACATGGAATATTTTCTTACATATTTATTTGTTTGTAACAGATGGTTCGGAATTTTCAGACTGAAGATGTGAATGACACTGGTCCCTCGCACCACTGTACACGGCGTACAGTTACTGAACCAAACACAGAAAAAAAAAACCACTCCAACATGGCAAGGTAGTCTTGAATACGATAATGTTAACTGCCCAATCTATTATTTTCCTCATTATTTTGATGAAAACGTTCTAGAAAACATGGCAGAACAAAGTAATTTATACGCAACGCAACAAAATCCTAATAAACCACTGAACACAGACTACAAAGAAATTGAACAATTTCTAGGGATTTGTATATACGTGTCGATCTATGGTCTGCCACGTTCTATAATGTACTGGGCATCAAACACCAGAATTGACAAAACAACAGGAATTATGTTTCGTGATGGGTGGGAGTTGCAGAAAACTAATTTACACTTCAACAATAAATTGAGCATATTGCCATCAAATGACCCTCAGCATGATCGCTTATTAAAAGTTAGGCCTCTTATTGAAAGCATGGAAAACAAGTTTACCTAACATCCTTCGCCCCAAATGTTGTGCTTAGATGAGCAGTTAGTGCCTTCCAGAGGTAAGTCATCTTTGAAACAGTACATACCTAAAAAGGCCCCACAAATGGCTTTACAAACTTTTTGTACTGTTTGATCTTCAGGGCTTGTTCACAATTTTGATTTCTACACGGGCAAAATTTTACCAGTTGAAGGCTTACCTTACTTAGCCCCAAGCTCCAGTGTCGTGTTAACACATGACAAAATGTTCCACTAAAGCAAGGATTTCTGGTTTATTTTGACAACTGGGTTTGCTTCCCTTCGATTATTATCGTGATAGCTGATATAGGTATTGGGGCTTTATGCACCATCAGAATAAATCGATTTCCTGGTCTACCATTTGAAACGGACAGTGTAATGAAAAAGAAGGGCAGAGGATGTTTTCAAGAAAAGAAAACTGATATCAGTGTACACGATGTACGAGCCCTGAAGTGGTACGATAATCGAGGTGTGACTCTTGCATCTACTTTTGAAAGTGCCCATCCTGCAGGAGAAGTAACACGTTACGACCGTAAAAACAAAACAGAGAGGTCACTGCGCCCGGTCCAAGAATGGCACAAACGTACAATGTTTTCATGGGAGGTGTGGATTTGTTAGAAGGCCTGGTTGCATATTACCAAATTTGTATTCGTTCAAAAAGTATTACCACGGAATAAGTTTTCATTTTTTTTTTACATGGCAATAGTAATTGGTTGGTTGCTTTATCGCAAACACAGTGAAGCAGAGAAAATCATTAAAAAGGATGAGATGGATCTGTTCAGAAGTAGTGTGGCAGCCACTTTGTGCACAGAAGGAAAATCTGTAGAGAAGAAACGTGCAAGACCTTCAAGCACCGTTAGTATTGACCAAGAGCATGCTAAGAAATTGCAAAGAGGACCCACAACTCCGATTTCAGAATATACTGGCCGATTATGACAGGAGAGTGTCGACGCTGTAGATATCCTGGCTGTTAGAAACTTACCAATGTAAAATGCACAAAATGCCCTGTTCGCTTGTGCTTTGTAAAATGTAGAAATTGTTTCACAGAAATAAATAACTTCCCAGGAAAAAAAAGGCATATTATTTCATAAAACTGAGTTTGCGTGTTATAAAAAACAGTGTACCTAGTCGCAAGAAATTGAGCAGTCTAAAATGTGTAAAAATTGTGATCCATTTGAGTTTTGTAAATATGTAGAAAGTGTACCTATAATTACATAGGTTGATATTTTCAAGGAAAGAGATGTTCTTGTATGCAACTGTTGTGTTCTTGTATTGTATAAAATAATAATGTAGCCATATTTCAAGAAATTTGTCTTTAAAAAATACAGAAAAAAAAAAATTTGAACATATTGAAATTAAACCTAGAATTTCATAAGTATGTAATTTTAAAGGAAAGTAATAACACATACAAATATTATGTTATAGTATTGTTTAAAATGACAATTTGGGATGAATATTGTAATATGTTTACAAGTAATATATTTTTTTCTCGTGGCCTGATGTATCACATAGGATACAAACCTCTATTTTTAACTTGTAGCGTGAATTTGACTTTTTGCACTTGTGGGTATGTTCTTTGGGTTAAATAAACTAAAAACTAGAAGGAAAATTTTTGTAACATGTAATAAATAAATTAGGCATTTAGAAGTTAACCCATTAAGTCATCGTGTTTACGGTCGTTAACACGTTGCACATGAATGGTACTTAACGACCAGTGCTGTACACAGCAAGGCATTGGTGTCTAGTCTTCCTCGTGGCGGATATGATTTGTGGAATTTTTTACTCCAGTTTGACAGGAGCGGTTAATGTCGAGATCACTGAGCACACAGCACGTTGTTCGCTGGTTGCAAGACAAGTACAGTGCACACCAAAAAACAATTGAACTCGGAAATGAATGTGTGACCGAGCGTGTTAATAGCACTGCCCCACGAGCTCATCACCTCGCGATTCACCGGCGTAGTAGCTTTCAATGTGACCTGTACTTCTTTGCCCGGCCGGAGAGATGAACAGGATAGTCTGTTTCACGGCAGAATATTTGTTCTACTAACGACAGCCCAAGAAGAATTGTAACGTATTACTTCTTACTTCCCACCGTTTCCTCGATTCCGCTGGTTCGTCTTGTGTCATGACGTGGTTCGCTGCTCGTGTTAATCTTATCACCGAAAATAAGTAGTTAGAAAAGTCTTCAGTTTCTAAGTAATGTTTCGTAGGATCTGTCTGAAGACCTTGAAGCTGCTAAGCCAATAAGAAAGATAAGAAGGATGCGTCTGTGTCGTATATTTCCGAAGATGTATTCTGTAAGATAGTGTAGGATGTACGTAACTGTGTTTCGCTAGGTCCTTGCATTTTGTAGTTTTCGATAAGTTTGGAATGGGCAAGTGAAGACTGTCAAAGTGTTGTCGAAATTTTTGTTCGCGAATTAGCGTACCGTGCGTATTTCATACCGTGTCTCGGAGAACGGGAGATGGGGAGACTTTATTGCTGCAAGGTCGACTTGTGTGTTAAATTTGTTTGGTCATTCGGACAGGTGTAAAACATTGTTAGCTCAAATCTAAGTTTATTGCCGGCAAAATTGCCTTTTTTTTTCTTTTTTTTTTTCTCTCTCTTGCTCTGAGAAGTTATGGACGTACGTGTGCGTCAACACATCAACATTTTATTTGTTCAAAGTCGTTAAGTACGCGAAGGCTTATTACCTGTCGTTAAGTTTTATGTTTCTTAAACGTCATCAGTGAATTATACGTAAGTACAAGAAAGGTTTAATAATTTTTTCGTTAGTTGACATCTGACGAATAACCGCATGCTTGTGTGCTCGTTAAATACCTGCCAAGTTTCTTTCCTTCTTGCGGACAAAAACCCGAAATCATTATATTGTATCCTTATCGACGCTGGTTTATTCATTACCGCACCTGTAGTACAATTTGATAATACTTTGACGTAGGTTCACAAAGGTTTTCCAGGAAAGGGAAAAGTTGGAAACTTTCTCTGTTGAATTTTGAAGCTTTTTACAGATCCTGTGCACGTATTTATTATCCCCGTGTTCGTTTTTTGTTGCCTTAGTGATGTTTTACAGAAATTGTTTCCTTTTATTTACACTTGTTGTTTGTCCGTTTTATCACTAGTTGTTTTCGCCTCACTTTAGTGATTATTAACTTCGATATCATATGTGGAGATTTTATNTGTTATTATTAACTTCAATATCTTATGTGGAGATTTTGTGTTGTTTGCCTATATATTGATTTTGGCTTATTTTAAGTTTCTTTGTCATATTCCCGGTTTTCTACTGTGTGGTGGCGTGTATGACATTGATTTTCATTTAATTGAATTTTTAGTTGGTTGCCAGAAACCATGACGAATTCGAGCTAACTGTGTATAATATACGTATGGGCTTTTAACAGTTAATATTGTAGATCATTCTGTATCGAGAATTGCGTGTTTCCTTCTCTACAGTGTAATATAATAAATACTAATTTATTACATTTTAAGCTGGTATATAAATACTTTTGTATCTCGTAACTTTCGTCTGTGGTGCCTTTAAACAGTTCAGTACAATGCCCAGTAAGCAATAAAACTAAAATAAAAAAATTAATAAGTATTTTTATGACCCCCGATTTAAGGCTGACCACGGAGTGAAAATATTCAATATTTGACACACTTGAATCTTCAGTCCTGTAGCAAAAAAAAAATTACTTATCAAAGGCTTCGCCCCGATCTACATTTAATCGGGCAATAAAAACACGTGCCCTGACGCAAATGCAAATACTAATAAACTGCCCGAGTAGACAAACTATGCTTACGCCAGGTGCACCCGTACGCGTTGGGAAATTGGGACTCTTCGCTTCTTTCTTGATAAATCTTCTTCGTGCTATATNGCAAAAAAAAAATTACTTATCAAAGGCTTCGCCCCGATCTACATTTAATCGGGCAATAAAAACACGTGCCCTGACGCAAATGCAAATACTAATAAACTGCCCGAGTAGACAAACTATGCTTACGCCAGGTGCACCCGTACGCGTTGGGAAATTGGGACTCTTCGCTTCTTTCTTGATAAATCTTCTTCATGCTACCTGTATCGTACCACGGTAGAACAGCAAGCACCACGAGAAAACTAAGCGTGCCTAGTAAAACTGTTACGATCAGAAACTGAAGTTACGTGTGTATAGTCCATTCACGGTCACTTCCGACTTTTCTGAACCCCCTGCTAAAGTTCTACTTTCAGGATATTCCTCCGCCTCATGCAAACAAAGCTTAGAAAACTACACCAGAGGGCTAACGCGCCGCATTTGTGATCACCTAGTGTAATGAAATTTCTCATAAGAAATATTTCTTACTAGGCATTACCAACACACCTATTTTCTCTTTGTCTTTATTCATATTAATTATAAATGAAATATTGTAATTTATAGATATAATATAAGTAAAAATTCAGTTTAACCAAAAATAAGGTACTGTTATGTTAACACGTGTATAACATATTTGGGATATATAACATATTTGGGAAACAACCAAACAGGTCTTACATGAAGTGATTTTTCAAAGGTTTGATTCAAAAAGTGCGAAGCAACCTCGAATAGACTATAAAACTGAATCAAGATTATTAAAAAGTACATACAAAAGAGAGAGAGAGAGAGAGAGAGTAAGAGAGTACTCCCGGTAGTGGAGCACTACCCACCGAGAACGTGTCCCCTGCCTGCGTTGTCGCCTCACAGCTCAGGACACGGTACGTGGCCCTAACGCTGGCGGAGTGGAGTGGAGAGGTTTGGACGGTCTTCAGAGTCGATGAGCGTAAAGTGAGGTGAGTATGGAGCAGCGCCGGAATGCAAGAGTGGAGGGAAAAGGGAGATCCCCGAGAAAACTCGCCGACCAGCTCCATCGTCCTGCACGATTCCTGCGTGCGAAAATCCTGGAGCGGCCCCAGCGGGAATCGGAACCCGGTTCGCCTGAGTGGGAGGCGAGTAGTCTGACCTGCACCTCCGCGGCCCCTCGACGCATTTCTATGTTGTTACCATAGGGACACGCAGCATACCTTTGTCTTTATTATTACACCATAAAACGAGGCAAATCGGAGAGAGAGAGAGAGAGAGACTGCACGCCGGTTCAGAGCCTCGCGCGTAAAGGCGACCTGACGTTCAATGCGCGTTCCAAGGTCGCCCTTAGCACTTCCACGCTTGTAAACCGCGGACACGCAAAATAACTTATGTCAGACGGCGCCCTTGATTAAAATTTTAGTTAATTGCCATGGCGAATTCAAGCCAGCTTTGGTTAATTTATTGATGGGCTTTTTACAACGTTAGTGTATAACTTTAGCAGGATCTTACTGGTTTTTTTTTTCTTATCTTCGTGATTCTCGCCTTGTCAGCCGCGAGAGAGAGATCGACTGAACGAGGAGCGTGTTTTTTTTTTCTTCNGAGATCGACTGAACGAGGAGCGTGTTTTTTTTTCTCCTCGCGTACACATTCTGCGCGTGCGAACCAGGTAATAATGTACCCGTATCGGCGATGTGCGTGTGTGTGCGCGTGGGCGCGCGCTGCCGCGGCCTCGCGCCGCCGTCATAAAGGTAACGAACGTTACGTGGGCAGGATCCCGCCCATTGTATGCTAATTAGGCTCGCCACGTCCCTGGCGCGGCCTCCTGGGATGCGCTGCACACTAACCATTTTGTATCCGAATTTCCTTTTCTTCCGCCTCGCATCCTGCTCGCCGGATTGCCAGTGAGCTCCGTAGTCACGTGTTCAAGACGCTGAGATTGTTTTCTACATTTGATAGCATTTTTCATATTTTTTTTTGTTGTGATATGAAATACTTTCCTGGAAAAATGTATGACAACGGGAGGAAAATGATTTTCATTAAAATTTCATTTTCTGGTACAAATTTCAAAATGAAAATGGAATAAAATTATTACCTTTAGCTCAGACTAATTGCTCATACCATTAGAATGTCATGAATATTTCTTGTAAATCTGTCATGTGGTTGCCCGTATTTAAAGTTTTAACTTTTAAGATAAAATCTAAAGTGAAAGCAGCCAGAAGTTAAAAACCTTACTACAGGTGAGCCGAGTGTCTGATTTCAAAGAAATTGCAACATGCCAATCCTATGACTTCAGTTAACACTTTAAGTTGAAACTAAACGTTGCGTTAAAATACAATTTTGGAAGTTAAAATTCTTATATTTGTGCTTTAAAAATTATTTGGTGTTTCATTTATATAATTTTACGAAAACATAAAATATATTTTCAAAATTTTTGCTTTTAAATGTTTGTTCGTTATCTTTCAATTCTAATCCGAGTTTTAGCTTTCGCGGAGAATAGTTTCAACATGAGTGGTGTGCCTTTCTTACAAGGGAATCCTCACACCCTGCTGCCACAGTTAGGACCTTCTCTGCTGACTTGTATGCCGCTGGTTCGATTCCAACGTGTGCAATACCTCCCAAGTCCAAGCCTCGTTCATTCAGCAAGAACCCAATGAGCGCCGGTGCGCAAAAAGAAATAATTCATCAAATGTTCGTAGTAGTTGTTTCTATTGTGTTTCTCACCATAATTAACTTTTAAACTTTTTACAGCACTGAATATTCAGAATGTACCTCTTGCTGTAAATTTTTTATGGTCGCTTTTTGAAGCTGTAAAAAAAGCTGTATTTTTACATCCTGTGAAAACATCCATTTTGTATATATTTTAATGTGGTGCCGTATAGTAACTACTGTTCTTTTTTAATAAAGGATAATATGTAAGTTGAATTCTCAGTATATCTATATAGTATTAAAGTGGCTTCGTTAGCGTTACTGCCGGTATCATTCCGCCACTGATGCAATTGCCACTATAGATATGGGCGCTGTTAAAGTAATGCCTATTAGAGAAAATTACAAAATATATTAGTAACTCTATTAACGTAACGAGTACGTAATTACACGGTGTTCATTTTGAATATACAACAAGTGTGTGTGTGTTTCCCCTCACGATCTGGAGAGAGAATGTGGCGTGACTGAATAATAAATCGCAGATAACCTGGAAATAAAAAAAATTATTAGCCAAACGTCAGTTAACAAAATCGCTTAGGAAATTTTAGTTGTGGTTATAGAAAGTACCGCCTAACATTTTACGCTGTCTTAGGTTTAATGGCACTAGCAAGCTATTTGCGAAGATCTTTGCTTGCCAGTTTAAAGCGCTCGCAGTAGTAGTTATAATGTTTTAGCTGCACCCCTAGTGTGTTCTAAGTGGCTCTCCTGAATACAGGAGTGTGGTGTACACTGTAGAAGGGAGTTGTGCTAAATGTGCCTACATAACCGAGGGTTGCCGTCCTCTAACGTACAACAGCTACTGTAGCGCAGTTGATGCGCTGCCCCGAGTGCATACCGTCATTCCAAGTCCAAGTGGCAAACGGGCATGTTGGCAGAGAACTTGCTTGCGAACGGGATAACGTATTTTTAAAAGGAACGTAAACGTTTCAAAATTAACGCTAGTTTTAATAGTACTGATTTTCTAATGTATTTCTTCTTGTGACATTTTGCACCCTAAGTTATCTGCAAACCATGAAGTTATTATTTTGAATCCCTAGTAGTGTGTGTGTCCCAGCTATTGATCTATGTAAATATAATATTAAGCCGCCTCAGTTTCCAAATGGTACCAATCGAAATGATTAAAAGTTCAGAATTAAAATCATATGTTGCTTTCTTGTCGGCACTCCACTCAACGTCAGGCTTGTCTTGAAAGTTTCCAGTTGCACCAGTTCGCGCGCACACAGTATACAGTCTGCAAAGACAGTATTTTTCTGAAGGTGGTTGTTTATCCATGCGCTTTGTCTGCAGGGAGTCAACTATGTGACGTCCCCTGTAAAAGCTGAGTCAGGCCTCCAGCAGTGCACAAGTGTGTGGGGGTAGTATATCCGGAAGAACAGTTTGGACTGCCATAAATCTAGGGTAAATATCACACGCAGAGGTGTATTTCTGGGCTGATGCACAGAGTAACATTTCCAAGAGAAAAGGGAGAATCATATAACTACATTGTGGTTAAGATCGAGATGTACAGTGGAATACGGGGAATTTTGTGGCTCAGGTAGCTAACGCGGATTCCCGAAATTGAGAAGCCTTGACCTGCCCCAAATACTTCTATACTCAAGCGAAAAAGACAAAATTATTTAACATCTTAATATAATTTACAGCGCCCGCAGCCCTCCTGATTGTAAACGTAAAGTAACAGCTGATAAAACTTTTTTTTTAATTGAAGGCCGTAATTAGTTTCGGCTCAATTCTTGATCTGACGGAATAGGCTTTTTATGTTGATTTCCGTTGTATTAAAGTTAAAATGCCAAAGAATTTGCGTGGAAAGTCCTGGGTTAGAATAAAGACATGAATTTTTTTTTCCTTACCAGTTGTGTGCATGTTGACTTAACGGCATAAAACAGCAGCAGGGTTAAAACAATATTTGCCAATTTATCTCTTTTTTATGCGACATGAACCGTTGGGTATGTTTTGTTTAAGTTGTTCCGTTTGAGAACTAGTAGATATTTTAATACTAAGTTTATTGATTGTAGTGAACTTGAAATATGGCTTTCTTAAATATATTATTTCCGAATTAAATGTTTCTGGATATAAGTGGATTAATTATTTTAGCGATGTTTTGCTTTATTACAAGTAAATAAAATTTGTGATTACCTAGACATTTTTTATACGTGTTACGTGTGTGTGAATAATTAAATGTGCACGATTTTTCATTAGACTTGCTTGGATTTTGGTGAAGTTAAATTTTCGAACTCCTGTTACATATTCGTAATTAATTACATGAAACTTGCTTTCGTGATTTACCAAAGCAGATAAGTTACGTCGATACATTACGACATCGATAAAATGTTGGTAATGAGGGTTTGCCAAACGTAATTATTTTTATCTTCATATTGTTTCAGGTAGTCTCGAATTCCAGCTCTTCATTTAGTCGTAGTGTAGATTTTTTTTTTTTATATTCCTGTAAAATGCCTTTGACAATCCACAATTGCTGATTTGACCTCGCAGCTGTTGTTACAATCAGTACAGGAACTTAAAACATATCTTCACGTGTATGTGACTGTAGCTACAGAAAAGATAAATGCTAGAAAATTAGAAAGATGGGCCATCTGGTAAGTGTACTCGACTAGTTTGACGAATATTTTCTGGGTTATGGGAGGTGACCAGCCACTGTGGGTCTAGTTAAACATATCATCTTCGGGAAAATAAATAGGGGAAATGGAAGAACAGCCGCTCACTCTGAGCCTTAGTTAGGGTTTAGGCCTTCGCTTTAGTGTAGTAATAGGACTCCGCTTAAGGTGGCCGCCTGGTTGGAGGAATTTTGCACGTATGAGGTCTAAAAGAGCTGAGCGCTAGGGGTAACTGAGACATGCACATCAAATCTCTCATCGCCTCTACGCACAAATCGGCTCTCATGACCTCGCTATTAAGTGCCGCCCAAATCTTTTCACTCACTCTAGGCGCAAAGCACTGAACTGGCGTGCAGTCTCTTGCCGCCGATAACGCGCCTCTATGATACTTTCATCCGTTTGAGCCATTTTCACTATCACGAAAACATGCTTTAGAGAGAAATGGAGGAACTTAAAAACGTATACAGACGCCTAACGTCTCTTAAATGCTATTCGTAAGCAGACCTCACTCAAACACGTTGAACTTTTTTTTTTAATAAAACGTTTTCTGCTGGAGCTCTGCACACCGTTCGGCGGCCCGCCCAGGCGGCCACCTTAAAATGTTAACTTCAATACAAGATAATCAACTCTTACAGTCGGATTTAGTTTAAGTTTATTAATGGCTAGGCTTACTTCATATATTTCCATATATTGTATGCATTTGTTTTTCTTTTTACTGTAAAATAAAAATTTCAAAATTTACGTTATTTGCCGATTTGTAATTGGGGAGGAGGAACCTGCCGGAGAAGAGACAGGGTGGTAGCTATTAAGTAGGGCCTAGATACGTTTATATTAAACGTAATTTGTTATTTTTTAACCTTCGTAGAATGGATATGGGCTGGGGCGGGGCCTGGATGCGAAGTGGAGTGGGTTGTGGAAAGGTGGGTGTGGGCGGAGCTTAAGTTAATAGTGGTCAGGTTATTATTGTCATCTTGGAGGTAATTTTGAAGTCAAATTATGTCGCCAGACCCACGCTCTCCCCCTATTTATGTTGATTGGTTAATCTTATTTCGTATTTCATAATTCCGCATAGTTATATGCTTCTCGTCCATTAAAGAAGTTGATCATATTTTACGTGTTTTGAACTTTAATAAAAATATCAAAGTCTCTGGGATACGTTTTGTTTTTCGACCTCTGTGTAGTTTCATGAAATACTGTTGAGAGCTCTGCTTAACGAATTAATTTAGAGTAGCTAATTATATTTTACTACTACTGGAAATTGCACACAGTTAGATTTTTTAAATAGAATTTAAGACACGCTTTAAAGAAGTCCAGGTAAAGATGCAAGAGACAATATTACCACAACAAACATAATTTTTTGTCAGAAAAGCTTTGTTAACTGGTACTGAACTTTTTTTTTTAATAGCAGTGGGCGCGGCTTTTCTTAAAAGACTTGTGATTAATCCGCGTTTTTGGATCATACGAGACTTGCAGTAATGCTGTGTTCATAAGACAACCAACTTAAACTTTTTGGTGGCAAATTAAGAATTTTCATAATTATAATGGGACAATTAGTTAAAAGTAGAGGTATTTAGGATTTGCGAGCCTATAAAACCTAACAATGACTATAGTGTCCTTGGAATGGAATTGTCAAGGCAGAAAGCTGTGTAAGCAACTGTAAGTTTTACTTTACGTTGACACATAATTCTGCTATGAACTACCATGGAAAAGTTTCCCGTGCTTTTTTATTCTTTTTATTGCGGTCGACTGATTTATAGCCACGTACGTGTTCAGTGTTCTCGGGATGCCGAACCTCAATGGTTAGAAGACGGATTTAGCCCATTTTTGTCACATATCAAATGCAATAAAAAGTTTTCGTGGACTGGGCACTGAACTCAACATTAAATGCAAGAAATCAAACTCGTAGCGTAATTTATATTTCCCCCCTTGGTCCTAAGTTGTTAGAGGTAGAAGGAAAAAATGTCTTAATTTGTCAAATAAAAAATATTGCGCACTTGCCGAAAAGATGGGGCATGAATAATTACATGGCTCGACGTGCCCTAGAAATTTACTGCGAAGGCAAGAAAGTTTCATATAATTAAATTTATGTAAATCTGATGTCCGGTATCAGTAAGGTCCCAAGTCCACAGCGGTCGAAGAGCACAGAAACCCGGGTCTCTTTAAATCTTAAAGCTCCACGGCAGGGTAACGGGCGTAGTGTGTGGTAGACCGGGGGAGGGGGGGGTATGTTTAGCTGGTAGCCTATAGCGCGCGTCATAACGACGGCACGGTATATCTGGCAAGGGCGGTTGTTGGGAAACGAAGAGGGGCGAGGGGGCTCTCGGTCAGATGCTGCTGACGGGCATGTAGGAATGTCGGAAACAAGCGGGGGGNCTCTGCCGACCCCCTTCCTCGCGGCGTGGTCGCGCTTCCCCTCCAGCTGGCGGCATGCAACAGGCAGCGCGACCTGCCCGGGCCGCGCACTGCAGCGCCGTCCGTTGGCTGCGCGCGTCGTGGCCACGTCGTGGCTGAGGTAGGCGTAACAAGGAGATCGCATGCTATGCTCCGTTCACTGTTACTTGCAACTTTGCTAAGGCCCTGCTGCTAGGATATTCCTCCACCTCATATGAACAAAGCTTGGGAAAGTACGTCAGAGGACCAACGCACTGCATTCGTGCGCAATCGGTGTAATCATATTTTGCATAAGAACTATTTCTCACTAGGCATTGTCAACGCACTTATTTTGTCACTGTCTTTATTCATATTAGTTACAAATGAAAAAAAAAAAAAGAAATTATAATTTATAAATAAAATATAAGTGAAAATTAAATTTAACCAAAACTATGGTACAATTATGTTAACACAAATATAAAACGTTTGTGATATAGGACATATTTAGGATACAACCAAACACTTAATATGTTGTGTGTTTTTTTCGAAGGTTTGGTTAAAAAAATGTGAAGGAACCGCTAATAAACTATATGACGTCATTGAAGCTGCATTTTCGTCCATCGCCCATAGTGCAACGCCCAAAACATTGAAGATGTTGAGGTAGGTTCGTGTATTTAAAGCATGTAAAATATGGAGGTTTTTAAACAAATAGCTAATGAAACTAAACTTTCAGGCTGATAATCAACATGCTCTGGTACAGTACTTTCATTTTAATTTTGAAAGGTTAGGTTTCCCATGTTGCGAGTGTCGCAACATGGTGGACAAGCTTCGTCATTTTATCATGCACATCCACAGACAAACCCACCTCTAGGTAGCCGGTCACTTGCTCGCAGGCGGCTGGCATTATGTAGGTGTCATGGTTACTTACAACTTTTCTGAAACACTGCTGAAGTTCTACTTCCACGATATTCCTCCGCATCATGCAAGCAAAGCTAAACCGAGTCTTGAAAATTGCACCAAAAGGACAACGCACCGCACTCGTGCGCTCTCAGTGTAATAATATTTTGCTCGAGAACTATTTCTTGCAAAGCATTACCAACCTTACTGATTTTCTCACTGGTTTTATTCATATTATTATAAATGGAATATTCAAGTTTATACATAAGATGAATACAATTTAAATTTCGTTATACATGGGGGTGATTTTTTAAAGGTTTGATTGAATAAGTGTGGAGAAACCGCGAATATACTATACAGGCAAGATTATATGGTGATCAACGATAAACTCGAAGACACAAAAATGCATGCTTAATACACCGCATAACACAGAAATTTAAGTTAAGGCAAAACAAAACTAAATGAGCAAAAAAAATGTTTATCTTATCAGTAAAATCTCAATTGTTTTTTCTAACAAATTATATTAAAAAGTTTTTGGAAGGTAATGACCAAAGGGAATGCACATTTTCTGGTTTCAGCGTTTGTGTTTAAATATGCATTTTTAGTAACTATGTAGAGCGTTTATAAGAATAATAACACTGAAACCTCAAAATTTCTGAATCAGAACCACTGCCGTACTAAAATTTTCGGACCAAATGTGGAGAATTCAAGTTTCTACTTCGCAAGCTAACATTTTATAGGCCTATAGGAATTTAGGCTCTACAGACTTAGTTCGCGATCACGGCCCAATGTTATTTCTGATGATAACTTTATAGTCCTATAATTACATTTACTCGTATAAATGTTCAGCACCAGATATAATATTTAATTAATGTTTAATGAGATAGGATAATTGAAATTTGTATTTCCCGGCAGTCTTGTTTATACAACGTGTAGCTAAAGATCACCGACGAACTCCCGCTTGTTATTCCTGACGAAAATATAAGACGAAAATGTATGTACGGCTTTTCCTTAAAGTGATTAATAAGGAAGCTATGCACCCTCAGTAAACGTAGTTTTGAAAGGATTTTTTTTAGTTACAAATGTCGGGAACTATTTAAGATTAAACAACAAATCGGTGAATAGTGTTATGTAGAATGGAAATCTTACACCTGTGCAAATACGGTTGGTAATATCATCCCCCTTCCTCAAGCAAATAAGGGTTTCCACCCTTTGTTTTGTTACGAATCAGTTCGTCAGGGATAGAGATCTTAACAAAAAATAAAAGAACTTAATTTTATTGTTAATTTTTTCACACAGCTATTATTTACAGAATTAGCCTATCTATTTCCACAACACAACACTGCGAAAATCGGGATGCCAATATATGTGTGAATTAATACAGTTAAAAACAATGAAAACTATTAAATAAGGAAATATAATAGGTTCCTTGGTGGCTGACGCTGAAGGCCGGGAACAATGTGTGTTCAGCTCTGATACAAGACAGTACTGTAAATCGCTTCTGTTTGCCTTTTGGTGCCATCGTGCGTGCTACAGGCCAAGTAACGTATTTCGCCATCGCTCCTTCTCTTTCTAAGACGGTCTAAAATATGCGCACCTTAGTGTGCCAGGGGAAAAGAGGGAGGAAATCAGCTCAGTCGGGATCCCAACTCTAACCCTCGTTTTCCAAAGTCACCGTATCGATGTCGGTCACAAATGCCGCTTGCCTTATCTCCTAAGTGCGGGTTTGTACGAATTCCAGAATTATTTTAGGGAACGGAAGTAGTGTCGTGTCGTTAGGACCCCAATGTTTTATCTTAAAACGCATAGCACTGCGTAAGTATTAAGTTTTTCATATTCCTAGATTACCTCAAATTAGTTTACGCATCTTATTATTTTTAGGTTCTTAAAAATATCCGACATTGTTTTTTTTCAGCTTCTGAATAATACCTCGAAATGTTTCTCCAACTAACGCATCATTTTCAAATAATTTTGTTATATGTAATAAAAGACTTTGTGAGTATGATTGCTTCAAAAGATATTCTACGACCTTAAAGTTCACGGGGAATCTCGCATAAAGTTGTTGCATTCCCCATGTGCGCAATTGAGAAACGGAACACGAGTGAAAATATGCGCCACAGTGCGCGTCATGCAAGAACAAACTGTGTTTTTGTACAGTGGTGCCAATATATCGGGATGGCACTGAGCCAGTGCCAACTCTGATCGACTGCAAACAAACGCACGATCGCGTGCATTTAGAGCACGTCGACGTAATTCGTGACCCCGGGCGTCGAAAGTAGACGGCGCGCGCAGATCCCTCATACTCGATGAAAGTTACCGCGCTTCGCTTCTCGTTTATCATGGCCAGAACGCTCTAATTTTTATTACTTGTCACTCGTGCTGATTAAGTGAAATGATCGTGACCAGAATGTTCTCATTTTTATTACTTGTCACTCGTGCCGATTAAGTGAAAATTAAGTCGGTGTGTCTTAGGCGAAAAATTATACGCATAAGTCTTGTTTTTCCTTCTCCCAATTCATTGGCGTGTACCACCCAAATATTTTTCAATAAAAATACTAGGAAGCTTCTTACCATCTTTATGTTGTATGCATGATTTTGTAGTGATTTAGTTTTTTCCTGTTTGTATTAAGATATTTGTAAATTATCCACAGGCTCTTCACCGAGGAGAAGAAAGTAAAAAAGAAAAAAGTTAGTTGCATTTATTTTATTTTTCGTTGATGCAAGAAGCCTACAACACAAAGGTTATTTTTAAACAAGATTTTCCTCCCCCCTTCCCCCTTCTTTTCATAAATTAACATTAGCTTGCATGTCTCGGGTCCAGTGGCCAGAACCTTAGCATTACCGGAGCCGCGTTGGTTAAGCGGTTAGACTGCTCGCCTCCCACCAAGTCGAACCGGGTTCAATCACCGGCTGGGTCACTTCCGGATCTTCGCAAGTGGGAATCGTGCCGGAGGATGCCGCTAGTCGGTGGGTTTTCTCGGAGATCTCCCGTTTCCCCCACCCTGGCAATTCCGGCGCTGCTCCATACTCACCTCACTTCACCCTCATCGGCTCTTAAGACCTCGTTAAGAGCCGTCCAAATCTCTCAACTGAACTCAACATAGGTATTACGATGACGAGGATACTGCGCATCATGCATTAGTCTTCGTCTGTTCCGTGGCACTGGCCAGCATGTGCTAGGTCGCCCTGTGTCAACTTTGCCTTCGCGACTGTAATTCTAAAGTTCATTGATAGTAATATTCACGTTTACTGGAAGGTTTTAATACGAAATTTGCGGTCGATATACTTACGCCGTCCGCGTACGTCTGGAATTTTCTGTAGTTTTTCAAGATTCAGCTTCTTCGCGATTTGTAAGTTGCGTTAGGATACGGTGTACGGTGTTGCATCTCCTGGCAAACGAAGAAATACCCTTTTCAGAAATTAGAAAGTCCTCCTTTACATGTCCAGCTTATTAAATTGTACATATTGTAAACTAATTGTGCCACTTCACACTCTTAATATGATAAACAGAAAACAGAATATTTTTCCAGTGACATAGTGTGATTTATTATGAATGACTGTCCTGCCATATATATGTGTGTGTGTGTGTGTGTGTGTGTGTGTGTGTGTGTGTGTGTGTGTGTGTGAATGGAAATTAAATGCCCAACATACGGGAGGTGATTCCTTATGAAGAAGAAATTTCGAAAATATATAGGCCACCGTATACCTAAACGGAATATTAAAGGAGATATGAGCCTAAGAAAATTGGGCTTTGAAAAAATAAAGTACACAAGGCATTCACCAAAAATACTTTTTCAAAACCCAATTTTCACAGGCTCGTATCTCCTTTAATATTCTGTTAAGGTAGGCCCTATATGGTGTACTATATATTTTCTACTTTATTTTTCATAGGGAATCACTTCCAGCAGTTTGGGCGTTTAATTTCTGAACTTCCTGTGTGTGTGTGTATTATATATACACACGTGTATTATATATACACACGTGTATATATATACATACACGTGTGTATATATAATACACACACATCGCTGCCATGACTAGTGTTTTATTATCAATTTAAGGCATATTGTAACATGAACTACTAAAATATTTTAATTTTTATTTAATTTTAATATTAAGATACATATACACACTTAACGATGGTATTGTAGCTATTGTTCGTGAAAGTTGTGATAATCGCATTTCTTCCTGTCGTAATACCTGGCTGATTGTTTACCAATATGTTTTTATAAAAGAGTGATTTGTAGCGTGGCACGTTAAAGCATGTTTTGTTACTAGGTGAGACTGTGATGCCTTCATTCCTAACCTCCGACATGGATTTAGTTTACGCACATTGAATCTATGCCAAATTGTACGAAGCTATCTGATTTTGGGGTGTCTCGTCTTTAACCTTTCTACGCATAATTGTGCGACACACAACTTTAGTTATTTTATTGTAGTTTTTAAAACTAGCGTGAAAGTTTTTTGAAACTTTGTACCGCGCTACTCCTCTGCCAAAACCTCTTTCGTAGTACGGCCTTGTATCAGTTGCGAGTAGTCTATTCCATAATAATGTTTCGTACTGCAGTGGTGTAAATGATCATAAATCAGACTGTCATTTAGAGACAGGCGCCAACCCAATGCTGGCTTAACTGTAGATTGCTGATACTCGGAAGCGGGTCTGAACATTTGATTTCCTCTAGCTGTATGACATGTACTTTATTTTGTGTTTTTATACTGTTAATAATATTATTCAGATACTTGCTGTCAGTCATATATTTAACGAGCCTTCTGAATTAGAATACCATGTCACCAACCAAATAACAATTTTATTAAAATAAAGTTTAGTCTTACAATTTTGTACACGAAGCAAAAAACTTTGCGAGACAATCACCGTACTTTCTTTTCTACAGGTTTCTCGTCTTGTTACAGGATTTAGAATGGTTGTGGCTTTTTCAAGTAGTTTATATTTTGTGCTACATTTTGATATAGTGTCTTTAAAAGTATTAAGTAGCGTGAATGTATTAACAGCCACAGGAACCAAAAATGGTGTAATGAAAACGGCGCAACGAAGACATGTACCCACTTTCGTCATTACGGACATGCGTTTTCACATTATAAAAACACATTTCTGCACAAATACATACATTTACGGAATTTTTTAATTTTAACTTGTAAAAATGCCTTTTACAGTTACGTAAGACCACATTCTGTTGTAAATTTAAGATAGCTATTGTCGCCTGTAAATGGTTTCAGACTGTATTCCTTATTTTAGAATATTTTGGTAAGTACTTACTCGCGCACACTTTTTTTTTTTACGTCTCCAGAAGTTGCTGCTCGCTCGTCTCTCCCCCTTTCACCGTCGTCCTGCCATTAATGCTTGGTGATCCAGTCTCAAGACGTAGTTCTCATAACCTGCGGGATATCGTCGACGTTAAAGTCGGAGCTATTGCGCTGCCGGCTTGCGTGGATGAATAACGGGCGCCAAAGAAGTCAAGCAGGATAATAACGTGCCACATAATTATTAATGTCTTATCGACCAGCTAGTAGCACGCCGGACGAACGTTGAACTGCGCGCAGTGTGCGGACGCACATCCTACGCGAATCGTCCGCCGGAAACGAGGGACTGGTGAAGTTGTTAAATAAGGCTTGCAGAGAGATTTCCCATAGCGATGCATGATTACCTTAGAACGGTAGGCCTAAGATATGGTGCATATGTATTATGCAATGCCGCCCTCCTACCCCCGGTTTGAATGACTAATTTGTATTAAAATTGATATATTGTAAGGTTGTTAGTACCACGTAAGTTGACCAGTCTTTGCCAAACTCTGTGGTCACAACTGGACCACAGAATCACAGAGCAGAGCAAAGTACAGCTACACCATTGATGGAAATAATGTTATACATTCACATGTAGATCCGAATTCCCTTGCGTTACGCCTCAGTATACTAAAGGTGGAGCTGTTTTTTGTTTTCCGCAGAGGCGCAGGAACGATAAGGGCGACACTGCCTCGCGCATCAAGTGCGCCATCGCCACTAACCGCACGGCTCTGAACTGGCGTGCATTGTTCTAGTAGCGCTGCGGTGACCCTGGTGGAAAGTCTGTAGGCAGGTTCAGTGCAGGGCCCTTGAGTAGTTTTGTAAGTATTTGGAGCGTATATTTTGAAATACAGTTATTTTAAAAGGCTGTTTTTAGCCATTTTGGAGTACTCTGAAATGGCGTTTCTAGCGTGTGTGACATCTTAAAAGCACCCAACAGCTCTCGTCTGAAGTGAGTGTTATTTTCGTATATCAGCACTTTGGACGCACGTTTAATAGATTCGCATAAAAACGTAAATTTCGAACACTCCGTTTCGTAGTTCAAGCGCCAGGTGGGCGGGGCCTTAAATGGGCTAAAGAAACTGGCCCAGCGACAGATATTTCTAGTGAATGTTACAATTTCGCAGGATTTTCTTGCTTCTGCTTTACCTGGAAATGTAGAAGCGTTTGTGTGGAGGAGCGATTCAATATCGTCGCTTAATTTTAAAAGAGTTAACAATGTTTAAGTAGTAAGAATTAATCTCCCACATCATATGAGTTTTGTATCAGCCATCAATGTGTGTGTAATTATCGAATGTATATTTGATACATTGGGTGGTGAGCTGGACTGCATAATTATACTTCTGTAAGTAGATGCAGTTAATTAAAGAGAACCACTAGTAAAGATTTTTAAAACCAAGTGATATTACAGAGCGTGTCCCTTGATTTAACTACACGCAGGAAGATGATATAATCATCTTCATCATTATATTCGTCATCTTGATCTTAATCTTTATCATTTTCATCTCGATCTTAATCAGCATCATCATCTTGATCTTAATGTCATTTTCTTCCTCTTCTTCATCATCATCATCATCATTACTACTACTACCACCACCATTGGCCTCTGCAGTAAAGTTGTTTAATCCATGGAATCACCCATTTCTTTTGTTAAATCTCTTCTTTCACCTAGTCCCGTAGAAAAGAGCCGACGAGATCAAAAACCAGATATCAAATGTCAAAAAAAAAAAGGAAATGGCTAACTGTAGTATTAGGGGAAAAATTAGCACGTCCTTTCGCCCACTATTAAACATTTCAGTTGGTTAATATCTTCTTTATGTAAACGGCCAAATTGCAAGCAGTGTTCAAATAATCGTCAGCGTAATTCGTATTACTTATTTTTGTACCTTTTTATCGTATATTTTTGTTTATACGTTATGTAGATCGGACTGCAAAGTAATTTCGTTGTCTTATTTCTTCATGGAAGTTATGAGCTCATTTTTGCCGTAAATGTTCTTTTATATTCGTGTTTTAAAATGTCACCACAAATTTTCGATGGAGTTGATATACTGTGATTATGCTGGTGATAGATGCAAAACCTCAAAGTAACACAAGTAACTCAGAACTATTGTTTGTGTTTTGAATCGTTACTTTGTCAAAACATGGTGCCTATTTGATGTAAGCAACCGTAGTTTACAAATTTTTTAAAGGTCCCATATATCGGTTTCCCAACTTGGTAACGATTGCTAGACAGATTCTCTTTTTGTACTGTTCACTAGTAAAATATGGACTATTAATTTAGCACTGTTCCGTCGGTTCCGCGAAAACTGAAAAATAGCCTACAGATAGGCCAGTGTTCTGCTAAACAAAAATGCCTAAAATTATCGTAAAACAACTTAAGTACCGTCCAGTTTGGTTTCAGGGCCGTTGGGTGCGATTTAATGTGTGTTGGTAACTAAAATTTCTAAACTAGCGACATTTAAATTTTCCTCACTTTTTTAAGATTTACGTTGCGTAAGTTTTAGAATATTGGCAGTGATGAAATTAGTTGGAACACAAATAAAAACAGTTTAACAGTTATGTTGTTCATTCTAAATTAGTTTGACGTTTTGTTTAGATTTAAAACGTGTCGTTAATATGATTTCAGTTTCCTTTGCATTTTGTTTTACGACGCCATGAAAATTAAGTGGTTTCTCATTAGAGTTGAACAAAAGGCGATAATGTAAAACGAGAGCATTTAACGTCAAATCACAATCAATATTCTCCACAGAGTTGTAAGGCTAGAATTTATTTAAATAAAGTGGTTTTTGGTACTTTATTTTGTGTTTTTATACTGTCAAGAGTATTGTTCAAATACTTGCTATCAGTAATATATTGAATAAGCCTTCTAAATTAAAATACCGTGTNTTGAACAAAAGGCGATAATGTAAAACGAGAGCATTTAACGTCAAATCACAATCAATATTCTCCACAGAGTTGTAAGTTATTTAAATAAAGTGGTTTTTGGTACTTTATTTTGTGTTTTTATACTGTCAAGAGTATTGTTCAAATACTTGCTATCAGTAATATATCGAATAAGCCTTCTAAATTAAAATACCGTTTTTTTTTTTTCTAAAACCTTTTGGGGACACTTACTCGTCTGTGGAAAAGACAGTAGCGCGACCCTTCAGAAACGTACGCTGATCACAGAAAATTAATTAGGGCATACTTAGTTATCACGTCACAAGGCATCGATTGAGTAGTATTTTGTTACTCTTTTTCTGTGCTTGGAACTACTAATATTCTACTAAGATTCCTAATCGTCGCACTTCTAATTTTTTTTCTCAGACATGTTGGTTTAGCAGATTTCCCGTCGTTCGTTTGTACGGCAGTCAGTTTGAAGCTAAAGGCGTTGTTTGAGAAAAACTAGCTCTACAACGAAATCAAGTGCTGTTCGTAAGTTACCCAGGTCATATACTGTCCTCGATCATGCGTAGAATTAAAATTGAGTTGCTTTTCATAAATGCGAGAGTTTTATCACCAGGATCCTGGCTCTGTCGCCAGTAATATTTTTAAATGTATAATGCAATGTTGAATTATTAATTTTTTCTCTGTAGTCCGTCAGGTGCAATCTTGTAGGAAATGTATTTCTCAATTTTTTGTTTTTTCAAATATCCCGCGCCTAAGTTCAGGAATAGGGGCCTTCTCATGCATCAAATAATGTATATGAATGAACCGTTTTAAATTTTATCAAGTCAGTACATTAGCAATTCATCTATTTTGGGAAGTTACGTGTATTAGGATTGTATCGTAGATTGTTTTGTGTGTGTTAAACTGTTTACAGAGCGTAGTAGTAATTTTGGCGTATCGTGTAGTATATTAAAATGGCAATTCTCATTGTCGGTTTTAAGTCGCAGCACAATAATTTTAGCTTCGGATGAGAAGATAAAAGTTGCTCAATAACTTTTTTACCCGCTTTTTTCTTAACACATTTACATGGAGTGGACAATGGCCGCTGTTTGCAGTGTCGGGGGGCGCTTTTCCAGTTACGCCGAATGTTTATTGCCGTCGCCCGGGTCTCGGCACTCCCTGGCGACCGACTGTCCACCCCTGACGAGCTGCCCAATTGGCTAATCCGTCACAGCCACCCTCGTTCTGGCGGGGGCGTTGGGGGCAGGAATTGAAAATCGCGAGCCTGGCGCCAGAGACCATTGACTCGGCTCGTCATTTGTATTAGCAGGAGCAGCTCGACAGCCCACGGTTTATCAACAGGGAGTGATTCTCTAACCTTTGCCGCTGTGAGTTGAAAACGTGCAGTCGTTAGGGGCGAAACTAGCGCCATTTCATTGCATTGCAATACACCCGCGGAATTTCTCTTTCCACCAATTAGATGAACTGAAAGCTTTTTGATATTTGGCTAGCAACTATGGAGGCACGGTATAACTCTGAATTGTTAACGTTTGCTTCATACATTCAACATTATTTTTTAAGATTTATATTTTGCGGGAGATGTTAAATCCGACAAGTATATTTCAAGTAACTACTCTAATCTTGCATGATAGACTTGTGATTCAAATTTTTTTAATAAATGCTCTGATGCAGTTAACTATTATTTCATACAATGCACTTCGAATTAATTTTTTTTTGTTGAAACATATGCATAATACAAAAGGCAATTCTTAAACATTTTTTGAAATTTGCATGATTTTGTTTTACGAAGAATTGCATGTCAGAGAAACTGATTGGTTTCGCGTAAATCGTCAGAAAAAAAAGCAAGTTTATTCTGCAACTACCCTCTACTGTTTTAAGTGTGTTGTTGCACTTCGTTCACTCTGCAGTTTCTGTGTGTGTGAAAAGTGGATAGGTATGAAAATATCTATAGATAGAGGATAGGAAATGGAATCCAGTTCTGTTTCGTAAACCTGCGAATACCGTTTTTAGTTTTTGATTGTTTTTCGGTAGTATTAGCTAGATTAGCATATCTAACGGAACTGACAAAAGTAAATTGAAGTGTACAAAACAGGCACTTTGCTTCTCAGCGGTTCGGTAGATATTTGAGGTGAACATCTTAGCAAAATAATCCTGTATACTGCATGCATTAATATAATAAGTAAGTTTTAATATTATTAATATTAATACTGTTTGTATTTACATGAAATGTTTTGATATTGTTTGTAGTGATATTATATTGCATATAGTTTTATTATACGGTAAAGTGATCACCTTTGAAGCAGTCTCATATGGAATAATAGTCAATAAGTATACTTTGTTGTTGCCGTATACGTTAGTTTTTGAGTGCAGTGAAATATATATACACTGTGTTTATTACACGATAATATTTATTTTAAAAAGTTGTGGAAGGATAAAAAATGGTTGATAGGAAAAAAAAGAACTATGGCCTCAATAGTGCTCACTTTACCGTGAACAGCATATATAGTGAATTTGGTGTTATCGCTTAGTCGTATATCTTTTGAATGTTCAGTTTTGATCCTCTGGGCTAAATGTACAAATAAAAAAATAAGAAAGACCAATTTAGTTATTTTCACGTGCGATTTCTCGTACGTGCCTACGTGACGAGCTGTGTCAAGGGTACACGTGACGTTCCGAGGCTGGATTGCGCGCCGTCTCCCGAAGACCGCGGTGCGCATGCGCGTTGTCTCCGGTCGCCGCGTGGGAGGGGGGACCGGGGGGAAACAGTGCGGCTGCCGCGGAGCAAAGTAAAGTACACCGAGCGATTTGTTTGACTGACAGAGCCAATTAGAGTGAAGGAAATTCAATCTCGCTGCAGAGGGGCTGCAGGCTGTGCTCTCCACTAGCCCCTGGGGGGAACTCCGGGCTTTGACTCCTGGATCCGAACCGCGCGTGCGGACTTGTGTGTTGTGCGGGGGAAGCCGTGCCCGTGTCAATATTGGAACCGCGGATGATATTTCAGACTGTTTTTTTTTTTTAATTCAGTCGAAATTGCGAATATGGAACAAAGAGCTCGAAACTGGTATCGCTAAGGGCGTTGGCCACAAAAAAATGTGTTATTTTATATTTGAACCATATATTGTTCAACTTGTAGGCATTGTATGTTACTAACTTATCCTCAGATAAAATATTTTTAGACTTCATGGCTTTTGCAAAATGACACATCAAAGTCAAAATTTTACAGTTTTTGTAATGTACAAATAAAATAAACCAAACTATTTGCAGAAAATTTAAAAAGGGCATCAGAAAAATCTTGTCTTAATTCATTTTAAGATATCATTATCAGTTATTTTCTAAAAATTTAGGGACAGCCAATAATCCAAACATGCAAGAATTTCCTTATTTTCAGCAATTTTTTTAAATTGCAAAAGTATTTACTTGTACAACTTTATAGACGTCTTGAAGTAGCTCTTGGCATCTTCTTTCAGTGTATCTTATTTATGTACGTAAGATGGTTTTAATTCTTTGTACCTTTCTAAAACAGTAAAATTATGATTTTGACTTGTAATTTTGCAAAAATCATGGGATCTAGAATTATTTTATCTGAGGAAAAGGTAGTCACAGGTAATGTCTACAAGTTGAACAATGTGTGGTACAGATATAAAATAATGTATTTCTCTGTGGCCAACGCCCTTAAGGGCTATTAAAAAGTCTCGTACGTGAATTCCGGAAACGTAAAACCAAGAAAAGAATTTTATTTATAGTCCATTCACTGTTACTTCCCACTTTTCTGAAGCCCTGCTAAAGTTCTACTTCCAGGATATTCCGCCTCTTGCAAACTAAGTTTAACTAAGTCTAAAAAATTACAACAAATGACAACACACCGAATTCGTGCGCACTCAGTTGTAATGATATTTTGCATGAGAACTATTTCTAGCTAGGCGCTACCAACACATATGATTTCTCACTGTTTTTATTCACATCTATGATAAATTACATAGTATAATTTATACATAAAACACAGATAAAACTTTAATTTAATTAAAATAATAACATACTCTAATGTTAACAGAGGTGTAAAACGCTTGTGATACATGGCATATTTAGGAAATAACTAAACACGTTATACATGGGGTGATTTTTCAAAGGTTTTATTCAACAAGTGTTAAGAAACCTGGGTTAGATTTATTGATAAGATATTTGAATGTTGGAAACTATCATATTCTCAGCAATTAATAGTTTAAACAGTCAATTTAAAAATTGCAGTTTTTTGCAAAAAAAAAACACTAAATCATTAAATTTAAAATAATTACCTTGACATAAAAAAAATAATATTTACAACTCTTATAATATTTTATTGAACCCTATGTCTCTTAAAAAAGTTATAACTTTTTTTTTTACAAAACTTGTTAACTAGAGTTTTCAAAAATGTAGAATTCTGCTAAAATTCATTTTTTTTTACTTTGTTATTATAGGGTTAGTTATAAAATGGTAGGTTTAAAAACAATTTGTTTGTACATGTAGTGATTTTGTGGTTTCTCTACGTTACAATATATATTTTTAATTTGAAAACTATACATTATTACAATTATTACTGTGTGTGACTATTTCTTAATTAGTGAAACAAACCTAATCGAAATATATTAACGAATTCAAACTCCGTTTTCAATTTTACATTACGGAAATTAACGAAAGGCTGTTTTCGTGTTTTCGAAAGCTGGCGTATTTTAAAAACAGCTCATTTGCATCCGATATTAATATAAGTATATTACTTTGAGAATTGGACGATTAATTATTTGCCTGTATACTGCCATAATTTCGTTTGTACTGAAAATTGATGAAAACATCTGAAAATAGGTACGAGCATTCTGCAACTGTAAACGCATTCAAATGGTTTTTTATGTAACGTGAAGTACATCTAATGCTCAGTGTTTACTGTACTTCGTCGTAGACCAGTATATTGCCATTTTGTGCTAAAGTAGTCTTTAATCTCGTGCTGTAATTCAGAACGTCATTTAAATAAGGGGAAACCCCGTTTAAGTATAGTTTTGATCATTTCTTTGAAGAAAGCTTTAAATCGCAATCCCCTTCATCTCTTCATTATTTTAATTGGAAAACTTTTTAACTTCGTAGTTTTAAAAGTTTTGGTGATTGTGCTTTAATCTATTATTACCTGTGATAAACGTTTTGAAGAAGTAAGCTCCCCGATCAGATTTGCGAGGATTCCTTGTTGCCATGGTTTAAAATTAAATTTATCCCGAGTTATTCTTACGGTAACACACGTGAGTTCGACTTCTATTCGGACTGTAGTTTTAATCTCTCAGGCATTGAGTCAATGCCTCAGACTTAGCCGAGTGTTTTAGTTAGCATATGTTGGTCTCTCGGGGAATTGAGCGTGTGACTTTCATAAGCACCTACCTGCTGAACTGGGTTGTATGAATATTCACTCTCACGATACTTACCAATGCCTCATTTCTGTTTGCAATCGGCGTAGTTTTCGTGACCTAACGGCCGCCACGAACCTGCTGGTGCCCTTTTCATTTTTAACGCCTTATCTTGTGAATCGTTGCGTCAGCACTGTGAACAGGTTGTGCACATTATAACCATCTAAGGTATCTTGTATTTTATGGTCCTCGCAGAATGAATTATGTCCAACTATGTAGATGTGTTCTCTCTGTACATAAACTATCAGTGCATTCTTCGTTTAGTAGTATGACTCGTAGTCGTTAAAGTGCAGTTATTTAAACGTTGCCATGCTATTATCAGGCAGCGACGCAAGGTTCATGTCTTCATCAGAACGGCAAGCAATAATCTTGACTGACGGAAATTGAATGGACGGTGTTGCTGTAACTACGACAGTCTTGATGACTTCCTTGATTTACAAAAATCTACAATACCGAAGTCTGTCTTGTCCTCTGCGTGAAGTGCATTTACGTCTTACGTGGATTAGTATTAATGCCAACTGCTTGATAACTTAAGAGCGTAACGCCGTCTTGCAACGTCAATGGGAATTCTTCCTAGCAGTGGCTTTGTTGCTAAGCGACGACCCGAAATATGACTTGGACCAAAGACATTCCTTTCTGATCCCCTAATTTTTTTTTAGCATTTTCCCCCCATTCGGTATGAAAGATTGAGATCACTTCCCTGTCTGTTCTTCTCCCACCTCACTCTACCCCCTCCCCTATTCAAACTTAGCTGTCGCGAACAGATTTCAGTGAAATTTCACATTTAAGTATTTTTAAGCAATCTCTTCGTGGAAATTGTATTATTTATCGAATGCACAGTGTGTGTTTTTTTTTTAGGTTAAAAAAATTGTTTCAACCGCGTAAATTTTTTTTTTTTTTTTTTTTTTTGTAGTCCTAGGCTTTTCTTCCCCTCTGATTGATTCCCACGTGCAACACGTACATATGTGTGCAGTGCCGTGTGGGATACGTGTTGGTTCCGTTCATATCTTCGCTGCAGCCACTCGCCAATATTTTTTGGATATGTACAACTCGTACCTCACGCGCTCACTTCTTGCCCTAAGTATTGACGCGCATGTGTTCGAAAGTGCACGTAACCGCACGTAAGGCGACCACGCTGCAGCTACGTGCTCTCAATGACGTGACCATAATACGCGCAATGCGCTGGCTTGAACAATCGCGTTTCATTAAAACGCCATCGCCTACCCACAGTGGTTACTGTTAAGTTTTCTGGGGTATTGTTAATTTTCCTGCGTCATAGTCTGCGTCACAGCCTAAAACAGTTGTCCCCCCCCCACCCCCTCAACCATCCACCCGTTTAAGAATATAAATCCGCACGTTGCCAGTTTCGACGTTAACGTATTACGATTATTACGTACCATTCTTGCTTTAAAAGGGCGTGTTAAGATCACTGCAGCTTATACATCTATGGTAATTTCCACAATAATTGTGTAACAAATATAAATCAATATTTCATTATTCGTGTTTGCGCAGTTATGAGGTTAGGGCGGCAAGCCACCGTGATTACTCTACCGGCTTAAAACAGGCTCTTAATAAAGGATAGAAAAAAGTACTAAAAATCTCTCCTTCCATAATTGTATACAAGTTGCCATTATGAAACTGCGCTCTGGCATAAACCTTTATTAGTTTGGATTATCAAGTTGGCTGCCGTAGAGTATGAACGGCTTGGTGGTGGCAGCGATTCCTACGCTAGAGCCGTGTCCGTATCCGCTATTTAGGTTACTAAGTCGACCACGTGACCAGGTTGGCAACCTAAATATTCGGTTTACGGAGCTATTGTCTGCTATGTTGTACAATATGGGTGTTAGGGGACCCCCTTCGAAACATTAATATTTAACAAACCTTTTTCTTATTAGGGATCGAGTAAATAAAACGATTTTATAATGTTCCTAGTGAAATTACTTGAAAACTTTCTTTTCATTGCCTAAGTAACAAAGAAACATCGGAAAATTCAGTAAGCGAGTGCTGCTCTGTGTCGTTAGAATTCAACGCCCTAAAATTTCCCAGTACTCTTAATTACAAAATTATGGATTCTAACGCGGCTTAGGTAGGATGGTTTACCGTTGCCTTCTGCAGCATTAAGGTAAGCCAGTGTGCCCAACCACTTGAAAAAAAAATGGGTGCGTTTACTTATGTACACGCGTTAGAAGTTATACTTCTTTTAGAGTGACTAAAATAAAATTTTATTACGTATGAAAATAATTTATGTAAGTAATAAAACGATAAAATGACCGAAGAAAGACATTAAATACAATTAATAATGGTTTGATTAAGAGCATAATTAAATTAAAATAATATTTATTTTCATACAGTTTAAAAATATTAAAATATCAGTTGTCATATAAAACTGAGTCGAATATATTTAAATTAAATTAATCTATTTCCATTGGTTCTTTTGATGGCGATTGAATGGGCATGTGAGTTACAAGCGGTTTGTGATAACTGATATATGATACAAATAGTCTTGTTGAAACGTTATGCAAATATCGCGTAAATACAGCATCAATGGTGATGCCGTGTCGTGTTGTAGAAACTGTAGGGTCATTATTTATGGATATATGTAAATCCTCGTGCAAATAGTTGATAAGTGGACCAGAATTTTCTAAGCTGAAATTGTCGTTAAAGTCTTCACTTAAAATCATCGGTAACTTATCCTCACCTCTACCAATATATGCCCCTCCAACTGTTGTATACGGAAATAGTGTCCGTTTTGCGCTCGCAACTTCCGTTGCGCACAAAAATTTTGCCCTCAACGCGCCAAAAGAAGTATAACTTAATAAAATAATACTTACAAAAATTAACCTCAAATACTTTAAAACACTTTCAAAATTTTATTATAGAATTGTTGTCACTAACAAATTTTTCACGGCACAATGTAAGTAAAATTTATTAATAAGATATACATAATCACAATGAATTACTAATACAAATGAAATGTTTTTCAATTTTCTTATCACATGAACTGGTTTTCTGTCGGTTTTAAATATAACCACGTGCTATGTTGTGTACCTTGCGTTTGTATATAGCTAGACGATACGCGCATGTGCGTTGGGTCATACCCCTACCACGTTCACTGTCGAATTTCGTTACACTGTGCACGCGTAACTTCCGTTGCACACTAAACTTTTACCATCAACGCCCCTAAAGAAGTATAACTTCAAAAAATTCCCCGGTTTTAAACGAGGGCGCGAACCCGGGTGTCCCGGGTGAGGTAAAAACGGTACCCACACTTTTGTTTGGATACGAAGCTGTATTTTGCGCCAGAACTTCACGAAGGTGGCAGGCAGCTGGCCATAAAATGATCGCTATAACAGTACAGATAAATGGGAAATTACCGCGTACGTAAATAAAACCGGGTATCAGGTTACTTTTAATGGCCACTATCATTTAGGCAGCTGGTATAACATTTGTTGGCTTTCCCCTGTAAAATTATACTACCTGTGGAGATGATGCGTTATGATAGCTGCCTACGTTCCAGGGGCTAACCTTCCTGGGAAAAACTTGTTGCCATGTATGACTCGTTCGTTACGCAAATATACTGTAATCGAGTCTTTTACGAATATATTTCTAAATCTACTTAGCCGGCTGTAGTACATAACCGTTTTGGGTTAGCAAATTACAGCCTGGCCTCGGAAACATGCAATAAAGATGTGGTTAGCGTGGCAAGGGTCATTCAGCGATGATGATGACAGATGTAACACTATCCCTCTTCTTAGCTTTCATATTTCAGGCATGAATTTTAAAACGTTTTGCCGACATTATCCTTACTATATTTACCCCTAGTTTTTCTTATTTTCTGAGCTGAATAAATGGTTTTTTGATTTCTGTGTTTATATCAATTAGCCTTCAAATTAATGTGTAGGATATGAAACACATGTTGTGAACTCGGGGACGCGAGTAATCGTCCGGACGATTACTGCCGTACATTTAATATCAATCCTGTGAGATCCAAGTAGCCTGATTCCCAGAAATTAAGTTAGCATTTAATCAGATCCTGATCAAAAAATTATTCCAGGTAACAAGTAAACAATTTTTGTTTCTTTTTAATTTTATGCTTTGTTTGTATGGTTTTCGCTTGCGGTTGACTAAAATGTTATCTTTGAAATATCATTGGTCTGTTGCAAGGGAAATAATATAATGAAATATCCATCTTTGATATTTTAGTCACACATATTCATACAGGTAATTCTGAGTGTAGTATAATTTCGCGTGATAAAATTTTTTTTAAGTAACTTGTTTAAACTGCGTTTGAAAATTTTTTGTTCGAAAATATTAGCTATGAGATTTCTTCCTGGCGAACATCCGACCACACTACGCCAATAATCTCGAACTTAAACGTACGCTCCTGGAGTGAATAAGATACTGATTTGGAAGAATCTGAGTACGTTTTTACTATAGATTCCCCTACTGTTAGATACGAGTAATGAACGATTATTAATTTGAATATACGAGGGTTATTCGGAAAGTAAGGTCCGAATCGCCGTAGCAAATCGAATGTCGCGCGAACATTGTAACGCGCATGCGCACCTACTCCCGGCATGCCTTGCTCGTCAAACGACGTCATTTGCATTGGTATTGTTGCAGTGTGCTGTTTATAGCGTCAGTTCAAAATGTTTAAAACAATTGATCAGCCCGCCGACTGTGAAATACGGTCAGTGATTAGGTTTTTGACAGTAAGGAACGTTTCAGCAGCGGAAGTTCATCGACAGATAAGTCAAGTGNACCCTCGACACTGGACGACCTGACCGTCCAGAATATAGGCGGATTCCTGACCAGGTTTGAAGACCACCAAGTCAGGTTTTCGCAGTCCATCGGCAGTCCTATATCTTGGTTCACGACGTACTAGGAACCCCTTCTCAACACGGTGGTCTGCTACCACCCCCACGAGGTGGTCGTGCCGAGAGATCCGCGCATCACGAGCGCGAGGGCATTGCTGCACCACATGATACGCGGTCTCGACATCTGCACACCCGCCCGACACTTAGGCAAGGAGCCAGAGGGGCCCTCCTGCCTCTACTAGTTCTCACCCTTGTCGGGAGACTGTTGCTGATTAACGGCACATAAGAAATGAAATCAGACGAAGGGAAAAGGCAAAGGCCTTTAGGTAGGCAAGCGCTTCGCCACAGATGACGAGGTGAAGCAGTTACAGGCTGGTTATCCTCACAGGCGGCAGACGTTTATGACCTAGGCATACAAAAGCTTGTAGAACGTTATGACAAATGTTTAAACAAATATGGAAACTATGTAGTAAAATTGAGAAANACGGCACATAAGAAATGAAATCAGACGAAGGGAAAAGGCAAAGGCCTTTAGGTAGGCAAGCGCTTCGCCACAGATTACGAGGTGAAGCAGTTACAGGCTTGTTATCCTCACAGGCGGCAGACGTCTATGACTTAGGCATACAAAAGTTTGTAGAACGTTATGACAAATGTTTAAACAAATATGGAAACTATGTAGTAAAATTGAGAAACATGTAAGGAATTAAATAAAAAAACGTTTTTTGAAAAAATTTGTGATGTTTTATGTTTTATAAGAAATCGGACCTTACTTTCCGAATAACCCTCTTATTTGTGTGGAGTAACAATTTCATGTATCAAACATGCAGTGATAAATATGCAGTTCAAATTAGCTCGGAGGTTACAAAACGCACAGCACAGTGTTGGTGTACAAAACGCATATTATCATCAAATAAGCAATTATGCTACATGCACAAAAAAGTCTCCTGGAGTTATTTTCTTTCTTTTCAAAGAACGCAAATGGCAGATGTGTCATTGTTTTAGAAGTTTCAAATTCTGATTGGAGTTTTGCAAACATTTTGTTTCACTCGGAATAAATGTACAAAGACTTGACCGATTTCGGGTAGTGATGACTAGGCCCAGGCTAATGTAGACTATGAAATAGCGTGAATATAGAGTAGAGTGCTTATGCCAGCTGCGCAGTAAACATCTCTGCTTCCCAAATTTGAACTGGTGTTCTTCCTACTTAAATGGTCAAAACCACGTACCTTCGACTAAGGCTAGAATAACATACTTTGTATGGCAGTATACTAAACGCAAATGCGATGCAGTTAAATTACACAAAATTGTTATTCCGTAAAAGCGTAGATCTGTTGTATAGTATATTCGCAGTTTCTTCACACTTTTTGAAAACAAACCTTCNTCACTCGGAATAAATGTACAAAGACTTGACCGATTTCGGGTAGTGATGACTAGGCCCAGGCTAATGTAGACTATGGAATAGCGTGAATATGGAGTAGAGTGCTTATACCAGCTGCGCAGTAAATTTGAACTGGTGCCCTTCCTACGTAAATGGTCAATACCACGTGGCTTCGACTAAGGCTAGAATAACATACTTTGTATGGTAGTATACTAAACGCAAATGCGATGCAGTTAAATTACATAAAGTTGTTATTCCGTAAAAGCGTAGATCTGTTGTATAGTATATTCGCAGTTTCTTCACACTTTTTGAAAACAAACCTTCNTTGTTATTCCGTAAAAGCGTAGATCTGTTGTATAGTATATTCGCAGTTTCTTCACACTTTTTGAAAACAAACCTTCGGAAATGTAACCCATGTATGCCTATGACGTGTTTGGTTGTTTCCTAAATATTTTGTCTCTCACAATCGTTTTATACTTCTGTTACTCAAAAAAGTACCTTATTGTTTGGTGAAATTGAACTTATGCGTATTTTTTTTATTTATAACTGCTTTGAGTAAAGACAGAGAAAATGCGTGTGTTGGTAACGCCTAGTAAAAATAATTCTTAAGCGAAATATTATTACACTGCGTGCTCACGAATGCGGTGCGATGGCTCTGTGGTGTGATTTCCCAAGCTTTGTTTGAATGAGGCGGAGTAATATCCTGGAAGTAGAACTTCAGCAGGGCTTCAGAAATGTTGGAAGTAACCGTAAACGAGTATAAAACCAAAATGCTAACAAACTGAACATCGTTGTACGAACGTGTGGATGTTGGGCACACGCACTGCAGACGAAAATAGGCCTACGTCATACTTGGTCTTGTAGTGTAGACGGGACGCGGTGATTTCACTAAGGGCGGGAATCGGGCAGATAGCCTCGGGCCAGGTGGTATAGGCTGTTCACGGTAGAGCACTTTCGAGACCCTAGTTACTTTTTTATTTCAGCCATTTTTTTTTAACCTTAAACCACATTTTAAAATTAATATTGCCATGTAAAAGACAACCTCGGTGTGTGTATTGCACTGTTACAGGAAGTTAACGTGTACGGCTAAGGGAAAATATATTTATCGACTACGATTCCTAATGAGAGGGCTTTCAAAAGTGTGCCTACTTCATCGTGAATGGCGTATAGGCGCGAGTTGGGGTCGGTGTAGGGCGCGGCAGGTGGCGCTATCAGTGTCGCAGTGCGCCCGCCGTGTTGCAGCTATAGCTAGCTGTTGACACAGGTGCGCACTTTGCTGGCTGCTCCCCGTGGGCCGCACGTGCTGCTGCTAGCGGCAGCCTAGCGTACCCTTGTTAGACGTTCCTCTCCGCCTACAAACACCTAGCGCCTACTTCCCCCCCCCCCCNNNTTCTTTCACAACGATCTTCTACATCTTACCGCCTACGAATTCCTACTTCGCCGTCGCTGCATCTACTCATGCTAGGAACAAAACGTGGTTTCTTATGGGAGACTTTGAAATAGAGAAAAAATTTCCTCCGCTAGGCGCGCAGTGTTCCAAAAGGTAACTTTTACTTAAAATTTTAAACTACGTGTTTAAGGGAGATTTTACTCAGTTACGAAGTTATTTTATATTTGATTTATGACTATTACAATTATCCTGTTTTTTTTTTTCAACGTATAGACAATAGAGAAAATCTGGCACATTGTCGACACTAGCGCTTACCAACTGGCGAAAATTTTTGGTTGCCAAACTTTTAACATTGATCTTCCCAACCTGTATTAGAATTAACCTTACTTCTGCCCATGTGCTATTCACGGTTGTCTGAGTACCTTTGAAATCAACCGGTGAGAAATGTCCACTGCCCCTGCCGACATACAATGTAATGGGTTCACTGACTGACAAGCGCCCAGTGAAGTAGGAAATAAAGCAGTTCCATGTCTTAATATTTAATTGAAAATTACTAAGTAAACATTTGTGAATACGGAAATTGTTAATTTAGATTTTTCTATGCACATAAGTGTAAGAGTAAGCAAATTTGTAAAATATTTACATTTATAATAATTTCTCAATTTTTCTTGACGGACGCGAGAATAAAGTGAACAGGCCCACGGCAATGTTCATTTTACATTTGGCGGAAGAATACGCAATGTGTATACGTAGATCTTTCTGAAGTGCTCTTTTTACAGTGAACAAACTTAAGTGGAACTGTAGTGTTTTAACGTCTTCCTTCTTGCCCACTTAGGGTTCCTCCTGCCTGCTGCTATCTTGCGCGTTCGTGGACTCGGAAACGCGTGAGCCATAAGGCCGACTCTTGCTGACGCGCCATCGTTCCGTTCCGTTCCGCGACTCGCCCGAACGAGTCTTTAAACGGCAATCCTACATTTTTATGGCGAGCTAATAAAGATAAAAGTACGATGTGTTTCTAAAGACAACTCTGGAGTTTTTCTATAGAAGATTAAGCAGCTAAACTTAATTCGTAAAACACCCATTTTAACCATTTTCGCGCCAATGAATGGAATGAGAACTTGAAACTTGTATGAATTGTCGTGCGGTGTTCTCGTCGTGCTGTGTGTACGTATTGTTACTTTAAGCGGTTACCATATCATTGTATTGGTGGAAATTCTATAGCAAAGTTCAATACGTGCTACGGTCGTCTTAAGGTCCCATGCTAATGCTGACGTGTGAAGGAAGGATACATACATATTGCGAGTACTGTAAACCTCACTTACGGTTGTCGGTCTAGTTTATTCTTAGTAGCTTTGACGAAAATTTGAACTTTAAGTGTTAACTTTAAATGGTTTTGAAAGCCGCATCCCTCTTCCATAGTTCCTACTTTCAGCCCGTTATGTTTCATATCACACGTGTAACAATTACTATTGCCATAAACATGGATTGTCGTCCATCGAGTGAGCCTACGAAACTATTACGAACATGAAGTGTAGCTAACACGCCATTTCCTGCTGCAATGTGTGTGAAACAAAAATAAACCCATTTCCTTGTCAACTAATTCAAACGTTGCACTTTCAGAAATACGCTAAGTCGCCGAATTATTCTTCTTGCTAGTCGAGTGTTTGCTTTTAAAGGCTGTTCGCGATAAAGTGAGCACTTTTGAAACCAAACCTTAGAAAAAAGTCACTGCTCCTACGTGCATATATTTTAACGGGCGCTACTCAGCGACATGCGCCCAGCAGAGTTGGTAACGACGAAGGGAGAGTAGTTCCACATTGTAACGTCGAATAAAAAGTGTTAGGTAACCATGTGTGATAATTTAAATTATTTATTTCGCTTTCCGTTTTTTTTAATGCATCGAAGTGGAAAAATAAGCATATTTGTAAAATATTTACCTTTGTAATAATTTCACATGAATAAAGTGACGAGGTCCATGACAATGTTAATTTTACGTGAGACGGAAGAATACACAATGCATGCGCATACAAGTATATCGTAAGCAGGATTTTCAAAAGTGCTAATTTTACCGTGAACAGCCTATATATAAATTCAAGCAATTCGGGTCAAGGTCTCCCCCCCTCTCACGCAGATTCATTGCAGAAGTGCTTTGTTAACAGGGAACCCAGCTATAGCTTCGTGGGCGTGAAGTGTTGTTGAACGCACTGTCATTTTCTCAAGAGGGTGTGGCGAACTCTCTCCTCACTTGCGTAAGTGCCGCCGATGAAATTCGTTCGGCAGGCAGGCGTTGTCCCAGCCTTGTCCCGTGTCCCCCTCGACCCGCTCACGACTCGTCGTGCCGTGGGGACGGGGAATGGATGATTTTTACACCGTGCTCCGTTCCCCGGAAGGATCGGCCCGGCCCCATTATAGTTTCATGGTCTCGCGCTCTTGCCATCGACTTGCGCCGCGCCGGGGCCCACGACTGGCCTGCCCGCCTTCGGGAGGTCATACTGCCGCGTCGGAGACACCTGTACATGCTCCAGCACTGGATTGCGTTCGCACTTTAATTGGATATACAGGATGAGTACAAAAGAATACCCCAACTTTGAAGGTCTATAATATCAAAACCAAACAACCTACGACCTTGATTGACCAATCAAATGAACTGTATAACCGTGAAGTTTGGTTACCACACATTCATAAATGTTCAATTTGACCACCATGAGCGGCCCGAACGACATCTACGAGATAATCAAACTCGTTCCACGCTCTTCTCAGCATGTCCGGTGTTACGGTTTGGATGGCGTTTGTAACTCTCGGTTTGAGGTGGTGAGGGGGTAGCGAGCTCGCATTCGACACGTCAATGTGAATGGGATGGTATGATATTTCCTTTATGGTGCGCCACCCCATTGACACCTAGCTGTTCGCGAATACCTGAACGAGACGTTGCCGCAACGCTGGATTAGTCGAGCAGCAGCTGGTGACCATGCTCTTCATCACTGGCCCCCAAGAAGCCCGGATCGTACCCCGTGCGATTGTTTTCTATGTGAGTACATAAAGGATCAAGTGTTTCGTCCACCATTGCCGGCTAACATTGACGACCTCAAAACGAGAATTACGAACGCCATCCAAACCGTAACACCGGACATGCTGACAGGAGTGTGGAACGAGTTTTATTATCGCGTAGATGTCGTTCGGGCCGCTCGTGGTGGTCACATTGAACATTTATGAATGTATGGTAAATAAACTTTACGGTTCCACGGTTCATTTGATTGGTCAATCAAGGTTGTAGGTTGTTTGGTTTTGATATAGACCTTCAAAGTTGGGGTATTCCTTTATACTCAGCCCGTATTTTCCCATTCAAAGCACTCTGTAGAGTTAGAACCGGTTTTTAGATTATCATCTTACTCTCGGCAGCTTCTGATTCTCGTATTGCTTCAAGGTGAAATAATGACTGACTCTGCATAACAAGCAAAAGAAAATTTCGGTCATTTTAGATCTCTGTCAAAAGAATCGTTTTTTAGGAGGAAAAAAAGTTGCTGTTTGCTGATTCTCTAATCGGTGGGGCACACGTGAAGAATGTAAGTAAGCTTCGTGCTGTTTTACAGTTTTGCTGTACGTACCAGAATTTTCTCTGTTTCATGAAACTTGGCAAGATTTTGACAGTTCGACGAAAGTAGCTCCTATGCTTACTTTTCGTTTATGTATATTTTTTGCCATGAGCTGGTGAGTCAAGTGGCGGCTGTGTATTTTATTAACAAGTTGTCAGCTAATCCACTTGTCATTGTAATGTCAAACAAATTTTAAGATATTTATAGACTGAGATGTCTAAAAAATTCGTAGGTTGTAAAATTAAAAATAGAAATCCTTGCCAAAAATTAAATATTTGTTAACTCTTTTATTACAAACAGCGAATTTGGGTTAAAATTTGTGAGACGGTAATTGTAGTTCTTATCACACTTTGGACGTTAACAGCTAATATGTTAAGACTGGAAATAAAAGTAATTCGGGGGACTTGCTTTACAACGCACTTTCATTTGTCAACAAACAACTAACAAACGGCTTTTGCGAAACAGTTATTCTGCTATTACTGATACTAAAGAGCTCGAGTAGGAAATATGTGGCGTGGAATAACGTAAGAATTGCGTAAAAACTACCCACGCGCGTCCCCTTTTCTTTGTTTTATTAATACAGTACAGGAAAAAAACACAAGAAAGCTATTTTCTTTCTCGCTGGTAATGTTTTGGGAGTGCGATAACAGATGGCGTGGCAGGGCGTGTTGTGACCCGAGCCGATCGTATTCATCAACAGGTAGCAGCACGTTCGCCTCTTGATCCGTCTGTTTAAGAGATCAGATTTATCCTATTACTGGCTAGAAACGACACGAGTTTGAAATATATTTCGTCAAATTATTCAACGACATCCTGCGATGTTTCTGTAGAATTTTTGGATTTAATATCAAGCATGTATAAATGGCATGGTGAGTGGGGATGCGACGTAAAAAGAACTCCAAATGTTTGAAGTTGCTTTCCATTTGAATACGGACAGTTTTAATTTGCATTCCGTTTTCAACACCTATATACATTACTACTTTAGCACGAAGTTTAGTTTGCAACACTAACGATAGCTGTTTTGTGACCGCGTAAAATAAAATGTATTAATAAATCGCGGAACTCTTTTTTCATCCGGGTATTTTCTGCTTGACTGATGTGCGTCGGCAGTGCAGTCAGAATAGCCAACGTAATATAAATATTCATTCTTTCATGCATCAGCTGATACAGGATTTTGTAAATTGCACGGTATTTGTTTCGTGTACGCCAATTGCCACTCACTGACTGTCATTATCTTGCCAAGTTATATGAGACAGAGAGTATGACCAGACATCACCGTGATAGATTGTTTAGGCTGTATATGTGAGACACTTTTCCCAAGCAAGGTGTACGCATAATACAACGTACCGGATTTTAAATTTTTCTGCAATTAGTGCTATTGATAGTTGTCCTATGTGTCCGTATGTACGTGTGACAAGGTTTTACCCACTATTTTCATCTCTCTCGCCCTCTGTTACTATAGCGCCCTCATCTCGTGATTATTGTTTGCATAATCGTGTATTATATTACTATTCGTTAAAATGTAAGAATTATATTATTTATTGGCACAAAGTTTATGGTGAATGGTGGCTGTAGGGTTTGTTGTTCAGTAGTAGTGGACTTCCATGTTTACTCAGACATATCAAACTATATCAGTAATATTATTTGCCACATATTCAGGGCCGGCTCTCGATGTAAGCAGCCGTGTAGAGAGCCAAGCAAAAGGAGGCGCCGAAGGTGCCTTGAAACAATTTGAGTGCATAAGGCAAACATGTTAAGAAACAGAGGAAAACATTTTGCTACAAAAAATTTTTTGAAAGAAGACTTAAAAAATCACTTCAGATAATATTTCAAAATAAATTACGAAAATACGCTCTTTAAACTCACTATAATTTCATATTTAAAATTTTGCAAGACCCGTTGTTGTGCTGTACGAAACGAAGGGAGCGCAGAGACATGGAATGTGACTCCTTTCTCCTCCTCCCACTCACATCGTGAGAAGTAAAAGACACCCATTCCCAAGAAAAATGAACTCGTTCATTTCGCGCAAACCGCTACTACGGCCGGCACGCACCTATAGGCTGTTCACGGTAAAGTGAGCACTTTCGAGTCCATACTTACTTTTTTATATCAACCATTTTTTTTATCCTTCCCCAACTTTTTAAAATAAACATTGCCATGTAAGTAATACACGCAGTGTATATATTTCACCGGACTCGAAAGTTAACATCTAAGGCTACGACTAAATATATTTATTGACTATTATTCCAAATGAGAGGACTTCAAAAAGTGCTCACTTTACCGTGAGTAGCATATAGCTGCAGTTTTCGTCAAACTCGCAGTGTTGTCCCGTCGTGTGGCATGGCTGTAAACGTGTGATGCACTGCTATGTAATTATAGAGTTTCGTGATTGTTTCAATTATAATAAACTAGGTGTACGGCATAGGAATAAAGTCTCATAGTCAATTATTGATATATACCAGCAGTCCACAAAGTAGGAACCGCAACTGCATAACAGTTAGATAATATTTTCATTTCGAAGGAATGGCGCCAAAATACTGTCTGCTTCCACTTGAACATTTTCAAGGAACAGTCCTGCACATATTGCAACTTTCTGGTCGAGTTTCTTAGTTTGTTTTCATGCTTATTTTTACTTATCCACGTTGAATAATGTAAAATAGTATTTTCTTCACATCGGTGACATGCAGCATAATAAACAATTATTAGTGTGCATAGCTGTATTTGACGAAAATGCCAACTGGCAAGCTGTTTGGTTACCAAACACACGTGCGTTTGTGTTGATAAGAAAAGATAAATGAACGAAAAAGTGTCCAACCACAAAATTGATCCACTTTCGTAACCTTCTGTTGCTGAGGTACCATTTTTCCTTAACTACACCTGAGTAAAGATTTGTGCAGCACTGTTGTGTTAATTTGCTCTATATATAAGCCTATCTCCGCTTCTCAAAGTAAGTGTAGATAGGTAATATTTGTACGTGTAAAAATAAACTTATTAAAGAGAAAAACTGGGTTACGCACATTTCTGTAACAATGTATTAAGCATTTTGTAAGAATCAAGGACATACGCGGAATATAATTTTGTCACTAACTTGAGTTGACATTTGTCATGTTTGTATAAAGGAAAGCGTTGTAGTGGGACAGAAGTAAATCGAACGTGGCAAGCAAGTGAGACATTTTTAACTGATTGAAACACTATAATCGTATTGCTAACACTTTGATTTGAATCTGGAAGTAAGGCAGGAGGGTGCCGTTGTATAATAAATAACGCTTTATATTTCGAATACCGTAAACACGATGTCTGTATCTTCTCTCTTGTAGCAGCAGTAATGTGACAAGATAGCGAGTTAACTAATGTGTTCAGGTACAAGGAAGCTGTAGTGATTATTTATTTTTCATCCGCTTGCAACGTTCTTAGGAAAACTTCCAGATTACGGTGTAGACATGTGGCCTATGAATAAGTTCCTATTATTTTTCTGCAAGATAGAATTATATATGAAAACAAGGTACTGTGGCAAATAAGAAACCACAGTACACTTTTGGCCAAGATAGTATGTTCGTATATACGTTGTTGTGAGCTGGAAGGACGTGTGTGAATTCTAGCATCAGGTAATCGTGTAAAATATGGTTACAGGCTGCTCACGGTAAACTGAGCACTTTTGAAAGCCCTGCTTATCATCTACTTGTATGTACATTGCGTATTCTTCCGTAATATGAAAAATTAACGCTGCTATGGGCTTGATCACTTTATTAATGAGTTCAAGAGAAACTCTGCAGTTATTATTTAAAAAAAAGTCTGTTTCAAATTGGCTGATCGTTACACTTATATGCATTAAAAATAAACATGGAGCGAAAGAAATCATTTCGGTATTCACTTTTAATTCAACGTTAAGACTATGGAACTCTCACGTCGTTGCCAACTTTACTGGGCGCTTGCCACTCAGTGTGTCTGATTAAAATATAGGATAGGTGGGGCTATTTGGATTATTTCAAATTTGAAGCCTTATTATGTCACACCCGTGCATGCTATTAAATATAACAAAAAAAAATTATATTATAATGTGCAATAAATAAAGCCACGATAAACGTTAATGGTGCGTGCATTTCCTGGTAGGTTATAATTAATCAAAATACATCACCTTTATGAAATTTCAAAAAGTGTGGGGCTGTTTTAACCGCACATGGGGGCTATTTGGTTCACGTAATTTTCTGCCTAAAAGTGCATGTGTTAACATAATAATAAAGCCTTCAACAGTCTTAATAATTTTAATAAAGGCTTCAATAGTCTTAATAATTTTTCAAACACATTTACTGATTTTTTTTTTCTATGAACACGTACACAAATGTCATGGTACCATCCGCAGCACTTTTAACAACTTCGACAGTCACCTTTACTCACTGATGTTCTTCAAAAATCTGAGATCACAAGCCACATGGTGCTGTCTTCATCTGATGATTGTCAACTCTTCGATGGAACTCGCAGAGGTCCGGCTTTGTTTCGTCATTCTGCGCAGTAGTTTCTGTTTTCAATTCAATAAGATTCGACGTGATTACATTTCGTTGGCTTGTTTATTGCCAATGCTACCTTCTCAAAAGTTAATTTTGCCTCCCCATCACCCCCGCCCCACAAACCGATGTGTTCCGGAGATGTCGGGTGGCAAGCTGATCTGTTTTCTCTTGTCAAAATCTTCCTTTTTTTTTTTTTTTTTTTTTTTTTTTGAGAAATCTANATGTATTAGATGATGTTGCCATTCCTGATGATCCTCCATTCTGTACTTCATGTTAATTGTCATGGTTGCCAGGTATTTCATTATCGAAAATGGCTGAAGGGAGGAAAACAAGTGCTTCTCGCTCTTATATTGCAGTAAAGAGTGAATGACGTGCGCTGTTCCCAGATGGCTAGCGATTATCAACAGCCAAGAAGTTATGATGTGTTGGCAGAATAAGTTCATACCTAAAGCGATACGTAACAAAAATTGTCAAATTGTATAACAGTGTATAAATATAAAATTGTTTATTAGCTACCCACTGCAATCTAAGAGTGAGACGCACCAGTGCATTAAAATCCCTTAACTGCATTGGCAAAAGTTGTACCTTTCCTCTATGTTGCGTTGAAAATCCCACCAAAAACGAACTTGGTGATGGAAGCTGTGGGGCTCGTGTGCACGAATGAATTTGTTTCGTGGTGGTAATATGTTTTCAAAGGCTTGGAAACTGTTCTGTCCAGTGGCTGTAGGACATGAGTGGTGTGTGTGGCGGACATAACAACTCGTTTTGGTGTTCTACACAATACTCCAAGCTCTCTGCAATGACTGGAGTGAAATATGTTCATCCAATAACAAGCATTATTCTGGTGATAGGTGTTTTTTTGAAAATATTGCTGCCATGCCAGAAACAAATCTTCGTTAATGTAACCCGACTCCGACATTGCAACTTGACTCCCAGGAGGCGTTCCATGTTTATATGTTCCCCTCATTCTCTTCCTTTTGAATATAATCAATGGTGGAATAAGTGCCCCACTATCTCTGCAACAGATAACTGCTGTTAATTTCCCCCCTCAACCCAAATTTGTCAGTGATATAACTTCTGTCTTAGTCCTTTCACTAACCACTTTCAAGCGCCTGTTATTTGAAAACCGCTCTCGTCAACGTTGTAGACGCTCGGAGGCTGGGCTTCATTATCTAACTCGACTAATACGTGGCACAAGAGGTCTTTAATACTGTCAACAAATTCTTTACTCAGTCCCATTACCCGAGCTTTCGAAAGACCTTCTGGTTTCCTAAAAAAAAAATGGTATCTGTAGGTTTGTCCATATGAAAGACAAAACCCTTTCTTTACCTGCCTTTTTTGTTTCATAGCATAATTGGCGTGATATTTTTTTAAATTTTACAAAATGATACACTGCACTTCTTACACTTACGGATGAATGGATATAAAACGACAGCTAGAAAGACAAGCCTATCCACAAGAACAGTTTCTTGCTTTGGTGAAACAATTGTGCGATGACCAGTGGACGTTCTATTCTTAGGGATTTGTGCATGATTACTGTCATTCATAAATTATCTCTGAAGACGAGTTTCTTGGACACTACTCTGTAGAGTCGTATATGGATTATGAAGTGGGATTCTGCAACTCTCGTTTCCAAATGACCATTAAGTACACTTATTTTTGCGTAAGTCATTCTTTCTTCATACGATTGCAAATAAGCATTATTGCTTTTATGTTTCCTTGCCGTATTAAAAAATAAAATAATATAAATTTTCATTGGTTTAAATATTAAACGTTAATTTACATGCTGGCCATTCAAATTAATTTTTAAAATTTCTTGTTCTGTATTTAATTTTTTTTTTTTTTTCAGGATATTAGAATCTGCAACTTTTGTATAGTCTATTAATAATAAGGCAGATATTTATGTCACAATGAACAGTTAAACAAATCAAACTGATTGTAACGAATACTCTGTTGATTTTATAATATTAATAGGAAATTTTATTTTTAAACTTTATTAAAATAGTGTCGCTACAAATTGTACAAACCATTGTGCTGAAAAGATTTAAGTGTCTTCACCAAATATTTAATTTTGATTAATTAATTTTTATTGTAATAATTAGTCGTACATTTAATATTTTTTGTGTACCATAATAAAATAAATAGATTAAAAAAACACGAAAACGAAGTAATATTTAAGTGCGATTCAAATCCCCCCGTCAAAAGTGATTCAGATTTCCCCACTTGGAACAAAGGTAATCAACTTTTAATAGTTCCGTGACCAAACAACAGATGCCGCAAGTTGTCATGCAGAACGCTCCGCAGGCCATGATACAAACACACCATGCACCAATTAGCAATATATTTTTCCGCCAGACCTTAAATNCTGAGTGGTCTCCGCAGGCCATGATACAAACACACCATGCACCAATTAGCAATATATTTTTCCGCCAGACCTTAAATTACAAACATTGGAAACTACACCAGGGCCGTTTATACGCAGTTAATACCTACAAACTATTTCAAACTAACTTATTTCCAAAACGGTGGAAGATATTTAGTTAAATCTTCATGCGCTTTGTTCAGCTTCACACACAAGCTATCGTACGGGAAATTGCGACTAGATTGCGTATGAAAGAGGTGAAAAAGGTTCTTTCTTATTTTGATCTAAATATCCCCACCCTACCGTATGCAGTTAAGGGCTGTTGCAAAGTATTGACTTCATCTTTTATTTAGTTAAGATATTACTAGTAAATGCTGTTATTGCTTTCAGTTTTACGTCAACCTTTTAAATCCTGAGTGATACAATAAACTTGTGTATCGCGTATCTGTGTCTCATGCACTTGTAACGTTTCATGGTGTAAAAAAAAAGTTTATAAATGCGCGCATGAAGCAGTGTTTAACACAATATATAAGATCTTGTATAGTCCTTTCACGGTTTCGTCCAACTTATTTTTCTGAAGCCCTGCTAAGTTTCTATTTTCAGGTTTATTCCTCCGCCTCATGCAAACAAAGCTTAACCAGGGAAGTCTAGAAAATCACATCACAAAGGGACAACGCACGGGATTCGTGCGCGCTGAACGTAATGTTATTTTAGCATAAGAACTATTTCTTACCAGGCGTTACCAACACACCTGTTTGCTTACTTTTTTGTTCACATTAATTATTAGTGAAATAATATGATTTCTAGATATAATATCAGTAGAAGTTCAATTCAACTGAAAATAAGGGGACATTTACGTTAACACGTGTTTAAAACGCTTGTGATGTGTGGCGTATTTGGGAAAGTGTGAAGAAATCTTGAATAGAATGTGCGCATTTCTGAGGAAGCATCGTGCATGCTGGACGTGTGCTCACAGAAGCGCGGCAAGTGTACGCGTTGTTTCTCTCGTACCGTGTAATCACGAGCGCTCGCGCGCGTGTGAACTTGCCTGGAACTGACAACACGAACAAAACCTCCCCCCCCCCC
>NQII01004222.1:107632-121160 GCA_002778355.1 Clitarchus hookeri
TGTATATCTCTCCACTAGGTCTTGAATTCGTGAGATGATATTGGCGCCACAATGACCTTGGCAGCAGACCGTACTTCAACCGTATCTAAGGTCAAACTGCAGCTACTTTCAATGTCGTGTTATCGCTGTTATCAGCAACGATTGAATTTAACTAGCTACAGAGTTTTCTTTTGAACAAGCAGTTACCGCATCAAGCGGTAATGAAATACTACAGTTCTTTGGATGTTATGTAACAAACCACCTACGTTCTTTGGATAAAAGCCGCAGTGCGTAGGATAAAAACGGACCCAATTGCGGTTTGGTTTCTCGAGAATCCTAGTCGACATTTAGGGATTTCAAAACGAAGGAAACAGTTTGCCGTTTGTAGGGTTGTGCGAAACTTATGTTTTTGAAGTATTGTTTGTTCGTTTAATATTCCACTCATGGGGGTCCTGCTTTATAGCATCGAGCGCAGAAACGAAGGGAAGTTTTCGACAGTGGCACGAGCTAACCTAAGCAGCTTACAAAGTAGTGTACCCGCGAATAAACGTTAACGCGAAGAAAAAACTCTGTACATATTTGAAGAGCTTTCTTCAAGTAACCTCTAGACGTAATAAATCCGCCGAACCTCTTGGTGAGACGAATCGCTCATGCACTTGAGGATAGCATTCAAAGAAAACTATCGACCCTGCTTGCACGCGGTATTGCTGAATACAGCCGAGAGACGTGTTGTTTCCTCCCTTCACTCTTCCGATTAAACCCGTCGATCTAGTATATCAGATGCATTCAGTATACTTGACGGAGAGTGCGGCGAGGTAACAGACTGCAGTGTCGTCCTGCCACGCGCCGTTGCGCAGTTGAGGGAGGAAGGGGGGAAATGTTTATAGGATATTCACGGCAAAGTGAGCACTTTTGAAAGTCCTCCCATTTGAAAAAAAAAATTGTCAATAAATAAATTTTATTTTAGCCTTCGATATTAACTTCACAGTGCGGTGGACTAAAAGCACTGTGTTTCTTACTTATATGGCAATATTTATTTTAAAATGTAATTAAAGGATAAAAAAAATAGCTTGGATAAAAAAGTAACTATGGCCTCTAAAGTGCTTACTTTACCGTGAACAGCCTATATAAGGATTTACCATAGGCAGAAAATGTTTGTACTTAGGCCCGGCGGCCGACGAGGAACAGCAACGTGACTGTCCGCGACGGGTGTCGTGATTAAAAGGTCGAAAATGCTTGTACAGAAGTAGCTGTAGGCGTATTTATTTTACCTTATCCGATTCTGATGTCCCCCTCCCCCCTTTGTCATAAACAGGTTTCCTTTCTGTCCAGCAAGGAGCTGTGTTTGTAATGATTGTTATCATAAATTCAATGGTAGTGGACGATATGGCAGTAAAGTTTTCTTATTTAATAGCATAAGAATCGTCTTCTGTTTTACTAAATGAAAAGATATCACACGGTAACTTGTAAAAGCAACGGAGAGTGAGTCATAAACTATTAATTCATCTATGAATTAAAATAATTTACGTAAGAAAATTTTAAGATTTTTCTATTGGAGTCGTTAATTGATATAATTTGTAATGTTTTGGCTGCTACGTTTGGTTTGCTGTTATTTATTAAATAAACTATTTAAAAAAATTATATTATCATAATTGAATTTTGTTTATTGTGCATACTGACTGGCATAAATATCTAACTGGTTTCTTTACATCCTCGTACAGATCTGTCCATTGAGTAGGGCCTACCTTGTGAATAGAATATTTGATTTGCCTAGGTGTTGCATTGAAGTGTGTTCAACGTGGCAGTTGTGAAATCATTAAGCCATTTAGTTTAGTGTCAAGATATGCAACGTTATTCATCACAACTACATTTACTGGGGGAAATTTTGAAAAATCTTCTCGGTAACACATTTTTCCTGTTATTTACATTGTGGCGAACATGCTGGCATCTCCGTATTTCCAAAGAATAACACACTTAGCTCTTTTCGCTGTGGGAATCGTGCAGGATGATGCCGCTGGTCGGGGGGTTTACTCGGGGATCTCCCGTTAATCATATTTGCACATTATTTCTTGGCGTTTCCTTGTTACTTTCCAATGCATATGCTATCACTGAATTCCTCTTTGCGCGTACTTTCAGATGCCGTTGAAATAAATGTATGTTTCCGGGGGAAAAATAATATGTTGTTTAATTATTTATGTCCATACACGTGTTACGAACAGTCACAGCGGCAAATTACTTGCCCCCGTACGTAATTTCATTTAGAGAAAACAGCATTTCGTGATCTACAACCGTTCCGGACATTTTGGGGGTGTCCACGTTAGGCGGACCACCCTGTGTGTGTGCGCGCGCGCGTGCGTGTGTGTGTGTGTGCGCGTGTGTGCGCGNTATATATATAAATTTCCGTATTGCATTTGGGAATACAGCTTCGTTTTATTAAATCAGAGGCCTGTGTGTGTGTCTATATATACGGCAATTAATTTACTAAACTAACTACACTGTAAACAGAGCCTGAACTTAAATAACTGACCATTTGTTTTGAAAGTTCAACTTCACAAATAATTTCAAGAAAATTTAGTTTCAAATAGCAGTAAGTTACAACACATGGTTCAATGAAAACAATTACATATTCAACAGAAACGCATTGAATACTTCCGCGTTTTAGGCGATACATAAGTAAAAGCTTCAAAATAAAATGCACAGGTGAAAAAAACTTATTTTGCCATCTTGTGTACAACTTTTATTTTATACGGAAAATCTAGTATCTAGATCATTTTCAACCGAAGCCGAAAATTGTAATCCACGCTGGGAGTGAAAAGAGATGAGTTGAATTTAGTTGAGTTAAGAGATTTGGGCGGCTCTTAACAACGAGGCCTTGATAGCTTATGAGGATGAAATGAGATGAGAATGGAGTAGCTCCGGAATACAAGTGCGGGGGAAACGGGAGATCCCTGAGAGAACGCTCCGACCAGCGGCATCGTCCGGCACGATAGCGGGCCCGCTGGGTGACGAAACCAAGTTCGCGTGGGTGGGAGGTGTGCGCTCTAGCCGCGGCGCTACCGCGGCCCCAAGTCCTTACTGGAGTGAACTTCGTTGTTTACGCTCCTCGTCGGCTCTAGAGAGCAACTATGCGTTGCGGGTACAGTCTCATTACGCTCCTCGTCGGCTCTAGAGAGCAACTGTGCATTGCGGGTACAGACAGTCTCATTGCGATCCCGCGCGCGTCGCCGCAATGTTTCAAGGCAGTAGAAAGCGCGGGCAGCTCTTAGCAGCGCTGCGCCTTTGTCCGACACGCACTATAAATATCATTAGTGTTGTGGCGGAATGCGTCACTGCCGGTACTTTTAAGGAAACTAGTACATATAGATCGTTACTGCTTGGGCCAGCTGTTCGCCTCTGGGGGTAGTGCAACCTCGCTCTCGCAGTGCGTTGTGCCATTGTCCCGGCTGCCTCGCTGTGAATTCCACTGCTGGCCGCAGCTAAAACTAACGAAGCCCACGTAGTGTGCCTCCAGGCTGGTCATACTTGCTCATTTGTACAGTGTCCAGGCAAAGTTTAAGACCATCTCTACATATCAGTTAATGTGCTGCCTGTGATAATTTCTTCTATTCCACCTTTCTGTTTATTCTGCCTTAATCTACGTTAAGAATGGAAGATTTTGGTATAAGAAAACATAGGTTGGGGGTGTTTACCCTTCTAAAATTATGAGTAAAAATAACAAATGTATAATTTTCTTTTTAGTGCATTTTAAAATCCCCGTCTTCCCGTTAGGTTGGCAACATGTGTTCCGTCTGATGTAGGTCTACCCGTATAATTAGGATGTAAGTTGGCACTCCTGCTTCATCAGTTAATAATAAGTTGAAATATGAAAAAAATATGTGTTTTATTGGGTTGTCTTAAATTTTTTTCCGACACTGTATATGTAGTGTTGCAAAACACGAACTGAGAAAAAAAAAAACAGGAATCTGTAAGCTGTAAGTCGACTTGTAACTGCGTTTCATTTCAAACTTACGCAAAAATTGCCATGTTTGCTTCTAGAGGAATGTGGTGGCGTAGTTGCTTCGCTTTAAGGCCATCGTGTACCTTATACCACGTGAAAAATTTTACATTTACGTCTGTAGGTTGGGCGTTTAACACCACAAAGTTGTTTGAAACACAATTAAAATATAAAAAAACAAGTGTATGTTACTATTCCGCCAAGATTTGACCTAATGTGTGGAAAACAAACGAAGCATTTAGCTAACCTTGATGGAATTGAAATACTTCACCTCACCTCCATTCTCCCGTGCTTAGTATCGGTTACTAATATTACTCCGTAGTATCGTCTATTCGTGGTATTTAGTCTAATACTACTCCCTAGTATCGTCTGTTTGTGATTCTTATTATAATATTACTCCCTAGTATCATCTGTTCGTGATACTTAGTCTAATACTACTCCCAATTATCTTCTATTTGTGATACTTAGTCTAATACTACTCCCAAGTATCTTCTATTTGCGATACTTAGTCTAATACTACTCCCTAGTATCGTCTGTTCGTGATACTTAGTCTAATACTACTCCCAAGTATCTTCTATTTGTGATACTTAGTCGATGCTACAATTTGCATAGCGTTCAGTGAACGGGCGCTGTTTGTCATGTGTTACTGATAAAAAGTGTGCCGTATCGCATATCTTGTTGTTCGTTTACACGGCAAACTGATCACAAGTGCTGTGTCTCGTGCAGAAATTATGCCCAGCCCGGTGTGTAGAATGGGATTTACTTCTTCCTCACAGTCGACCTCCGAGACTTCGTTGGCTACCCAACAGTTTACAGTGCGAAGGGTTGTGAGCTCTAAATCTTCAGTGAATGGGTGTTTGTGACTTTTTTTTCTCAACAGTTTATGGCAAGTTTGACGTTACCGCGTCAAGACAAAGGGGATTACGAGTCCGACGTTTGATTGTATCGTTTATGCGCTCTGTCCTTACATGGGAATTTATTGAAATAACGAAGAAAATTGATCATTAGATACGCACTTGTGTAAACGATTTCTGAGGTTGCCGCATACGAGGCCTATATGTGCACATACTATATGGTTTGTTGCTAGTCTGTGTCTCAAGTTGGTGGAGAAATGGAGTAATACTTATTGAATTCACGTTGCAAGTCTCTTTTATTGGCGGTTTTTTGCGCATAAATGTAAGCGAGGGTACTAAGGCGTTCAATTTTAATCACGAGGAAGTGGGTTAGCCTTGAATGTGTGGGTCACAAACGTGTGTGTATATATGTTAGATCAATATTAAGACTGTCCCCTCTCAAGGGACTACAGTGGTATTGTAGTCATATTACTCGCCAAGGCGAGCCGGGTTCGATTTCCAACAAAGTAGCGCGAATTTTTGCATGTAGGAAACGTGGCAGACGTTACCCTTGGCCGGCGGGTTTTTTTCGTGGCATTCCCTTTTCCCCCGCCCTTGTATTCCGCCGCTGCTACATCTTCACCTCATTTCACCTTGACCTGCGCTCAGTAACTCGCGGCTGTTTACCATCGGTCATAAATAATGACATTGCAAGGCTTACTAGTACTACATTTTCATTGTTTTGTTTATTTATTTTATATTTTGATCAGGTTCGTGCGTTTTGTCCAAATAAATGGTACCGTTTTGTTCCAAAGTCTGCAGCAACAGGTGTATTTTTACCTTTACAAAAAATTAATTTAGCCATTAATAACTTCCTTGCTCGGTGCCTTGAAAAAAAATTGGAAGAAAACTAAGGAAATGGCGTAATGACATATCGTATCCTAAATTTACCCCAAAGGAGGATTATTATAATGATAATAAACCTGTTATTCTTTTCCCTGTCGCGTTGGAATTAAATTTTCTGTTACACGTTTCCAGCTTAATTACAATGCATTTTTACTCTTTCACAGAAATTCTATCTTTATTACATTTTACAGTATATTAGAGTTTTAGCGATATTATGTTTTTAGTTAAATATATTTTTGTTGGATTTCTTTTTGTGTTTATTCTTTTACTTCTGGTGCATTGCATGCTTACTGTGAATTCCCAAAATAAAATGTAATTGTTTGTTNTTTTCCCTGTCGCGTTGGAATTAAATTTTCTGTTACACGTTTCCAGCTTAATTACAATGCATTTTTACTCTTTCACAGAAATTCTAGCTTTATTACATTTTACAGTATATTAGAGTTTTAGCGATATTATGTTTTTAGTTAAATATATTTTTGTTGGATTTTTTTTTTTGTGTTTATTCTTTTACTTCTGGTGCATTGCATGCTTACTGTGAATTCCCAAAATAAAATGTAATTGTTTGTTTTGCAGGTGAGTAACCAGTCCAGAATACTTTGTTGGTCGCATTGGTGAGTAGTATCATCTACCGTAGTTCTACCATGCATCTATTTCTACAGGCGCACGAACTTGACTGAAGGTAAAAAAAAAGTATGGGACGATAATATATTTTTATTTCAGAAATGTATTTCATTTATTATACATTTGCGTGATTCAGCAGGTTTTTTTTTCTAGGCAAGTGTGTCAGCATGGAACGCTTTTGCAGTGTTTGTGTAGAAGTAAATTTTTGCTATACGGTAACTGATAACCATTGAATTCTCCCCTCTTTGCACATGGGATTTGCGATCTTGCCGTCTGCCGCGTGTGCACATCCTGTGTTGCGCACTTCCTAGGACCTGGGGGTCTGTAGTTTTGCGCCTGGGTGCTCTCATTTCCTTCGCCGACTCTGTAATACGCTGTGGGTCGGCGGCAATCCGTCAAAACTCGACTTACCGGTGTGTCGTTCACTGGCTGCACTAATTTTTTTTATAGGACAGTAATTGTGTGCATCATTTTCTTTTCTTCGTCTTACGTTACCTTTTGTCGTGTTTGAATTCGTGTTTATGGGACGTCGTGGACAAAGAAAGTTGGAGACTGCACATCATACAAACAAACTTGGCGCACCCTCACCTTACCTTTCGTATTGTAATGTTAATGCACATGACATACGTAATTAAATGGTTGTGAAAATTACATAGATACACACGTCTTCTACATACGTATCTACCCTAATTAAGGGCGTCGTTGAAGATATTTTATCTTGCTAACCTAACTTGCGGCGCGTTCCCACTTGAAATTCTCGTCGACGTGACATCATCACTGCACGAAAGCATGTGTGCTCTAGACCACATGCTGACGATGCGTGAGGTTGGTCAGAAGTCGCATTGCAGTAGCAGATACAGCGACAAGTCGCGGCTACGTACCTTCGTATAGCGCGCATTGCACGGGTAACGGAATTCACCAGCTAAGGGCCCTCACCTGGCTTCGTGCCCTTGAAAAGTGCACCCCGGGACGTGACGCCACATTGTCGCTGTCCGAATTCACAGCAAGGGCAAGTTGTGCACCTTTGGCATATCCCCTTCAGCCAAGGGCACGAGCAACTTGCCCTTCCCGAGCCCTACGTAGTTTTCGATTCGCAACTGTTTGAAATATTTAATTTGTTTTAGTTTGTTTTACGTTTACAACTCTGCACGGCCTCGGGTAACACTTGCAAACGTCACAAAAACAAATGAAACTCGAGGTAGAAACGAACACAAGCGTCCGTATTCACTAACGAATATTTCTCATGAAGGGAACAAGGGCTCGTGAAACGGGAAGGGATCGAGGGGAATTGATCAAGGTCACATTGCACTGAAATCGAGCACAGCCATTTGTTGCTGCTTATTACCGTCCTGGCATTATGCCGGTAGGGTCGGTGTACGTACTTAAGTAAAAAAAAAAACGGGTTTTTAACCCAGAACCCCGTGGTTCGAAACAAGAGCTAGCAACTTGTCACTAAGGTCCAGTTTATGTACACTGGTACAGACCAGTGTACATAAACTGGACCTTAGTGACCTGAGTAAACATGGTTCCCCGAGTTAGTTTTCTACCAAAATGCTTCCGCTTTGTAGACTTATCCATATAACGTAGTTTCAGGTGTGTAAGGCGGTGCAATTATGTTTTGGCTTCTCAAGCTTTCCTGATTTTCAAACAGTTGGTTGGTCCAAATTTGTAATGCTGCTGTCATTTAATATGCATGCTTTTTTTTTTCTCGGCCTAGAGTAAGGCTTGTTTTTGTGGTAGTGTTCGCAGAGTTTCTAAATATATGTCAATTTTGTTTCCGCATGAACCACGAATTTTCTGATTTTATATAATTGTGCTTAACTTATTCAATTAGAATTTAAACTGGATCATTCGCTATTTCATGGAGTGTTTTGAAAAGGGGTCGTATGTAAGTGACACGGAAGCACCTGTTACGTGAAACTGAAATGTCAGACTCGGCGTCCGTCTACCCTCGGCATTACCCGATACACGGAATTGAGTTGTGCAGGTCGCATGCCAATTGCCGAGTAAATGCAGCGCTCGTCGTGGATACAGTCTCTTATTACTCGCTGGCACGCACGCCAAACTCAAACAGATTATTTGATTCGGTTGTAGGGGGGCGGAAGTCAGGTAAGGGCCAGTTTCCGGTATCCCATACTTAAAGAGTGCTCGCGCACGCACGCCGTAATGCCATCCATCCCTTCTACTTGAGCGGCACGCAAACGTTCTCCGGCGATATTTACCGCCCCGACACCCCCTCTTTGTGAATAACGGCGCTCGGACGGTGGTTTGTTTGGCTTTGATGTGCGGTGGTTGGTACTCCGACCTACCGCACCATCGTGCGTTGCAAGTGACAAGGGGGCCTAATAATTCACTCACCTTGCAGTTCGTTCTTATCGACTCCATTACTAGAGGCATAACTCAGCCGGTAGGAAATGAAAATTAAGTGGCACAGTCTATCTGCCGTTTTTTCATTTCATCCGGATTGGTAACTTGTATAGTTTTTCCCTTGTCATACATATTTTTATATGTCCAAACGAAAATCTAATGAGGATAATTCTTAGTAGAAAATACTCTATCACCTCTTATCTTTTGTAGCCTTTATTTCATTCATTCACTCGTGTTGCAGTCTGGTGTTTAATTTGTACCGTGAACTTTTTCACAGCTTTGTTTTACGCTTAGATGGACGAAATCAAATTGGTGACGATTTGAAATATAATTAGTGTCCGGACGGCACCCATTTTAGTAACCTTTTGCAGTATTGAATGTATTGATGTGTACCGATGATGTGACAAAGCTCATATGACCGATATGCGTTTTCTAAGTCGCTTGTATTGACTACAACTGTTTGCTAATAGGTGAGTGATCAAGCAGGGCTCTTCATTATTTATATTTAAAGAGCGTGATATAGTTTTAAAAATAGCACAATTGTGTCAATGGAAAAGGAAATATACCATAGCATGTTATCGTAATTTTGTTGGTGTTACTGAATATTTTATAAAAATTTGCAGTAGCAGTGAAAAGCTGCCTGCTTATTCCTGTGTCTACTGAAATTTAACAATAATGGCGATTTCATTAATATTCCAGATAACTGTCACTATATGTAAATAGTTCCTCCGAGCACAACGGCTGCTAGCTGTGGTGCCTACGCCATCTTGAATTATATCACCGCTGCCATATTTGATCATTACCTTGACCATAAGCTAGCGGCCATCTTGTTTCTGCCCGCCATCTTGTTTTCCATACGCCATCTTATTTTTTTCTATTTTCTTCTTAAAATTTCCCATTCTTCCCTCAAAATGTTACATTTATCCCTTAAAATGTACTGTTTTCCCCTCGAATTCCTCTTTTTCCCCTCAAAATTTCTGAGGGAAAAGGGGAGAAAACAAGGTTCTGGATGGAAAACAAGATGGTGGGCTAAAACAATATTGCGATTGGAAACAAGATGGCCGCCAGCTCAAGGTTAAGGTAATGAACATCAAAGATGGACGTGATGACTTAATCCAAGATGGCGTCGGCCCTATGGCACCACAGCTGGCAGTCGTTGTGCTCTGAGGAACTATTTACATAAACTATTGTAGTTCTGTTTTAGATGCTACCTTTGCTGCGACGTCATCGATATTTGCAACACTATTATTTATATCGCCAACAAGAATGGTACCGCATAATTGTTAGTGTCTGTCGTTTGCACGTTTCGAGACGTTTTATTAAAGTTCACATTGTACAGTCGTAGTCTAATATAATGCTTAAGTCACTCTTGGTTTTGATTCAAACAGGATGAGCAATAAGCATATACACGCGATGAAAAAGAAATACATGCAGGGAGATACGTAGTGTTAAATTAACTTCCCATGGCAGTCTCGCTACAGTGCAGATATAAATTGACACAGTGTGGACTTTGTGCGGCGTTGATGCGGTGAATGTGCTGCGAGGCACCGATTTGTGGAGTTACGTCATGCGCGGCGGAGGTGTTGGGGCAGCAGGGCACGATTGCGTTTCTTTTCTTCCCACCACCGTTCGCTGGAGTACCTAAGAAACATGCAAGGATTAATTTGCAACTCCGCGGTATAACGAGAGAAACTGTAATCTTATTCATGTGTTCTCCGAAGTCGGCCTAAAAGTAGGTTTTATGGTTTTGCCAACTTTAGAACACAAAAGAAACTACAAATGCTCTCTTTATCTTGGCCGACAAAGCGCTTGTCGCCAACATTACTTATTATTATAATTATTATTAGTATTCTTTTAATACTGGCATATGTTTTCTGGGCGAAATTATTGCGTCATTTATCCACAGTTATTTCATACCACACAGTTTAATGCAGATATTAACAAAAATACACGTAGTTTGAAATAACACTTGTGAAGGCCACATACATAGAATACTGTGCATCGAAATGAAGATATGTGTAAGCAAGTAAGTGTTTCTACGATATCTAAACAGAAAAAACTACTACGTCATTATTTTGTATATTTACGTGATGCGCAGGTAGTACATATTATTTTTATATACACAACAATTTTTTTAAACGTCCAAGTCTAGTAAGACCGTATAGCATTGGTTCTCAAACTTAGCTTTACCATGGATCATTAGGTGTAAACACTCAAAACTAACATGGGCCACTTCGTTGGAACTTCTTCCATTCAAGTAGTGAAACGTGGGAATTATGATTTAAATACTCATTAAAACATATTACTGCCTTAAAAATTCAGCATTATCATTATAAAAATATTTTAAAATTTTAATTTATAAAAGGTTAAACAAATTAATAGAATGAATCATAAAATTAATTTCGCGTGCTGCCGAGTACCAAGCCATGGACCACCAGCGTGTGGTCCGCGGCCCACACTTTGAGAACCACCGCCGTAGAACCTCGACTTCGGGTATCTTCGGCAAGGATTCGTTTTCCCTATACGAGTTGCTGGGGCCTGGGAGTGCCCCTTGGACTCGCCTGTACGCCAGGGAATGATCCCTTCCAACCCGCCCAGGCCCGCAGCAAACTCCTCTGCTGCTCCCGCTGGGACTTTCTGAGAATTAAATATTTACTGCGGACCGTAAAGGAGAAGACGAGCTCCCGAGGGAGGCGTACTACTGCGTCGGCTGAAAACATCGGCCCTGGCGTGAGCTCAGTCGTCCTTCCCTCGTCCTGAAAACATAAACTACTGGTGTTGAATTTGTAAATTGACCTAGCAAATATTTTGAAGATTTTTGTACTCTCGGATAACATGGATAAAACTGTTCAATGCATTTCTTTTTTTAAAATAAAGACAACGTCCATTAAAAAGAATCCCGTAAGATATTGTATTGTAGTTATTAAGGCCGCCTTCGAAATAGATTTTTCAAATAACTCGACTGTTAATGTTTCTATGCCATGATTTTAATTAGCTTTTAACGAGGATGGTCAAAAAAGTTTTTCACGTGAGAAAGGCTTGCGTACACTCACATTATCATAATCGGTACGCACTTGTTTTCCTATTCAGCACCACGGGTGGCGCACGGTGATGGGAATGGGCGGTGTGAGCAGTTCTTATGGTGACTTTCTCAACTGATAATCGCGCTCTCTTGTTTTGTATCTGGTATATCGCGTCCCACACCACGCATTCGGTAGGTGTAGTTTAGAATTTTGTTTTTTTTTCTGGGGCTTATTTGTGCGATATCTATGGAAACATTATTATTTTTTTTTTTTTAAGTGGTTGTTGAAATATCAGAACCTCATTCTAGGCATATTTTTCCTAGAGTGTCCAGAGTAAAATTTACATTTTTTTTTTATATTTCATTCTATTGTTTTGTCATCAACGTATGGTGTAAAATAGAAAAAAAAAAGTGGTTTCGTCCTTTTTTTTTTTTTTTTTGAATTGCATGCATAACTTCACTGGATATAACCAGTGTCTTTTGGTCGGGCGCTGTTCAGGTAAGCGCGTGTATCTCTCGATTTACCCAAGTGCATATATTTATTACGGGTTTTGCGGGACACATTTTTATGCGGGTGAGAAGTGCTATATGTAAATTGGTGGTGCTTTTTTATTGAATTTCACACCCACTGTGATATCTATGGAGGATGGCAAATCAATAGCTTAAGTGACATTGGATAAAACTTGAGTCACAGAAACGTTATGCGTATCAAGGCATTTTGGAACTAACATTGTGAAACACAACAGATGTNGTATGTATATTGGTGGAGCTTTTTTTATTGAATTTCACACCCACTGTGATATCTATGGAGGATGGCAAATCAATAGCTTAAGTGATACTGGATAAAACTTGAGTCACAGAAACGTTATGCGTATCAAGGCATTTTGGAACTAACATTGTGAAACACAACAGATGTTCATGTCTATAACAGGTGAGAAGAAATACCAACTGCCGCAATGTCGTTGTAAGGGACGAGAGACGAAGATCGCAATAGTTTCATCTCAGTAGTATTGTTCCTGGGTATTTTGTTTTACGAAGTTGGATGAGGTGCCACTCCAAATATATTTAAAACTCAAATGACAGCACTCCGTAAATCGCTTCGTAATACTGCTATTGTTTTTTTTTTGGTCGAAATTTACGTGCTGTCAAAGACACTTGAGCTGCATCGTGAGTCATGGACGTTAGAGAACAGTAGCACCTTGCGGTGGTAGCCAGTAGCGCATTTGTCCGGAAATCTTTATTCCAAGTTGTTTTTTTTTTAATTAAATGTATAGTTATTCAGTTAATACAGTTATCAAACCAGTATCAAGGTTATTTTGCACTTGGGAAGATCGGATGCGTAGACACGTGAAAGTACTTTCACTTTGTTGACTAAGACGGTTTAGCGCATATATGTGCGTGGCAACTATCAATTCGTTTATTATTTTGTATGCATGCCTAATACTGTATTATGAAGAAGTTACGACCTAATTAAAATGTAAATTTTTGCCTCTCGCTTACATTGCTAGTACACGATGGAGGCCGAGATTAACCTACCGCAATTCTGATAGTGCGCTCACATAACAATGTGCTTAACACGTACGCACTAATCCGTGGTTATACTTGGCACTTGTACAAGTGCAGTCTCGTAGTTCGGGTATTTGTTTAAAGTGCAATCGACAGCACGTAAACAAGGCGAGGTGGCTGACCTTCTGAAGAGATCACACTGCACGTTCTAACGGTAGCAACCGAAGTAGTGGGTGAGGGATTATTTGTGAGGTCAGCCTTCCGGCGAGGGAAGAGTAAAACTTCTACGCCGGTTGTTGG
>NQII01004222.1:121168-150939 GCA_002778355.1 Clitarchus hookeri
GGGGGGGGGGGTGACACTATATAGAGGCCTACAGTGTTCTTACTGAGCACTAACTATTGCGTCTACACAAACTTTGGAGTAGCATACTCACTGATATAATGTATAAATTAAATTAATTTCGTGGCAAAACATTTTTTTTCTATTATTATTATATCAATAATACTTGCCCCATTTATTCAAGTTAATACTGCCGTGAAAATAGTAATGGGATTATCAGTTTATGGAGCGTGGTGTCGCGTCGTTGATCTGTTTTGGTGGAAGTTCTTTTATTTGAACTTGTTTGACCGTTACAAGCAGTTGCTCAGTTTCTTGCTTTGGGCACTGATACTTCGTGTTGCTCTCAAGTCGTCGGAAAATGTCTGTCAACAGTTTTTAAGTAAAACTTAAGGTTTTTGTGCAACGAATACGCATTTTCGTGCAAACTTTATAAACATTTGTACGTGCGGAAATAAGTGGGTAATGAGATTTTGAGTGTTTCGTTAAGAAAATTCTAAACCCCAGACTGAGAGGTTTCTTACTGTTGACGATATGTCACTAATTTACATGTTTTTATCAGCCTCCCGTAAGTACGTACCTGGCGAAGTCATGATGGAGGGATCAAAACAATTTCCTTTTTGAAACTTTTAGTAAATAAATCTTAAGCCCTTGTCAACACTAAAATTTTCGCCTTTAACTATTTTTGACAATACAATTTAAAGACGAAATACGGCCATCAAATTTTTTTTTTTCCAACAAATTTTGTAAAATAATATTGAATGGGTTTTTATAATGTGTCACACTGTCAACATTTTTTTACTAGGAGAATCTAATTAGAATTCTTATTTAAAAATTATTTTTTAAGTGGGGTATTGCTTTTGTGTTTCCATGGAATGTTTTAATTTATTTTCGCTTTACTAAATTCAAATTTTATTTATCATAGATGTTTCCTGCACAATTAAATATAATGCCTCGGAGTTCGTAATATTATGTGCAATATTCACTTAAAATAGCATTCATCCCCATACGGCTTCTACATAAATTAATTATATGTATAACTTACTTCGTTTCCAGCAATTTTTCGTTATTTTAAAGTTTTTTGACGTTAATTATGTCGTTCACGATTCTAATTGGCTGAGACCGTTAAACATCAAAGAAATTTTAGAACCGGTCCAATCTTCAAATATTTTGTGGTAACTGAAGCGATCCAACTTTCTCAGAAAAATATGGCGGCGTTTATGACGTTTGGATGACGTCACGACTGTCCAACTTTATTTGACTAAACTTATTGGCAGCAGTTTGACGGAAAAGAGCGATAGTGTGTTAGGGGCTAAAGGAATAGAATTCGATATTGTAATACACTCGAATGAACCCATGACATTTTCTTAAGAACTGTTTTATTTTATTCCACGTATTATAAATAAAAGTTTTGTAAATTATGGAAAAATAGAGTTCGTGGTGTGTGGTTGGCAACAAACAATCGTTAGTGGCCCCAAATATTGTCAGTAAATAGACTCGGGAAGTCTAACCTGGAATTGCGAAGTTTTTCTCCTTCCATACTCCTTGCCTCGGCGACCTTGAGCTCCGTGAGTGGCCTTACAGTGTTTGTGTCGACATTTAGTACGACGTGCCCTCGTTCAGTTACCTTTGATCCTTTCGTGTGTGCTGACCCTTTGCTCCCTCGCTGACAGTGTTCATTTTTCAATCCGGACGCTCTTGTTCATTTACATCTCGATTTATATTCTGCCGAATTTTACGCATTAGTCCATTCGCGGTTTCTTCGCATTTTTTTAAATAAAACCTTCGAAAAATCACCCCATGTATGACGTGCTTGCTTGTTTCCTTAATATGTTATTTATCACAAACGTTTCACACTTGTGTTAACATAAAAGTACCGTAGTTTCGGTTCAATTGAAATTTTATATATGTCCATAAATTATAATGTTCTATTAATAATTAATACGAAACAAACAGTGAAAAAATAGGTGTGTTGGTAATGCCTGGTAAGAAATAGATCTTATGCAAAATAATATTACACGGGGTGCGCACGAATGCGGTGCGCTGTCCCTCTGGTGTAATTTTCTAGACTCGGTTAAGCTTTGTTTGCATGAGGCGGAGGAATGTCCTGGAAGTAGAACTTTAGCTGCAGGGCTTCAGAAAAGTGTGAAGTAACCGTGAATGGACTATATATGAGTTTCGTTTGTCTTTGTGACCGTACCAAGAGATTTCCGCGGCCGTAAAGAGATGTGAAACACGGGCAGATGAAATACTTGAAACAGTGGAGCATCGAAAACCACGCAACGAAGGGTTTGAGGAAGGGACACGTGTCGTGTCCCTTTGGCTGAAGTGGACATTCGAGGGACAGTGGACAGAGGGAAAGTGACGGACGTCAATGCCGTGGTGTGCTTTTCTAGGGCACGAAGCCAGAAGGGTCCTTCTTAGCTGGTGGAGTTTGACACAGCCGATGTTAGCAAGCGCGGGCGTAGCGGAGGTAACCCCCTGACCCGGGTCGTGTTATCAAGGCGGCCGAGGTGTAGTGGTTGTAGAGGGAGGGGGTGGGTTCGCGGGCGGAACACCATTAAAAAATTTAATAACCGGGTCGCCCCGCGCCCCGCCACGTCCACCGAAAGACAATTTGTCAGGATTTATTGCGGCGTGGGCCGCGCAGGTCGCCCGCAGCGGCGGCGCGCCTGCATTACGTTGTGGGTAGGGGGGAGGGGGTAGCAGTTTGCTAAGCCCTCCCTTGTTCGAGTTATTATTGGCGGTAAGCGGCCGGAAGAACTTTCAAGTGCGGGGAAGAATGGTCGGGCACCGAAATATACTTCGCGCGCTGCGTTTGTAACCGGCGGCGGCAGTTGTCCGTCTCGGGTTAACGCTCCCGCACGACGCAGGTCGCCTCGACGCTTCGCCCCTCGCCTCGCGAGCGCATTGTGTTCCTTGATGTTCTGCCGGAGAGAGATCCGCCGCCATCTAGTCATACTATATACACACACTCATACTTCTGCATATGTGTGTAGCGAAGAATATAAAGGCCATTTTAGCAGTGTTGGCAAAAAAACCGGGTTATTCTTGGGGAAAAAATTAACCCATTCGTGGTTTAGGGTGTTTTAATTTAACCCAGGTTTTTAAAAATAAAACATAGTTTTTAGAAAATAAAACCCAGTTTTTTTTATTAAATATAGGGTTTTTTTTTCTAATAAAACTCAGTAAGGGCAACTAAGTAAATCTGAAAATACTTTGCACATAATGTAGGAGGATTTTTTCTTTCGAAATAATGGTAGGAAAATGTTTATTTTTGTAAAACATTCTTGATTAAACCTTGAGCTGGATGGTTTTAGGGGTCTGGCAATAACCCAAAATGTTTACCTATAATTGTGACATTTTAATTGATGGCACATATTTATACACTAGATCTTTCAGCTATGCGTTCGTGGTAATGAGTTTCTCTTTTCATAGGAGATGGATCCTAGCAGAGAAGAAAATCTAAATATAAAACTGTCATCTTAATACGCGCAATCTACATCCTGTTTTAATTAAACACCCGGCTACATGGTTATTTTTTAATATGATTTTCTAATCTTGTTTTTTTTTTGTTACAACTAAGTAACCGGGTGGGAGTTCAGAAAACTCACAGAGTTGCTAAAATCATCGTTATTTGCACGGACAGCCTTTGATTCGGCGACTGCTTGTTTGCTTGACTATACATATGTATCTTCGGCAACGATCTACTTTGCAAGGTTGTGTTAAATATGCGATTATAGTAAACACATTAACCCATACAATAGTATTTCTATTTCTAAGGTTATCAAAAACCCACCCCAANAACAGAGTTGCTAAAATCATCGTTATTTGCACGGACAGCCTTTGATTCGGCGACTGCTTGTTTGCTTGACTATACATATGTATCTTCGGCAACGATCTACTTTGCAAGGTTGTGTTAAAATATGCGATTATAGTAAACACATTAACCCATACAATAGTATTTCTATTTCTAAGGTTATCAAAAACCCACCCCAAAACCCGCGAGTCTGTTCCACATCAGCTAAACCTGAATTCCAGGTCAAATAACCGACTGGGAAAAATATTATCTATGTTTTTCTTTTCGTCGGCTCATGTTTTGTACGACTAGAAATGGAAATATAGCACGTAGAAAGATTTTATATGCAGTACCTTTTAAAATCGCCAGCGTCTGAAATTCTACTAATATTATAAATGCGAAAGTCTCTCTTTCTCTATCTGTGTGTGTTTATATATATATGTATATATATATATATATGTATATATATATATATATATATTTGTTACCACTCAGCTCCATAACAGCTGAACAGATTTTTATGAAATTTGGTATGTAGGTCCTGGAATAGGACATATATTACTTTTTATCCCGGAAAATTGTACGGTTCCTGTGGAATAACAACAAAACGGAATTCTGCAACTGCTGGTAACGTGACCGAAATATTTTTTTCCTCTGGTGTCAGAGTTTATCAGGCCGCCCAAAGACCTTTGAAATGGCTTGACGACTCCTATCAATCGATAACAACCGGGACCGAATATTTAACTTGCCCTCCGAAGCCCGGAAGCGCTCAGATGTTATGCCACTAAACGGTCACCTATCCAGATGTGTGCCGCTGGGAACGTTGCTTAACTTTGGTGATCGATTAAGATCCCTCAATCAAGCGCAAAAAGTAGTACCTAGGTACACTTAATGTGGTAACTACGCGATAGTTGCACAGATACACTCCAAAAACAATACCCTACTTCTTGGCTATCCTTCCTTTTGGGTTACCGTAATCAGTTAAAATTCTAGGCCAACATAGTATAGTTTTATAATTCTGTTTTCACATAAATGAATTGTCTTTTCCCAATTTATTTATTAGTGTAGCACTGTAAAACTCAATTGTACCCGGGCGAAGCCGGACCGCTTCGCTAGTAGATTATATACGTAAGTTTAAGTAGTAGGGCGTAAACGTCCTTTAGCGGGATCATAAACATGAGAAGTCGCTCAGACTTACAGGAAAGGGAAAATAATCGGACATGGCCTGTGTTAAATAACCATCCTGGCATTCGTCTGGAGTGGTTTCCGAAAACTTTCATTACTTTTAACTGTTACCTGAATGTAAGTGGAGTTTTATCAAATACTGGATTTGGTGTAATTATCTGTAATATAGGTGGTTAAACAGTTATAGCTATTTTTAACCGTTAATATCATCGCAGCCAGTCACGGTTTCTCATGATAGCAGTTATTTAACGCCTAAATATTTCATACCCGACAATTAACGTAACGAAAGGAGATTAAATTGTTTTTAGTTTCGTGCTTAAAAGGCTATAGCTGGTGTGAAATTTTGTGAACTGTAAGATTTGCTACCAACACGTTCCTTAAACGTATCGCCGAATGTTTTACTAGGTCGTGCTAAAATCGGAAACGTATACGTTTATGCGTGGGTAACTGTTAAACAACAGAACTTTGGTAACTGTAACGTAACTGTTACATTTTTGTAACAGTTGAATTTAACGGCCACGAACCGACCGGTTGTGGGGAAGTGGTAACTCACTGGACTCTCATTCGAGAGGACGTGCGTTCGATTCCCGGTCCGGCCGTCCTGATTTCTGTTTTACATGGTTTCCCGAAAATCACTCCAGGCGAATGGTTGGATGGGTCCTTAACAAAGACCATGGCCTCTTCTCTGAGCAACTTGCTTCGTCTCTAATGACCTCGCTGTCGACGAGACGTCAAGCCCAACTACCTAGCAGTTAACGGTTACGTTAAATAACGCTCACCCCTAGAGCGCGATGAAGCTGGAGGCGGCGGGGGCGGCTGCTTGTAATACCGGGGGCGGAACCCGCTCCGGGAAGGCTGGCGCCCCGCTAATAAAGCGGTACATCATCGCCTCCTACGGCCACGCGTGTTTTAAGCCTACTTCCTGATCGATAACGCCGCTTCTCCCACGTGCGCTCCTACCCCCTCCCTCCCCCCACTTTTTTTTTATCATCTCCGTTCGCTCCGAGTTTCAGCTCGTGAGTTCTAGATATATATATTTTTTCCGTACCACGGAAAATATACTACTGCTGTATCCGCCATTGTGGGATCCATGCTAACCCGCTTACACTTCTTCGCCAGTCTTGTGCTGGAGACTGCGGAAATTGGGTTCCGTTTATTTATTAAATGGAGTGTTCGTGGAATTTCTGCGTCATGTTCCCGAGGTTCGACGAACTTCGTATCTTTCTCTCTCTCTCTCTCTCTCTCTCTCCCTCTCTCTCTCGCACACATGGACGTTTCTGCCAAGTCCCACGTGCCATCTACGGGATGACCTTTCTTGCATCTTGCTGTGAGCAGCAGCAGTATTTTGGCACAGGGAATTCCTAGGTGCATTCACTTTATCCACTAACTACGTCGTAACGTACATCGCATCTTTATACCACCCAGCGTGGTTTTTGTGTTTAAGGTACTCTTGAGGCCTAGCCTTCTGATGTTTTTTTCTCCTCTTTACAGAGTAAAAATGTTTCGTGAACATGTCGAGGAAAATTTCGTTCGGCCGCTAGTAGTCTTCGAAAGTTCTAGATAAAAAAAATAGATTTTTAGCGCGCTTCGAAAAACTTAAGAAGGATAATTTTTCGTATCGTCGCATCCAGGCAGATGTCCATAAATGCCCCATTTGGGCTCCAAAGACGTTAAAATTTTCCTTAGCGAAATTAAAACTACTTTGGTAACCGAACGAGGCACGGACATATTCACGAATCCTATCCCGTATCGACATTTTTGGGTAATCTACGTATGTACTCTCGTGAAAAGAGATTGGGTCATAACCATCAAAATCAGGTTACGGGTTTCAAAAATATTGTTGTGATAGGATCACACAATAGGTTTAAAATATTGAAGTGTCAGTCTGAAAAAAATCTTTATGCTGATCCATGGTTGAGAAAATTCACACAAATATGCCATTCAAAAAGAGTTTTGTACCAGCTTTAATTGGTTGCACATGAAGAAAGGTCGCTGGGACATTCAGCGCATTACACAAAGACATTTGTCAAGTCTGGCGTGGTATTTATGTATAGACAATGTGAATCTCGCCCCATACTTTATCTTGGGCTGTGGTCAACCGAGTAACTCAGAAATCCCGGCGGTGCGAAACTTTTGAGTAGTGTATATTGAATTGTAAATGCCACGTGATAGTTTTCACAACAGTCTTCCGTTAATCTCAACGGTCTACCAATTTGCAAGGCAGAAATTCTATATATTATAAAAATGTCTACATTTCCGATGTTTGGAACGTGAGAATATTGTATAAGAGTGCCATACTTCATGGCATTCCCTGGCTTCTGACAAACTTCTTTGGTTGTGATGCGCACGGTTATAGCCTTCGCCATGTCTTCTCAACAAAACTTGGTTCCGCTACTTCAGATTAAGGTTTGCAGTGACTTTGAAGTGCAGTCCGAGAGTGCGTACTTCGTTTCTGCACTCTAAGAAATCGTTCGGAAATTTACCACACTAGTGTGTACGTATAGTAAGAAAGCGCGAGTGGTAAAGTTGTCTCCCGTGCATCCACGGTAGCGTTCATACATTTTCTTAGGAGAAAGTCAAATCCATAGGAAAGTTCGCTACTTTGAATAGTAGTGTCACTAAACATTCCCATATCTGTTGTCTGAAACGTGGTATTATTTATGTACGGTGGATAGGTGAAAAACTTCCATTGGAGTTTAAGAAGTTTTACCAGAAATTTTGTACAGTGTAGTTTTACCGACGGACAGGGCACAGATTGCAAACAAATATCCGACACGAAGCAATGTGTTGTAATTCGTGCCGTAATTTGTAAAACATTTTGTTCAATATAAATCGTCCATAAGAAGACGCATCAGTTCAGTGTGTGGAGTGTATGTGTATGTGTCTATCTCTTTCTCTTTGACACTCACTTCCGACTTTATAGAGAATCAACCGTCCCAGCTCGAAGGAGTTACACATTGCAGCCTGACTTTTCTAGTGTACATTTCAGGTCAATTCAACTGGGACTCATTTTTATATATGTTGTAATTAAATGCGAAGTTTTTACTCGGTAATTATTAAAAAAAATAGTTTATACTAGGCTTGTATTAATTACTTAGTTACCTAATTCGAGTCATGTTACAGATAAAGAAACCAATTAAAAATAATATATTTAAATTACGCTTGTGTTGTACCATGTAACTGAATTAGTGAATATCATATTGTGTAGAACCCAATTTATTTTTTGTAATTTTGCAATTTATCGTTATTTGGTATACGGTATCGTGAATAATGATATGGGTGTTTAGAAGATGCAGTTTATGACAAACGTATGTACAGATTAGTGGCTGTCATACTAGTTAGTTTAATGATTTTGGCGATTAATATTTACGCGTGTCCAAAAAATGTGGTAGTGAAAGCGACAAGTTGAATGAAATAATAGGCTCAAGTCTTAATATAAAAGTGTACAGCTGTTTCGTAAATATTGTTTATTAGACATGTATGTAGGTATAGGCCTACTGTTAAAAATATCCGCCATTTTCTGTTTAAAGGAACATTGCCGAGGAAGCGTACAGGATAGGCGTGTGTGTTCGCGTAGGGATTGGGCCAGAGAATGCGATAGGGAGTGAGAGTACGCATTCACTTCAGTTACGACGCGCCATAAGAAATTGCTGAAATGGATTTTCCTTATAAACAGCGTGCTGCAGCAAAAATTTCATAATTTGCCGTTACAAGAAATAACTAAGACGTAATTGATCAAGTAATAAGATATATTTTTCAACTTTGTTGAGTACGTGTCATTTTGAAACACTGCGGGCGAATTTATTGGCGAACTAACTCGGCCGAGCCATTTATTTATTCTTTACCAGATTTTGGTGTGACCATCCAAAATGTGATTATTCTATGTAGAGCTAGAGTGAGAAAAAAAAGTTCCGTTCGCCATCTCTCCTCTTCCCCTCTAATCCTCTATTTGCCCTCTTTTTAATTTATATAACAAATGAACTGGTTTTGTTTTTAAATTTCAGTTATGATTTTTAAGGAAACTGGGAAAACTATGTCGCCCATTAAAACGTGACGTAAAACTTTGGTGACTATTATTTACACGGACTGGGCATTCTTTCCTTTGGGATTCTTTTCTTGTAGCGTTTAAGAATTATTGTGATAGCTTATTACCATTTCACGTCACCGAACGGATTTGAGTATTTAATTTTTACGTAGGTGAAATAAAATTTCACCTCCATGCAGGTAACCAAATTTCCCTTCAGATTAATTTTAAATCTTAATCACAGGCATACAACATAAGCTAGAAACATTATTTAATAACTATTATTTAAACATGACTAGTGTGTATAAAACATGTTTTATATGCCCAAAACCAGGAAAAATACTTCAAAACAATTTTTTTACTGAATACCGATTTTTGAGAGTAATCATAGCACCTGTTTATTCTGGGTATTCTGTCCAGTCAATCTGGTTGTGATAGTTCTCGTCTTTTTTTTGGTGTTGCAAATTTAATGGCAGGCAGTGTACTTCGACCAACTTGAATACGTTCTATTTGCATTATATGAAGTGTACAAACATCCTAAAGCATGNCAACATCCTAAAGTATGTAACTTACGTAAACGGTGCTATAACCTCAAAACCTATTCACATATTTGTATTTGATAGTGCTATTGGCAGAAAAGGAGTCCAGTGTTGGAACACAGATAATGACTACTGCGTAACGGGACCAACGGGAGGTATTATAGAGCTACCTTGTATCGAGTCAGAGAACTGACGCCATAAACGTTCAGAAAAATGCTTGTGGTTTACTATATTCAGTGATATTCTTTCTTCCAAAAGTAGGCCCGTAATTAAATGAGTCAGACGACCAGGGGTCGGTTGGGCTACGTCACAAAGATTGCCGTTTCATTTGACGATTGATCAGACGAGTACGTGGTATTTACATGTAAGTCAAATTCCAGAAAATAAATTAAGTGTGGGCAAAGTATTTCTTCAGTGACCCTTTCTCTCTGGTGCTGCAAAGGAAGAGGCAGCAGTATTGCNTAACGTACATCGCATCTTTATACCACCCAGCGTGGTTTTTGTGTTTAAGGTACTCTTGAGGCCTAGCCTTCTGATATTTTTTTCTCCTCTTTACAGAGTAAAAATTTTTCGTGAACATGTCTTCTAGGAAAAATTTCGTTCGGCCGCTAGTAGTCTTTAGCGCGTTTCGAAAAACTTAAGAAGGATAATTTTTCGTATCGTCGCATCCAGGCAGATGTACATAAATGCCCCATTTGGGCTCCAAAGACGTTAAAATTTTCCTTAGCGAAATTAAAACTACTTTGGTAACCGAACGAGGCACGGACATATTCACGAATCCTATCCCGTATCGACATTTTTGGGTAATCTATGTACTCTCGTGAAAAGGGATTGGGTCATAATTATCAAAATCAGGTCACGGGTTTCAAAAGTATTGGTGTAATAGGATCACACAATCGGTTTAAAATATTGAATTGTCAGTCTGAAAAAATCTTTATGCTGATCCACGGTTGAGAAAATTCACACAGATATACTACTCAAAAAGAGTTATGCGCCAGCTGTAATTGGTTGCACATGAAGAAAGGTCGCTGGGACATTCAGCGCATTACACAAAGACATTTGTCAAGTCTGGCGTGGTATTTATGTATGGACAATGTGAATCTCGCGCCCCATACTTTAATCTTGGGGTATGGTCAACCGAGTAACTCAGAAATAATCCCGGCGGTGCGAAACTTTTGAGTAGTGTATATTGAATTGTAAATGCCACGTGATAGTTTTCACAGTAGTCTTCCGTTAATTTGCGAGGCAGAAATTCTATATATTATAAGAATTTCCACATTTCCGATGTTTGGAACTTGAGAATATTGTATAGAAGTGCCCTACTTCATGGCATTGCTTGGCTTCTGACAAACTTCTTTGATTGTGATGCACACGGTTGTAGCTTTCGCCATGTCTTCTTAACAAAACTTGGTTCCCACTACTTCAGATTAAGGTTTACAGTGACTTTGAAGTGCAGTCCGAGAGTGCGTACGCATAGTAAGAAAGCGCGAGTGGTAAAGTTGTCTCCCGTGCATCCACGGTAGCGTTCATACATTTGCTTAGGAAAAAGTCAGATCCATAGGAAAGTTCCCAACTTTGAATAGTAGTGTCACTAAACATTCCCATGTCACTAAACATTCCCATATCTGTTGTCTGAAACGTGGTATTATTTATGTACAGTGTAGTTTTACCGAAGGACAGGGGAACAGATGCAAACAAATATCCGACACGAAGCAATGTATTGTAATTCGTACCGTAATTTGTAAAACATTTTGTTCAATATAAATCGTCCATAAGAAGACGTATCAGTTCAGTGTGTGGAGTGTATGTGTATGTGTCTATCTCTTTCTCACTCACTTCCGACTTTATAGAGAATCAACCGTCCCAGCTCGAGAAGTTACACATTGCAGCCTGACTTTTCTAGTGTACATTTCAGGTCAATTCAACTGGGACTCATTTTTATATATGTTGTAATTAAATGCGAAGTTTTTACTCGGTAATTATTAAAAAAAATAGTTTATACTAGGCTTGTATTAATTACTTAGTTACCTAATTCGAGTCACGTTGCAGATAAATAAACAAATTTAAAAAATATATTTAAATTACGCTTGTGTTGTACCATGTAATTGAATAATGAACATAATATTGTGTAGAACCAAATTTATTTTTTGTAATTTTGCAATTTATCGTTATTTGGCATACGGTATCGTGAGTAATGATATGGGTGTTTAGAAGATGCAGTTTATGACAAACGTATGTACAGATAAGTGGCTGTCATACAAGTTAGTTTAATGATTTTGGCGATTAATATTTACGCGTGTCCAAAAAATGTGGTAGTAAAAGCGACGAGTTGAATTAAATAATAGGCTCAAGTCTATATAAAAGTGTACAGCTGTTTCGTAAATAGTGTTTATTGGACATGTATGTAGGTATACTGTTAAAAAATATCCGCCATTTTCTCTTTAAAGGGACATTGCCGAGGAAGCGTACAGGATAGGCGTGTGTATTCGCGTAGGGATTGGGCCAGAGAATGCGATAGGGAGTGGGAGAACGCATTCACTTCAGTTACGACGCGCCATAAGAAATTGCTAAATTGGATTTTCCTTATAAACAGCGTGCTGCAGCGAAAATTTCAAAATTTGACGTTACAAGAAATGCCTAAGACGTAATTGATTATGTCAATCAAGTAATAAGATATATTTTTCAACTTTGTTGAGTACGTGCCATTTATTTATTCTTTACCAGATTTTGGTGACCATCGAAAATGTGATTATTCTATGTAGAGCTAGAGTGAGAAAAAAAAAGTCCGTTCGCCATCTCTCCTCTTCCCCTCTAATCCTCTATTTGCCCTCTTTTTAATTTATATAACAAATGAACTGGTTTTGTTTTTAAATTTCAGTTATGATTTTTAAGGAAACTGGGAAAACTATGTCGCACATTAAAACGTGACGTAAAACTTTGGTGACTATTATTTACACGAACTGGGCATTCTTTACTTTGAAATTTTTTTCTTGTAGCGTTTAAGAATTATTGTGATAGCTTATTACCATTTCACGTCACCGAACGGATTTGAGTATTTAATTTTTACGTAGATAAAATAAAATTTTACCTTCATGCAGGTAACCAAATTTCCCTTCAGATTAATTGTAAATCTTAATCACAGACACACAGCATAAACTAGAAAAAATATTTAATAACTATTATTTAAACATGACTAGTGAGTGTAAAATATGTTCAAAATCAGGAAAAAAAACTTTAAAAACAATTTTTTTTACTGAATACCGATTTTCGAGAGTAAGCATGGCNTTATTCTGGGTATTCTGTCCAGTCAATCTGGTTGTGATAGTTCTCGTCTTTTTTTTGGTGTTGCAAATTTAATGGCAGGCAGTGTACTTCGACCAACTTGAATACGTTCTATTTGCATTATATGAAGTGTACCAACATCCTAAAGTATGTAACTTACGTAAACGGTGCTATAACCTCAAAACCTATTCACATATTTGTATTTGATAGTGCTATTGGCAGAAAAGGAGTCCAGTGTTGGAACACAGATAATGACTACTGCGTAACGGGACCAACGGGAGGTATTATAGAGCTACCTTGTATCGAGTCAGAGAACTGACGCCATAAACGTTCAGAAAAATGCTTGTGGTTTACTATATTCAGTGATATTCTTTCTTCCAAAAGTAGGCCCGTAATTAAATGAGTCAGACGACCAGGGGTCGGTTGGGCTACGTCACAAAGATTGCCGTTTCATTTGACGATTGATCAGACGAGTACGTGGTATTTACATGTAAGTCAAATTCCAGAAAATAAATTAAGTGTGGGCAAAGTATTTCTTCAGTGACCCTTTCTCTCTGGTGCTGCAAAGGAAGAGGCAGCAGTATTGCNGTGTTGCAAATTTAATGGCAGGCAGTGTACTTCGACCAACTTGAATACGTTCTATTTGCATTATATGAAGTGTACCAACATCCTAAAGTATGTAACTTACGTAAACGGTGCTATAACCTCAAAACCTATTCACATATTTGTATTTGATAGTGCTATTGGCAGAAAAGGAGTCCAGTGTTGGAACACAGATAATGACTACTGCGTAACGGGACCAACGGGAGGTATTATAGAGCTACCTTGTATCGAGTCAGAGAACTGACGCCATAAACGTTCAGAAAAATGCTTGTGGTTTACTATATTCAGTGATATTCTTTCTTCCAAAAGTAGGCCCGTAATTAAATGAGTCAGACGACCAGGGGTCGGTTGGGCTACGTCACAAAGATTGCCGTTTCATTTGACGATTGATCAGACGAGTACGTGGTATTTACATGTAAGTCAAATTCCAGAAAATANATTCCAGAAAAGAAATTAAGTGTGGGCAAAGTATTTCTTCAGTGACCCTTTCTCTCTGGTGCTGCAAAGGAAGAGGCAGCAGTATTGCTGGCATGACGACGCTATCTGGTAGCGGGTTGCTGGGAGTACAGGCGCGATCTAGTGCAAGCAATGTGAAATACGGGTTGTCCGTGCGTCACGGATTACCAGTCGCGACTGACTTCAAACACACTTTCATTTCGGCGCGTTCGCTTGTGTGGTGGTTCGAGCACAGCTAAAGGCTGTTTGTAGTCCGAGGCCGTGTCCGAAATTACAAATTCGTTATTTTGCAATTTGTCATTTCGTAAGTTCAAATTCGGACGTTGTCAGCAGTCACTTGTTTAGCACTCGCATTAACAGTGAAACAGTTTTCTATCTAAAGTCAATGCTTAAAACGCACGTAATATTTGTACAAGCATCACTAGAATGCTGAGAATATTTTAATAAATAAGAAGAAAATAAATTATGCAATAACGACTTTTAAAAAAAACTGCGAAATATATAAACGAAGCACAGCACTTACTTACTTTTTAAAACTTGCCTAGTATATTTTATGAACAGTTATTTCTTTTAAAAACCTTTTAATTGCGTATTCGCGTATGAGTTTTGAAGGTTAAAACCAACATGACGCAGATTTTTTCATTTTGTATGTCTGCTAACATCCGCTAGATACAAAATACCAAATGACCAAATACGTCGTCATTTTGGTATACAAAATCGGGTCACGTGATCATTTTAACACAGTCTTGGGTAAAGTCTAGTTAACAAAGAATTTTTAGAATATTTTAGCTATAGGTGATTTTGAAAAATGCTGTTTATATATGCTTCTTACTTACATGTCTTCTCTCCACTCTGCAGCATTTTCTATTGCGTCGCAATTCAATGTGCAGATTTACGGAGGCTGAAACATACTTAGTAAATTTTCCGCAAATTTCAGGAACGAGCCAAATACAAGTTCCCAACTGTGTATAGTAAGTAGTATTTATGTGTATTTCCTGTGTAAATATGGAAATTGTCTCTGTAAACAACAAAATGCACAAGTTGTGTAGTCACTTTCAAAATGTTTATTTAATAAAGAGTAGTGAACTGGGTAGAGATTGTCATACAAAGCATGGCATGCATCTCAATGTCCTGGGAAAAAAGAAAATTTCTGAAAAAGATATAAATATTGTTAGTTGTTAAGCCTAATATAAATGCAATTGCTGTTGAAATGCAGGGAAGCCAGTAAATTTTGCCAATCCTACCGTTATTACTTCACCGTAGAAAAAAAAAATTTGCAGTGGAAACAGCTCATAGAAAATGTCATTGTGGCAAAACATTTGCTCTCAAAGTTGCACAAACTATTACGCAGGATTGCTTTTCTTGGATTTTCTACACTGTTTTCGATTAATTTGTGTGGCGTTAGTTCATATTCCTCGCGCTGTTAGGAGTGTAACGTATAAAACTTGACCACATGTTCCGAAGTTGTCGATAATCTGCGACTCTATCGATAGCGAGTGTGACGGTCGAAAGTTTGTGTGCTGGTGTTCGTAGTTTTCTGTTACATGCCGAGTTGTGGTGCGGAGTGTCTGGGTTTTAGTTCCGATTCCGGGTGAGGATTTCGTACAACTTTCAGTTTAGTTTGACTCGTTAGCGAGATCTGTAAACAAAAGTGGGTACGTGGAATTGATGAGACATATATTTATTAGATCGTCGTGTGCGCTCTCCCAGATAATTTCTGCAAAAATTGAGCGCTTTCCCTTTTCTACGTGACCCGGTTGTATACTAATTATTTTAATGCGTACCTTCGTGAACTGCTCTCTGCCGTCAGACCGTTGACCTATAACTAGTCTACTGCCTTCCGCTAGGGAAATAAAGAAATCGTGCTTTATTTACTAACACTAACCTTCTGTACCAAAGGTACATTTCATGCCTTAGCTACATGATGCGGGATTATTGGCAGCCTATCGAATCGACCTCAGTATCGTATTTGTTTTAATTTAGTATCGAACCTGAAAATTGTTTTGGCGCAATCTAAAAGCTGGATCACGTGTATCTGGTGTAATCGAACCTGAAAATTCAGTGGCTCGTGTTTTGTTTGCTTCTCTCCGAAAGGAGTTTCTCTTGAAGTCCGAGTAAATCAGTAGGTAATTTGGTTGAAAGCTACTGGAATATTGGTGGTGATGGACTGCTTTTTTTTAGGAGCCTATGGACTAGAAAATTACGGTAACAGTTTATTTGATGTTGTATATATTGAACTTTATTCCAAACGGGTGTATGCATTCTTGTGCGACAAGGCTCATAATGTACGGCGCGGTTCAAATCTGTAAACACACAATGTTTGTAAACATTGAGAAACAGAAGGGCTTGAGTAATTTTGTCTGACGTTTATGTAAGTCCGTATTGACCACACTAGTCTTTAATTAAAGGACACGCCCGTGGGGAGCAGTGAGTAAAAAACCGTGGGCTTAACACGCTCAAACAAGATAAACAAAACTTTTTGCACTGAACTAACAAAAAATATCACCAGCCTTTTCTGTCGATACCGGTTGAATATTAAGTTATTTTCATGACGATATTTCATAACGCACAACTAGCTCTGCGTTTGGCTACATGCTCTTAGCAAATTGTCAAGCAAAAAATTCTTAATTTCATTGGTTCAACCCATATCCCACGAAAGGTTATTTTTTTAATGGAATACTTGACAGTTATTGTAAGCCAGGTTTAGTGGTGTAGTTACATTTCTTCGTAAATATGTCGACATGGGAATATATCACCTAAAAACCCTGTGGCATCGTATTTTTGTTATGGACCACATGATACGTCAGTGGCATGTTGAGGTGGATGAAGAATTTATTCGCGTCACAGTACTGTCAGAATTTTCCAGGATACAGTGTAGTTTGAACTAAACGGCAGTGCGGCATAGTTTAAAGCGTGGCTGAAAGCGAATTTGACTAATGCGATTTCACTTACTGTAAATATGTTTCCAAGCTCGCAATAAAAGCTGCTAGCAGCGTACGGCCAGTTAGAGCAAGTGCCCACGTGTTGAGAAATGTAACTGTACCGGAAACACACTTCCCTCGATTTATTACTTCCTTTCGTAGCAACTACGGTTTGAGACCTGCCGGGCCGCAGCGGAGGGATAAAAAGGGAATTATAAGTATGTAAGGGGTTCCGGGTTGAATAGTATCGCAGGCGTATTGCTGCAATTCACCAGGTATCGGCACTTGCTAATCCGCGCGACCCTTCCACGAAACAGTTCGGGAGTTTGACCTGCGCTGCCGGTAGACCTTCCTAGAAAATGCACCACCTTCACCCAGTGGAACTAGATCATTTCCTGGGTCCTGGCACAAGGCAGTCTTCCTCTCATATCTCGCACAACCAACCCCCTTTCTACTGTGTTAGTTTCCAAGCGGAAGAGGCAGCTTTCAGCTTGTCCCTCATCCGTAAACCGACACCGCTTAGGTATCTGCAAGAACAGCGTTTTTCTGTTCTTTTCGCCCTTTTCTGGGAAGGTTTACGAGTAGTTCAGGTAGAAACTCTCCAGGAAGCAGATACCATTCACCGGCAGGATTTTATTGAAGCTCCCGCCAGTCTGTAGCTTTTCCCCCGCGTTTGAGGCCGAGAAGCACAGGAGCTATAAGGGCGACACTGCCACGCGCATCAAGCGCGTCGTCGCCACTAAGCGCAAGGCTCTGAACTGGCGTGGTGTCCTCGTTGTGCTGCGTGCGACTGTGGGACTTTCAGCGTTGACGGCATTATTCTATTGGCGGACAGTGTGTAGGAAGGTTTAATGCAGGACTCTTGAGTATATTTGTATGTATCTGACGAGTATATTTTGAGATACAACGCTTTGAAAAAACAACCGTGTCAGTCATTTTGTTGTACTCTGAAATGGTGTTTTCTAATATGCGTGACTTCTGGAAAGCTCTCAATATCCGTCGTCTGAAGTGTGTGTTATTTTGATAGATCAGCTCTTTGGACGTACGTTCAGTAGTTAACGCGTATTTCAAACACACTGAAACGCAGTTCAAGCTCAAGGTAGACTATCAGCTGACTTCACAGCGTAGAAGCAAGGCGATAATNCTGAAGTGTGTGTTATTTTGATATATCAGCTCTTTGGACGTACGTTCAGTAGTTAACGCGTATTTCAAACACACTGTAACGCAGTTCAAGCGCCAGGTAGACTATCAGCTGACTTCACAGCGTAGAAGCAAGGCGCATAATTTTTTTTTTTTTAGTAGGAACCATTTTCTCTGAATGTTTACAGGTTTTTGATTTGATATTGCATACTATCTCCGGAATCAATTGGTGGCAATGAATCCTGTATGGCTGAAAACATACAAACATCTATGCAATTTCGTAGTCAACGTATCCACTGCAGGTGTACGTCACTTTTTTTTTTAATGGGGATTTTATTAGTGCCGGTCAACTAGGATGATTTGCTAGACTAGAGAAACGCATAAGCGTCTTCTAAAATCTTCACAGGGTGCGTATGTCGCTTACGATTGTGTGCCGGAATACAGTTTAGTGGCTCGAGTTCCACGTCAGCTTGGTTTAGTTGGCATGTCTGCCGTCTCTCCGATACTCGTTTACATGTATCATGAGACGGATAGTGCAGCGCATCACTAATAATAATTAATTAAAATGTTGCATGGCATTGACTGTGTATCACGAGGAAAAAAAAGTCATCATTACGCCAGGCTTGATTTTTATATTCATTATTAAGAGAACCCTGCCTGGGCGACCAATATAGCGTCCGTAACCATCTGCACTACACATGTATCACAACCTTGACGCAAATTTAATTTAAATGCAATTGTTTTGTGTGAATACTTTTTAACAAAAATCCGGATTTTCAGTTTTATTCAGTTGCTTCATTTTATCAAGTTGCTGCAGAAATTATTTTGTTAAATGAACAAAGTCATAATATTATACCACCATATACCCAGGTGATAATTTTTCATAAATGTCACCGACGCTTTAAAAAAATTTAGCCGTAGGTGTGTAGGCTGAAAATTGTCAATTAATAATTTTTTGTTTAGTGTTTTTTTTATAGATATTCTGCCACTGTAATTGAGACAAATGTTTTGATATGTCGGTGAATTATTAAAAATTTTGAGTGCGGTACAGATGTTCATGCATTTAAGACAAGCGAGAAGTGCGAGTCGCTTATATGTTAACCGCAGCATTAACATCAGTTCTGTTGGCTTTTGTATTCCCATGTACCATCGTCGTGTTGGACTACGCTGTCGTCCAATATGGTGGCGATTGGTTAATGTCCAGGTAGAATGGTCGTTACTACGTAACATATCGCGTTCACTTGAGTAATTTACACTTTGAGTAATGCCCACGTGTTGCTACGTTGCAGTAAACGCCATGGAAACTTCAGGCGATGTCTGCAGGGAATTCGGACATAGTTATATTACGGTAACCTCCGAATAATGGTAGGATTAAGGTGGTGTAACATTACGTCGCCAACACTCTGTGTTAAACGTGTGGTAAATTGATGCAAAGAAAGTTATAACAACGTTCTTTATTCAAATCTTAAATGAGTGATGATTCAAACGTAAATTTCTCGTTAATTTTGAGAGATCGTTGTTCAAGAAAAGATACAGTCACGTCAGCTGCTAATTATGTTGATAAAATGTAAATCAGTTGCTGTAATCAATTTTTTTTTTTCCCTTCCCGTAACAACTTTCACCGAAACCAATTCGCAGTTGTCACTACTGCAAAGGACGTTTTTGAGGGCTCGGTGTATTGAAACCGTCTCACCCCTAGGGTTAGATGTTTTTGTTCTTTGCGTATTTATTCTTTAGCTGCGACGAAAATTTTAAAAAGCATATTTCAGCAGCCCTAATATAAAAAATATTATCAAGTTTGCACGTAATTAATTCAAGATTTTTCATTTTGTAAGATTTTACAGAATAAAATATTGTTCTCGAATTTTACTGGACGTATTTATTACACTTGTGTAGGAAGAAACCCTGGAAAGTTACACTCTGTAATCAGTAAGGCAATTTTCTTCGTGACAGTTGCAAGGCGTGATCGTTAAAAGCGTCAGGAAAACACCACAAATATTAATGGAAATGTGCTCTAAAATATGTTTAATGCGGGTCGTAGCCAGAAAACCGGGACTGCTTGTCCGAATTTAGATATCTACGAACACCCTCGCCAATTAATAATGCCTTAGTACCGATAAACTCAAAGGCAGGCCAGTATACAAGCTAATTTTCGTTTTACTAGCTCTGTGTTAGGGTCGAGGTCATTTTCTCTGCAGTCGTTGCGTTGCATCAGATGGAAGACTACTTTAACAGAAAAGTGAATCGGAAATTGTTTCTTCACGTATGCTTATGATGAAATAACCTTGAAGTAATCATGTATAGAGTTATGCCAAATAGCCATAATACTTCTACAAATGTTGAATATATATATGTGTGTGTGTGTGTGTGTGTGTGTGTGTCAGGTCACTATTACATTCCAGCACAGTGGCGTATGCACGTGTCCACCGCACGTGTGGGGCTATACTAGTAATTTTCTGCTGCGTTTCTGCGACACTTAACACTACACACTAAACATAGTGGAAATACTGTAGACCATCGAAACAGATGTCAAAGATTTCGCTCAATTTTCATGTCCGTAGGGCCGGCCGAGCGACGTGGCGATGCACCATACTCGCATTCGGAAAGACGCGGGTTCGATTCCCGGTCCACGCATCCTGATTTCTGTCTTGGGTGGTTTTCGGAAATTGTTTCAAGCGAATGCCGGGTTAAAACTAATCATGAACATATAGAGTGCACAGAATTAGGCTATACGTATTGTTTGCGCCACTTTGGAAGCTGTTCACTGTTAAAATGAGCACTTTTGAGGCCCTAGTTGCTTATTCCTTTCAGCCATTTTTTATCCTTAAACCAATTTTTTTAAATAAATATTACCATGTAAGTAATGAACACAATGCTTATATTACACTGCACTCGGCAGTTAACGTCTAAGGCCACAATAAAATATATTTATTGATTATTATTCCAAATGTGAGTGCCCACTTTACCGCGACTGGCCTATACAAATAAATAAGCTAAATTTCAAGCCAGTTAAACCGCGTGCTCACCGGAAGAAAATTATTCGTTAGTACATTGGTGAGGTATGTAAACCTTCCGCCGTGATATCGTGGACTAACCACGAGGGTCTGGTTCAAATCCCAGGCATTTCATGGATATATTTGCTACTTAAATGCAAGTTTAGGTTAGTTTAGTTTACAAGCCGCCCACTCCGCGGTTCGCCTCGCTCGATTAGCCACACCGAAACGACAGCGGTGGCGTTAGGAAGTCCAATAACCTAAATAAGATTTAATAAAAAAACCATAGAAGCTTATGAATATTAATTATTGTGGTGGCATTTAACTCACTTGTCAGTCATGCATTAACGTAACGCTGATGTGTAGCACGCATGTTATTCGTTCCGCGTGCATGATAGTCTCGGGCTCTAATGCCTGGAGGCCATTATCGGCTCGCCCGGCAACTACTTAAGAACCATTGAACGCCGTGGGAGGTTGGCGCCCTGAGTGCGAGCAGGCAACATATCGCCACTGGCTTTATTTTGATGGGTGGGCCCTGCTAAATTTTTTGTTCCTAAGTTTAGTGTTTTTCTTGTTAAAAGCATTTTAGTACTTTTCTTCTTGCTCGTTTTTTACACTGTTCGATACCTACGTGCATATAGGACCTTATATCGTACCATATACTCATAATGCATATATTTTTCATCGTTTTAGTATTTCTTGTGTTGTTGGGCGCTTGCATTAAGAGTTTGTTTGCTTTTTCGTTACAGTAATCGTTCAAATTTATACATGCTTTTAAATTTTAGAACACACGTCAGCAATGTCTCGCTAGACGATTTAACACTGACCGTGTTAGGCAAACCAGTTCGGTAGCACACAAGCGTGTGTTCCAGAGGAATAAAAGCTGACAAACGCAAGAGGTTTAACTCGCAGGATTCGCAAACTGAAACCTTAGTTTATGAGTTAGCCAGTGTGAGAACTTCAAATTGAAGAAAAACGTAGCCGCATCGAAATTAATCGTCAAAAGTCGCTAACTAAGTCGTCAAAACTAACACCTAATGCCTCAGTTTTACACCNAGCCGCATCGAAATTAATCGTCAAAAGTCGCTAACTAAGTCGTCAAAACTAACACCTAATGCCTCAGTTTTACACACCAGGATTTTTATAAGTAAAGTTTAAGAGGAATCCGTACACAATTGTAAACACCACAAGGTTGCATCCGTACATAATGGAGCTTAGCGACTGTGGTGGAAAATAGCACACACAAGTTTCGCGTGTGTTCTGTTTTCCCGTAATTTTAAGCTGTGACCATGGGCTTTTAATACCGCAGTCCGTTGAGAAAAGATACAGCGTGGTCGCTATAGTTTAAAACGCTTTTNGTAATCGTTCAAATTTATACATGCTTTTAAATTTTAGAACACACGTCAGCAATGTCTCGCTAGACGATTTAACACTGACCGTGTTAGGCAAACCAGTTCGGTAGCACACAAGCGTGTGTTCCAGAGGAATAAAAGCTGACAAACGCAAGAGGTTTAACTCGCAGGATTCGCAAACTGAAACCTTAGTTTATGAGTTAGCCAGTGTGAGAACTTCAAATTGAAGAAAAACGTAGCCGCATCGAAATTAATCGTCAAAAGTCGCTAACTAAGTCGTCAAAACTAACACCTAATGCCTCAGTTTTACACCCCAGGATTTTTATAAGTAAAGTTTAAGAGGAATCCGTACACAATTGTAAACACCACAAGGTTGCACCCGTACATAATGGAGCTTAGCGACTGAGGTGGAAAATAGCACAAACAAGTTTCGCGTGTGTTCTGTTTTCCCGTAATTTTAAGCTGTGACCATGGGCTTTTAATACCGCAGTCCGTTCAGAAAAGATACAGCGTGGTCGCTATAGTTTAAAACACTTTTTTTTTTTACAGCGATTGGCGTTTTTCAGTGACCACGTTTGTATTTCAATAACCAAATTAATTAATGGGCATCAGAATATCGTCTTTCATTTCCGTCCTGTTATAAACCAAATTAATTAATGGGCATCAGAATATCGTCTTTCATTTCCGTCCTGTTATATATTTACAATGAAATATTCCACAGGCCTATTTTCTTTTTAATAATAGTAGACACAACTGCTTGCAATAAGATCCATATGAAAACTAGAAAGGCCCCCTTGGGCTTCGCGTGCCTGGATGTGTGTGTGACTGAGCCACAGAATCAGCGGAACGCATATGTTACAGTATCGCCACTGTGTGAAATGTATTGAACTGACGTTCTGTATTTTTATTGGGCTGTGTGCAGGCCAGAGGCTAACATTGTATTGGTGGGAAGTCCGCAGCGAATTTTAGTGCAGTCAGCTTTCCTTTCGCAAACATCGATATACTTCATTTTATATAAGTTGGCCAGATTCTGACAGTCCGTGAGTGACAACTTGAAGTATACGAAACAAACAAAGTGCCATTTACAAAATCCTGTATCAGCTGATGCACGAACGAACAAAAAGTTAATATTACGTTGGATATTCTGGGTGCACTGCCGACACACATCAGACGAGCAGAAAATACGCGATAAAAAATAGTTCCTAGATTAATTAATACATTTTATTTTACGTGGTCACGTGTGCGATAGTCAGATGATGCCGTTTTTAGCTACGTCGGTTAGTTTCAATTTTTTTTTTTTTTTTCGTGCATTCATGGTTTTGAAAGTTAAGTCGTCGTTGGAAGTGTTTGGCATTTTTGTAGGTAAACACACACACGCACACACACACATATATATGTATGTATATATATGTGTGTGTGTGTTAACATATATAGTGTTAACATATTTTGGTTTCTAATGAATTGGCACACGCATGCAAAGCGCTGTGATCAGCGCCTAACGATTAAACACGCCACCAACATATGGCATGTGCTGCCCGCCACAAAGCGGACGGGTGTTCTCTGGTCAGTAAACACGAGCTGTAACACACACAGAACTACGAAAACCTGTGACAATCACCACCAAAGGACATAAAGTTTCTCAGTGAATCGTTTTTAAAACGTCGTGTGTGTATGTGTGTTTGCATTATGAATTACGTTCCGGCCTTGACAAGACTTGCATGACTTACTTAATACGTGAAATACATGGGGTGATTTTTCAAAGGTTGGCTTCAGGAAGTTTGAAGAAACCGTGAACTTATCCACTAGCATCTTACGGCCTACCACGGGAGAAAATGCAGTCCACGCTCAAATTTTCTGACGACAGTTGAAAACAGCATAATCAGGGGAAATTGTTCTGTTTGCGGGAGGGGGGGGGATCACCAGGAGAGCAGAATACTGAGGAACTGCCTCGTATTAAATAAACCAATATTATGTATAGATATTAACGTCCAGGCATTTAAAATACTCATTTGCGCATTATTTACGACCCTGTCAATTGAATAAATTATAATTTTTCGAGCAGTGAAACGTAAACAGTGCGCTTGAAAAGAAAGTACACAGCATTGTTAATATCTACACTAATTAAGCAGGGTTTTCCAATGTATTTACTTTACCGTGAATGCCCCATACCGTTATTTTCCTTTGCTACGACCGTAAAATACATGTCAAGAAAAGCTGTTCGTCATTAACAAAAATAAACTTTTTGGAGAATTTTTGTTTCGTGTCAGTAACTCTTACAATAAAAAAGGCAATGTTGAGTTGTAAAATTTGGCATTAGTATTATTTGTGATACGTTAAATGTCAGTTCACAAAACGCTCTGGTGCAGCCGTCCGTAAATATGATTAAACGGCGAGAAAATAAAGATCGGCTCCAGAAGATTTTTTTGCATGAACTCAAGACGATTTTTAAACCAAAGATGACAAGAACGAACGTGGAATGGTACCCACACACATACATCTGTGTGTGCGTGCGCGTGTGTGCATATATATATATATATTTATTTATTTATTCTGTACGGACTGTGTAAGCAAGTTCGTAGTTAAGTACATATACGGCTGCACGAGTAATATAAACTCTGTTGATCATTTCTTGTTGATCTCGAGAAGTTTAGGTTTTCGTACGGCAAATATATCCACTGTTGATGAGCGATTATACTTTCGTAAGAATTAATGTTTGATCTGGGTTAACCTTTCCAGTACTACGTAGGAAATAATGACGCAAGAAATAATTTGGCATCAAAACTATTTTCGGGAGATTTCTTAGCGTAAAATTGAATGGAAATTAGGGAAAGTTGGTTTCCAGGTCACCTTCAAAATAGCATGTTGTAAATAAAAATANTTAATGTTTGATCTGGGTTAACCTTTCCAGTACTACGTAGGAAATAATGACGCAAGAAATAATTTGGCATCAAAACGATTTTCGGGAGATTTCTTAGCGTAAAATTGAATGGAAATTAGGGAAAGTTGGTTTCCAGGTCACCTTCAAAATAGCATGTTGTAAATAAAAAAAAATAAAAAAAAGAAGAGGTCGCTATTTAATAATCCGTAACTTAAGATTTGTGGCTGGTGTAATTCAAATGCAAATCACGTTCAATCTTTTATCTCCGAGACCTCATTATATATTTTTTTTATCAGACGTTGGAAGTTTTTCTCAAGAATGTTTTCTCCAACAATCTTCTGCGTAGAAAATTGCCCTAATTTGCACTACCGTAATTTGTAGCTCCTTTCTTTAGGTTAGGATGCCGGCGATTCTCAGGTTTTTTTTTTTTTTTCCCCACACAATTTAAATATGCCGCCTGCTCGCCTTTTGTTGCGAGCACAAGTCAAAATCTGCGGCAGTGCACGTCACAAGCGCTGCTTGTTCGTAGTTTGCAAATGACGTGACAAACTTTTCTGTGGCCGCTCGTACACTTCTTCAGATGAACTTCAAATTGTACGCATGACGTTTTAACAGTGTAATGCATTCTGTACCTGCATATCATATTTTCACTTGAGGCTTACAGTCGTAGTTTATTTTCGATTCTTTCAAAGCGATATGTTAAATAAAAACTGTAATTTGGATCCTGTATACAGTTTTACGTAGTTGGAACATTTTTTAGTTGTGACATTATTACCGTTTCATTTTTTTTAACTCGTGTTTGTGTACCTTCTTCTACGAGTATTTTGTACTTCACGTACTTAAGTTTTTTTTTTGACGTGCCCAATAATTGTGGTGCATCCACACGATGTACGATATAAATATAAATGTAAATAAAATAAATAAACAATTTCAGCCAGTGAAATATCTAAAAATAAAAGGGAAGGGGGGGGGGAGTTCATGGTTTGAAGGACGCCATTGACACTTAAAGTAAAATACCGGTTCATATTTATGTACGCCCTTTTATAATATTTATTATTATTTAACATAGTGTCTGGTGATGGACATGCACATCACATACTGGCGGAAAATATGGGGAATGTTTCGTTTTTAAAAATGCTCAGTGTTCATAACTTCCACTTTCCCCTTTCCAACAGGGGGTAACAGAAAATATAAAAAAAACTCCTGAGTCCTGCAGCATTTCCAACCACTACCGTGATCGAATAATGTTGTATCGTTCCTGCTGAGGCAGGAAAAAAATGTTGGTGTCGTTCCAAATGCCAGGCGTCGTGACGCAAATGTAAAGAAAAAAAACTGGGGATCCGTTTCCCATTACATCCATCCACGTGCATCCTGCTTGTATGCAAATTCGGTTGTAAGTATCGACTGATGCATTGAATCCTTCAGCCCTGCACTTAAGTGTGTCGTTCCGAAGCCCATTTACATTTTAAATTTCTAGTCTGGTGGACTTGTATCACTCCGCGCGGAAGGAGGGGAGGCGCGCGCAGTTCCAAGTACACAACAATGGACCAGCGCCGCGACGGGCAACCGTAAGTCATCAAGTGGCCGGTAGATGTCAGCACTGCGCTTACTCGTACTCGCCATCTGTCGGACTCCCTAGCAACCAGCGTGCGTAGGTTTTTTTTTTTTTTCTGTTCCTGTTATTTTGCTCCCTCCACATTCCCCTCTTCGACGTTGTTCTTTGCCTGCTGGCAACAAACAGCCCGGGGGCCTTTTTCCCTTCTCTCTTCAGTCTCTCTCTTTCTGTCTCGTCTCTCCTACTCCACTTTTGTATATATTTCCCTTTTGCGTGTCCACTGCCCCTCGTCTTCAACTCCAAGATTAATTAATCGGGAAGTTGATTGACCCTGACGTTTATGAGACCACGGCATCTTTCCTCCCGTGTCGTGTCTAAGTTCTACGCTCCGTGAGGAAAGAAAGCCACTCCCAAGATTTTAGTTTGCCGTTGTTTTAAGCCACTCACACGCGCTTTTGATTGGTTGCAGGTTTCAGCTACACTACTGTTCGATTAATTTCAACTATTGTCTATTCGCGGTTAATTCACACTTTTTGAATCAAACCTTCGCAAATTCACCCTACTTATGACTTGTTGTGTGGTTTCCAAAATATGCCATGTTAATGTAAAAGTACATTTCACTTATATTTTATATATAAATTATATCTCATTTATGATTAATACCAATGAAAACACAGGGAAAATAGGTGTGTTGGTAATGCCTAGTAAGAAATAGCTCTTACGCTAAATATGATTACAGTGTGAGTGCGCACGAATGCGGTGCGTTATTCCTTTGGTGTAATTTTCTATACTCTGTTAAGCTTCGTTTGCACGAGGCGGAGGAATATTCCGGAAGTAGAATTTTAGCAAGGCTTTAGAAAAGTTGGAAGTAACCGTGGATGGGCTATACTAGGGAATCAGTACAACCTGTTGAAAGGTAACAGAAATTATGTATTTATCTGACATTTAAAGTACGCCATCCCCGCCTGGGATGTATTAGTGCTGCGAACAACTGCGACGTAATTCCATTCCAGTATGTGAGTGGCGTGCGGAGAACAGTTTTACACTCCAGTAGGCACGTGTGTGTAAAAGACGGTATGCTCTGGGTGCCATTATTTGGTGAAGACCACACGAATATTTCCGCTGGAACCCGAGAGTCAGCTTGCTTTTGCGACGTTACTGACTGCAACTTTTAATCCCAGTTAAGCCCAGTTTAATTTTATGTTACCGTCATGATCTACTCTCATAATGCCAACCGTGGTTTGAACTTTCTTTTTTTATGTATAGTTTTCCTTGCCCCGGTATTTAATGGTAAATAAAATAACATACAGTTTCGTGATGTGGCAGCCAATATTGTTTCCTTCGCTTTTCGTCTAAACCAGTTTAATTTGTAAAATAAACTTTTTTTCTAATTTACGTCTCAGTAATCATATTTGTAGCCTTTTTGATTGTTATTATCAAACCAGTTGTTTCCATTTAGATACCGAATTCGCGGAAACTGTTTTAAAAGAAATAAATTTTAGAAATGCGAGGAACACCAAATGAAAAGAACGGCTTGTGCTCTTGATTTTTTGGATTGATATCATAAGGAAGGTGATCAATTTTTAGAGAAGATGAAGGTGAAAGAAGCAGTTACAGACTGGTTATCATCAAGGCGGCAGACGTCTATGACTTAGGCATACAAAAGCTTGTAGAACGGCATGACAACAAATGTTTAAACAAATATGGAAACTATGCAGAAAAATAGAGAAACATGTAAGGAATTAAATAAAAACAGTTTTTTTGAAAAAATCTGAAATGGTTTATGTTTTATAAGAAATCGGACCTTACTTTCTGAATAACCCTTGTAACTGCAGTGAATTGTACTGGTCTTAGATTAGGGAAATTTTGCTTCTGCAAACATTTTAAAGATCGTTAATAAAAATACACATTTTCATCTCCCTGCTTCCAACCATACAAAGTTTAGTACTTTAGTTAAAGTCGCAGCATTATAATGTATGTCATAGTGAGATACATATCTTGTCGCTAGGGTACTTTTCCTCTCCGTTTTTTTTGTTTGTGTAGATCTGTTCCATATTAGTCGTCTCTGACTGTACTTGCTTCCAGGTACGTATGACCTGCTGTGAACTTGGTCAGCGTGTACTTACGTCGCATATAATGTTGCCATGCACGGGCGCCAACCGGGTGCCCCCGCCGGGACAGTCGATTTTCGAAAGTTGTGCTGCGACAGGTCAGGTTTGCCTACCTTGTAAAGTTACGTGTTTTTGTGCGTAATCCTTCATCCCGGTAACGCCATTCCTGGTTCATACAAATGTCGGGCTGAGCGCGAGAAAGTAGTTCTACATGTATGTAATTCTTCATAGCCCACAGCGCTTTGTTGTGTAGCCGTATCTGAGCGCTGCTATGCCGAGGTATTGCGTGCATTATCACATTGTAAAATACAAGCAAACTTTGGCTTTCAAGAATGCTTTATCAGCTGATTCCTTGGAACACCTTAGATGCCGAAGTCATGTTTTCACTGCATTGTCAGACGCTTCAGGGTTAGTATCGGCAAGCCAAGAAAGTGTTACGGAAATTTAGCTGAATTGTTTCACTATCTTACACGTTCATAGTAGTCAAAAAATTTCCTGGCCCTTTTGCGGTTTGACGTATTTTACATAGCTTGAAAAAACTGTTTTCTGAACTAGATGTAAACGTTCAGAGTTTGAAAAACTGCTGTTAGAAACAGGTTATAAATGTGATTACGTAGCCTTTTCTGTTTATCGTAATTCAATAGCCAGTGGCGCACTCCGGAGAGGGGTGACAAAGGGAGTTGCAGGCCCCCGTGTTAAATGGTGGTATTCTGTTGTACAGACTTTTCGAGGTTAATTGCGCACTTTTGAAAGCCCTGCTTTAAGTGTAATTTTGTGCCCACTTTTTTGTACTTTCACCAATACAAAATTAACAGGCTACAGACAGGACAGCAACACTTTTTTCATGCGTCAGTCGTGTGAAACTTAAATTCTTAGGTATGTAAATATTTCGCTGATACGACAGATATTGGTGCATAAAACAAATATATTATCATTGTT
>NQII01004222.1:156325-179767 GCA_002778355.1 Clitarchus hookeri
TCTCGCGGCAATAAATACACTCGCTCGCCCGCCGTCGTCGGCCCGTCTCGCGTCATTGGAGCGCATGCGCACGGCTTGTGTCGTAGCTCCTCGCGTCCACTTCCCGTCACAGCGGGGGCCTGCGCTTGAATTTGAAAACCACTCGAACGTTCGTATACCTGAAGACAAACATCCGTGCAGTGAAGATGGCGATGCTCCACTGCCTATCGTTGTGCGTCGCGCCACATGTCTTCGAGCCCTAGACGACGGTTACAAGAAGTCCTGCTGTAGGCCTCTATCTCTCGGAGGAAAAAAAAGGAGGCGAGGAGAAGCATGTGACCTGAGAACACAGCGCTTTATTCTTCCTACGAACCGATTATTTAATATATTAACTGTTTCAATAGGATCGGCACTGCGAAGGCAAATTAGTTGTCAACGTTCAAAGTATCTATGAAATATAGTTTATTTGCGTTTTCTTCACACGTTTTGAATCAAACCTTCGAAAAATCACCCCATGTAAGACATGTTTGNAATATAGTTTATTTGCGTTTTCTTCACACGTTTTGAATCAAACCTTCGAAAAATCACCCCATGTAAGACATGTTTGGTTGTTTCCGAGATATGCTATGTATCATAAGCGTTTTATACTTCTTGTAACATAAGGGTGTCTTAGTTTTTGGTTAAATATGTTACTGACATTTTATCTATAAATTATAATATTTCATTTGTAATTAATATGAATTAAAACAGAGATATAATATGTGTGTTGGTAATGCCTAGTAAGAAATAGTTCTTATAAAAGAAATTATTACACTGAGTGCGCACGAATGCGGTGCCTTGTCCGCCTGGTGTTATTTTCTAGACTCGGTTAAGTTTTGTTTGCATGATGCAGGAATAGTCCGAAAAAAAACTTCAGCGGGGCTTCAGAAAAGTGGAAAGTAATCAAGAATGGACTATAATAGTAAATATATGTGGTGTTAATAGTTCTGTAGTCAATTCAGGGTTACTTCAAACTTTTCTGAAGCCGTGATAAAGTTTTACTTACATAATATTCCTCCGCCTCATGCAAACAAATAACCTTAAGTCTTAAAAATTACACTAAAGGAACAGCGCACCGCATTCGTGCTCACTCAGCGTAGGACGTAATAATATTTTGTAATGAGAACTATTTATTTATTACTAGGCATTACCAACACTACTACTTTCTCCCTGGTTTTATTCAAATTAATTATGTATGAAATATTGTAATTTGTAAGTAAAATACAAGTAAAAGTCCAATTTAACCAAAAATAAGATACTTTTATGTTATCACTATTATAAAACGCTTGTGTACATTATACATTATATATTTAAGAAACAACCAAACACTTCAGACATGGGGTGATTTTTCATAGACTTTATTCTAAAAGTGTGAAGAAACCGCAAATGGACTATATGCAAATCTCTTAATAATTGGTGTTCAGGCATACCAAAAAGTGTAGCTCACTGGGTGCGTAAGGCAGGTCGTATATAAGCGTTCAAGATCTACTTGTGTGCACATTGTGTATTCCTACACAACGTGTAAAATTAACATTACCGTGGACCTGATTAGTTAATTCATGCATCGGTCAGTGAAACTGCGAGATTGTTAGGAAAGTAAATATTTCATTAGCGTGCTAACTCCTGCGCTTACGTGCATTAATGCCGGCTTCCCGTGGCGCAGTCGGTTGGTGCGGGAGTTTCTGGGTTCGAATCCCAGGTAAGGCATGGGTGCGAGTTTAAGTTAGGTCATAAGTTAGTTTGTAAGCCGTCCCCTGATAAACCTTCAGGCACAACACCGGGGGACGTTAATAAGCCCCACTTAATACAGTACAATACATGCATTAAAAAACGAAAGCAAAATAAATAATTTGAGTTTTCTCAAATGTTTACCAATCACTTCAAATTTACGTTAAGGGGGAAGTATCCTCGCCATCTTGGATTTACGTATTTTTATCCATAACTTAATTTTCGGAGTTAATATTTCAAAAACAAGCTAGTCAAGGCATAGGGAACATCTTAACAGTTATTTTGAAATCAAACTTATTTTTCTTATATGATTAGTTTCACATCTGTAACCATAACCAGATATTACCTAATTATTTAATAATGTCAATCCCACGTGGAAAAATACAGGTATAATTGAAACCGTACACATTTGAAGGAAAAAATCGTTAACTAGTCGTCTATGGCANCCACGTGGAAAAATACAGGTATAATTGAAACCGTACACATTTGAAGGAAAAAATCGTTAACTAGTCGTCTATGGCAAGTCAATTTTTTTTAATGTCTGGTCATTAATTTTTATTACGAAGATTTGTAAGATAAATCGAACATGGAATGGATACTACCCCTTACTGGGCGCATGTCGGTTAGTGTGCCCCAATAAATGCATCTAAGTAAGGGCAGTGGCATTTCTCAAAGGTTGATTACAAAAGTGATCATATAACCCACGAATAGCATATACGAAGGAGAACTCGAGCCTAGGCTTGCCAGGTCAGTGGAGTAGTTATTTTCTTCCAGGGGTTGAGACGCGTTGTGCAACCGGCGGTGTATTAACGGCGAGGGTTGCACACGTAACATTCTGCCGGCCACCCTTCGCGGCCAGAGAAGCGGCTCTATTCTTGGCCGGCCGGCCCCAGGTCGCCGGACGTAACTAGGGACGACGGCTGTGGGTCGGGGTTTCTGCTCGGAAATAAACATGCCCGCCCCCGCTCTTCCCTCGGACACTCACTCACCTTATGGTCCTCGTTGGATAATCCCTCGCCGAAACAAAACAAAACATTACGCAACCCCCACTCCATACCTTAAGCTGCCGCCGTAACCTCGCAGTTGAATAATTGCGAACTGTTTTTATGTAAATGGGACGTTGGTTTTTGTTTCGTTCGCCGTAACCGCAGCGGGAAACGCACAAAGGTTCTCGCCCCGTGAGGCAGGCGCGGATGAATGCGGGTGACGCCAGAGTAAACGGAGGATCGGGGNAACGCACAAAGGTTCTCGCCCCGTGAGGCAGGCGCGGATGAATGCGGGTGACGCCAGAGTAAACGGAGGATCGGGGTTTTTTTTTAATAGAGTTGTTACGGAGTGGAGTTGGGTAACCCGACTTTTGCGGGCTTATCGTAACCGCTGCTGTTTATTTTGCGTTGGGAAAGCACCATGCCAAAACGAACACCTGTAACTAAAGGTCATGCGTGGGTCAGCGACTTGTGTCTCTTTGTAAGTGAGACGTAACTGAAGACACAATAATACTGCGTTGTTACATGCCGCCGCTTTGCGTAGCGCAGATTGTAAAGGGCATCACTGGTAACCCGAGAAAATAGCGTGCATTGACGAGCGTGGCTCGAAGTGTGCCAAGATAAGCCTATCGAGACTCGTGCCGCCTTCTGTCCTTAGCAGATTGAATTACTTGGATTATCGTTGCAAGAATATTCTGGTCATTGCCCTCTCCCAGAGTGACTCAGGGTGCGGGGAACCTTCTGGATCGGGCCAGCAAGTCTTCATAAGCGCGGCGGGCTTCCAAGTTGACAGTCTAGTGGCAAGGCAGTGACAAGGACTTTAATTAGAATCGAGATTGCCATGAAATATTACGTTCACGAAGAATAACAAGTGTTACAAGTAGAAATAGGTAATTTAACGTTATAAATAACAGTTGTGTGTACTTTTATAGCATTATAAATTAATTAAAAATTTAATTTAATTGTTTCGTTTTTTTTTAAGAACACCATTCCTCTGGCGTTGTTGTAACAGCATGATAACGTTAGACTTAACAGGTAGAAAGGACACTCCTCCAACTTGATAAGATTTTCAAGCAGCTTACCACGACCGGGTAAATAAATAAATGTTAAGTTAGTACGTAAGTTTATCGCGCGGCGAATGTTTTTGAACCACGGACAAGTAATAATAAATACTTCAGTCCTGGACGTATCACCTATCACCTATGACGTATCAGTAGGCAATGTGTAATTACGTGTATGTAGGTGCACGTCGTTACCAGCGTGACAGATGCGAAAGCGTGTCGGTGTAAACGCGCTAAACTCGAGACGTTCTCGCCGAGTGTTTACAAGCGTTGCTCGGTGTAGTTTACGCGCCGACAGTCAACAAGACGACATCTGGCGCTGAGAGTTCCAGCTGTCATGGCGCGGGGCTGGCGCATGGGTTGAGCTGGTCATTAAGCAGTTTTGAGAGAACGTGGGGCGAAGTGTGAATACTGCAATCACGTCGCGTGTCCCAATGGCTGTTTTACCTTCCGAACTGACAAAGCTGCGTGGCTTGGACTAAGGCTAACTCATGGTTTGCATAAATAGGTGTTCTGAAAGGCTTGCACACTTAGCCTTAACTGAGATCAGTGTTAGAAGGTACGATTTTATGCTCGAGGCGATTTTTTTAAAAATGTAAAACCGCAATTCTGCTGGAAAACTAAATGTAAAGTGATGTCGACGTTCGTGTTTGATTACATGTTAGATACAGTTACGCTGGCCGGGTCACTTCGGATTTCCGCAAGTAGGAATCATGCCGGACGATGCCGCCGGTTTTCTCGGGGATCTCCCGTTTCCCCTGCCCTTGCATCCGGCACTGCTCCACTCTCACCTCATTTCACCCTCATCGGATCTCAAGACCTCGTTAAGAGCCGCTCAACTCAACAGTTGTGCTGGCAGCTCGCGAGCCAATGATCACTCGGCCTCTGTACAGCCGCGTACACGCTAGCCAACCGAACGCCGTTGTGAACACGGAACATCAGCTGACACACCCTACATCAGTGCTACTCACACTTTTTTTAGGATGCCATTTAAGAAAAACTAAGACCGCCGTGGGCCGCACTTACGACACTTGACATAATAATATTTGTGAACTAAAAGTAGGTAAGTAATTCGATGACATTTAAAATTCAGAGTGTCGTGTATCGTCTTGCAAGTCGTTTGTTTATTCGTTCGATACGGTGATGGCGGGTGGATGTAGTACATCAAAAATATGTGCAGAAGTCGCCTGACTGATAAAATAATTAAAAAATCTAGTTTCATCAGTGACTTTAACTTTTAATAAATTCGTTTTATGTATTGTTTTTTTATTTTGTAACAGACACCCTAAAAATAAGAATTTGATAACTTGTATCTACTGAAGCCGGCGAGCGCGAGCCACAAAGAATGGGCCCGCGGGCCGCAGTTTGAGCACCCCTGCTCTACATGCTCGCCTGTGCAGACAAGACTGCGAACGCCGTTACGAACATAATTCTGTTACATGTTCTCGACGTGCTCCAACCCAGTCGGTATAGAGCCCGCGTGTCGAAGGAATGTTCGGAACGCTGTTACGTGTAGTGCGTGTTACGCCCACCTTGCACTTCTCAGCTTCGTGTTCAACTTCCATTAACTTTCGCACCCACCATGTTGCAAGCATTCTTGTAACAGTTCTATAACGATCATAGACTTCTTGTGGACTTTTAAATCTGCTAGCAATGAAGCACTGCTGTTGTCTTCTTGTATAACTCAAGTTACTTGTACAGATAGTGATTTGCGCATTTTCTAACTTTAAAGTTTGCAAGAGACACACATTTTGCACAATTTGAATGCGTTCTTTTTTTTTATTAAAACTTGGCTAGGGCCAGTGGGTAACTTACATTTGAAAGATAAACTACTTTAGTGGATAAAGTAACTTCAAATACTTTTCGTTACTTTATAAAGAAATGTAACCAGGCGTTTATTCTTTANCTACTTTAGTGGATAAAGTAACTTCAAATACTTTTCGTTACTTTATAAAGAAATGTAACCAGGCGTTTATTCTTTATTAGAAACTAACTAAATTGAACTCCGTTATTCAGTAGGCGACTTTTATATGTTTATTTGTTTAGCTTAGAACACTGTTGATTATGAAAAAAAGTGGTATAACTTCAAATATTTGTTAAAGTAGGCTGTAAAACAACACTATTTTAAGAAACGGGCATACCGTCGAGAAACATGAGAACCTTACAGCTAGAAAACCACTGAATTGGCATAAACACAATTATCTTCTTAAGTAAGATTCCTCTTTAACAATTCTTACAGTGACGTAGTAAGGCGTGTGTCTTTTCCACAAGGAGAATTACTTTTCAGTACTTTGATAATTTAGTTGAACAATTTTATTCATAACTTATTTCCGTATTTCATAAATCTTAACACTCCTATACCCAAAACGCTTGCAGCACTGTATATACTAAATGTTCACCAAATGCGTATGGTATTGACGAACTTTGTGTTTAACAGTAAAGCCATTGAGTAGTAATAAATAGTCTCAATAATACAAGAAGAGTAATAAATGTTTTAATGATAATATCACAGGAAATTAATTTCTTTGTTTCAGTAATACATTTAAATTATAAATATAACAAAATACGAGTTTCTGCTCAGTTTATATATCAGTAGAACATAAAAACCAGACAAAATTGAGGTAGTTTTCATGTAAAATGTTATCAAATTGATTTTTGGTAGGCTATTTGTAAAATAAATAACACTACATTGTTAGTTTAAAATGAAGATAGCAAATATAACAAAAATATGGTAATGTTTTGTATTTTTTTACACATATTTACATTAAAATAGTACCAGTGCTCTTATGGCATACGAAATAACATTATGTAGCCTACATCCATTTAATTGAAGCCAAACATAAAAAAAACCAGTGTACCAAATATGGTAAGGCCTCCATAGTTTGCAGATTCCCAAAATATGTTATTTGTTTTAATTGTAAGTACGCCTGGAACATTTTATCATAGTAACAGCTTAAACATTTGCGACATTTTTTGTACAAAATACAAAAAAAAAAAATACTTGTTTGGCGTGACCAAATAATTAAAAAGTTGTCATATTTTCAAAACTTCGGCTGTGTTCGAATTGTTTAAGTCGTAGTTTAGTAATTTGTGATTTAGTAAGTTTCTGTTAAAATTCTGTTCGTTGTAATTTTTTTTAGCAATTGTACACAAAATCGCATTAAATGTTAATGTGTAAAAAATTAAAGATAATATTTAGCAATTGTAATGCTTATAAATAAATATAACTTATTTACATGATTCGTGAAATTATATATATATATATAGTTACTATATTTTAAAATTTCATTTGCGTATAATACTAGTATTTTGCAAGAACATTTTTAATTAAAGTGTGTTACTATTGAGTTCACTAAATCTATCAATTCGAATCGCCTTTTTATGTTCATATACTACAAACACATCCACGCACATTATGGGAATTACTTTCAGATGTTTCCTCAGGATATATGAAGACGTACTCGATGAAAATAAATATTTTATAAACCACAATAAACATAACTCAACATTTGCGGTTTGTTTATTTTCTACACTAAGAAGAAATAAGCTTAAGAAATGACGAACAGTTTTCGTCACTGTCCTTGTCTATTTGAGCGTTTCAAGTACATTGGTTATTACACAGGGTTCACATGCTACAATAAAATAAAACGGGAAGCGGACAGGGCAGGTGGCAACGTTGGTAACGGTACTAATTCTAGGAATGTGAACGGGTCGTCAAGCGAGCACCCCCTGCCTCTGTAACTAGTGACTCATTAAGTTCTCCCTACTTCAGCTATTCTCGCTGCACGTGATATGTTATAAGTCACCTTGCAAAAAAGGAAACGTTTCACCTCAAATATTACTTTAAGGGGGTAGTACCCACTCCATTTTCGAATTTTCTTACAAATCTTCGTAATGAAAATGTATGACCAGAAATAAAAAATCAAAGCTAGACATGACATAGAGGATTACTTAATGAATTGTTTTTAATTTGTAGGGTTTCAATTATACCTGTATTTTTCCATGTGGGAAATAATTAGGTAATGTTTGATTGCGGTTACAGATGTGAAACTAATCGTGTAAGGAAAATAAGTGGGATTTCGAAATAACTGTTAAAATGTTCCCTATGCCTTGACAAGCTTGGTTTTTAAATATTGTCTCCGATAATTAAGTTATGGAGGAAAATACGTAAATCCAAGATGGCAAGAGTATTTCACCCTTAAAGTAATTCGTTACTTTCGTTAAGTTACTACCCAGCGCTGGTCAGGACAAGTATACGAAAACTTTAATGTAGTATTTAAGTAAGGAATTCGTTCAAGTTATGGTTTTGAAGTTACATCGGCAAAGTATCTTTCCGAGTCGGGACACAAAAAAATGTTCACTATATAGTTGACATGAGTTGTCAACCCGTATTCTTTCGGCAATAAAAATTGAGATTTACCTAAATTCCATCCCTCTGTACGCAGAATTATTTCTTTGCCATGGACTTAGGCAAACGTGCGTCCAATTGCAAGCTGGTAAAGATGTTGGACATTCTGAAGCTTAGAAACGTACTGTGACGCAGTGACATACTGAATTGCAAATAACAACCACAGGCGCTATAATGGACACTCGATCCTCGTCCATACTAGGATCGAGTGTGCACTCCCCGGCATTCTCTCTCTACCTTCCAATGAGAGGCGCGCGTGACATTTTGCATATTAGTGATAAAAACGACAGTTGAGAGAGAATGCCGGGGTGTGCACACTCCCCATATATATGGGGAGTGTGCACACATATATATATATACCCGTAATTGCTGTTGGGTGACGTTCTGGAATACGTCCTATGCGATCTTATTCTCGCATACCATGTGCAGATTTGGCAACACTGCGTACACTGTGTTCTAAAAACCCGCGATCACATGTGGCGTTGTGACGTAGCTTATCGCGACTAGGGGTTTCTCAGGCGAGGTGATTCTGCAGTTCTGTGGTGGCAGGGCAAAGCAGAACTTCGGACCAGGAAAGGGCAGTTTCCATTCCGTTAAAAAATCTTCGAATAATGACTGTCGGGCATCCTGACTGCGTGAAAAAAAATTCAGACGGACGCACGCAGACCGTCTATTCCTAACTTTTCAAATAACGTCACAGGATGTGAACCCGCGAACCGACTGAGTTGCAATGTGTGTTCCCATGTAAACTGCAGGAGTTGAACTAAACGAGAGTCATGGAAGTCGGAAGTAAACTCTGTTAATTGACGGCAATGCGCGTAATTGTTATGCAATGTAGCATTGCTCACTGCGAGTCTTAATGTATCTAACGTACATTAGATATTTTTATTATTACAATACATTACAGTGGATTGTGCAAAAGTATTGTCAATTTTAACAGGGAGTTACTGTAAACCTCTATGTTGTTGTACATACGGAGATACATAAAAAAATTTGTACCATAACAAAAAATCCTGTAAAGGTGTAATGTTTTATTTTGGCAACTGGTTTCGAAAGAATTGTTTGTAAAAACGTACAAAAGTATTTTGCTGTGTAGGCTGTACGTAAAGTTGCTATAGGCCTTTCACGGTAAACTGAGCACTTTTGAGAACCTTGCACAAAATATACTTGTTTGCACATCGTGTATTCTTCCACCATATGTAAAATTCACATTGACATCAGCCTGCCCACATTATTCATGCGTCGGTCAAGTGAAGATGTGAAATTATTATAAAAGTAGATATTTTACCAATTTGCTTATTTTTAAACTCATATACTTAAAAAAAACGGAAAGCAAAATAAATCATTTTAGTATTCACAAATGTTTATCTAACAATTTTAATTCAACGGTAATACGCGGAACTACTTTCTTTCCGTCGTTACCAACTTGACTCGGTGCATGCCAGTCAGTGTACCCATTAAAAAACAGGTAGGGCTAGTGTCGTTTTTCGAAAGTTGAATTCAGAATTGCTCGAATAATCGGAAACAGCCCTACAGGTGGTTTATTTCCGTGCTTGGTAACAAGCATTTCTACTTACTTTCGGATGCACGTAAGTGTTGCTATGTTGCGTCAAGGAACCGTCATTATCCATACACAGTGATATTTTGCCGATGGCTCGCCATTCAAAATGTTGCTGTAAATAAATGGTTCACGGATAATAAAAAAAAATTGTGTGTGTTCGGGGGCGGAGGGGCTTCATATGGGAAAGAATGTATTCCTGTAACTTCATACATTTTTATTTGAATTTTTGGTGACGTCAGGGGATTAGGATAAGTAGTTTTCTGTCTAGACACATTATTACGGTTTTAATTTTTTTAACTTGTGGTCATTGAAATTTGTTTCCTTTCGTTTTATAGTCTTTGCATGTAAAGTAAAACATGGTAATGTGTATATTTTTATCAGTGCCATGATCACACTTGATCGACTAAGGGATACTGTCCGCCACCGGCTCTTTGTCCCTGTACAGAATGTTGACTTCACAGTAGTTAAAATATAGATGTAGTCTCTTATTGGCCCACCATATTTTAGCTTGGCATGGTATGCTAATTTCGCAATTGCACAGATAAAATAATATAGGCTATTCACGGTAAATTGAACACTTTCCGAAGCCCTCTCATCTGGAATAGCAGTCAGTAAATATATTTTATTGTAGCCGTAGACGTTAACTTCCGAGTCCGGTAGAAAATATACACTGTGTTTATTACTTACATGGCCTTCTCTCTCTCTCTCTCTCTCTCTCTCTCTCTATATATATATATATATATATATAATTTAAAAAATGGCTGAAAGCAAAAAATAACTAGGGCCTCAAAACTGCTCACTTTACCGTGAACAGTCTATAGAAAAAATACAGCGGCTTCATAACTCCCCCGTATCGCTATGCAATGCGAGGCGGAAGACTAGGGGACATTCAAATTTTGGCCTATTATGTTTGCTTATTTTAAAATGTGCGCAGATGACAGAATACGGTCTGATACGCAACAAGCAGTTTACGCACCGCAGTACCTGTGCCGTGTTCTCATTTCTTATTACCATGGTCTCCGACGGCAGAGCTAGCTGACGATCTTAGATGGTAAGCGCATACAGGTTAAAACAGGACACTCGCTCTGGAAGGTTTTACACGGTAATGTGCTATGAAATATTTTGGGTAATATTTTTAATATATTNGGATCAGGAAAGGACAAGTTTCCATTCCGTTAAAAAATCTTCGAATAATGACCGTCGGGCATCCTGACTGCGTGAAAAAAAATTCAGACGGATGCACACAGACCGCTTACTGCTAACTTTTTAAATGACGTCACAGGATGTGAACCCGCGAACCGACTGAGTTGCAATGTGTGTTCCCATGTAAACTGCAGGAGTTGAACTAAACGAGAATCATGGAAGTCGGAAGTAAACTCTGTTATTTTACGGCAATGTGCGTAGTTGTTAAGTCAATGTAGCATTGCTCACTGCGAGTCTTAGATATATATATATTTTTTTTTTTACAATACATTACAGTGGATTGTGCAAAATTATTGTCGAACTTTAACAGGGAGTTACTGTAAACCTCTATGTTGTTGTATATATGGAGATACATAAAAAAAATTGTACCATAACAAAAAATCCAGTAACGGTGTAATGTTTTATTTTTATTTTGGCAACTGGTTTCGAAAGAATTGTTTGTAAAAACGTACAAAGTATTTTACTGTGTAGGCTGTACGTAAAGTTTCTATAGTATGTTCATGGTAAACTGAGCACTTTTGAGTACCTTGCACAAGATATACTGTATGCACATCGTGTATTCTTCCACCATGTGTAAAATTCACATTGACATCAGCCTGCCCACATTATTCATGCGTCGGTTTAGTGAAGATGTAAAATTATTATAAAAGTAAATATTTTACCAATTTGCTTATTTTTAAACTTATATCCTTGAAAAAAAAACGGAAATCAAAATAAATCATTTTAGTATTCACAAATGTTTATCTAACAATTTTAATTCAACGGTAATACGCGGAACTACTTTCTTTCCGTCGTTACCAACTTGACTCGGTGCATGCCAGTCAGTGTGCCCGTTAAAAAAAAAACAGGTAGGGCTAGTGTCATTTTTCAAAAGTTGATTTCAGAATTGCTCGAATAATCGGAAACAGCCTTACAGGTGGTTTATTTCCGTGCTTGGTAACAAGCATTTCTACTTACTTTCGGATGCACGTAAGTGTTGCTATGTTGNTACAGGTGGTTTATTTCCGTGCTTGGTAACAAGCATTTCTACTTACTTTCGGATGCACGTAAGTGTTGCTATGTTGCGTCAAGGAACCGTCATTATCCATACACAGTGATATTTTGCCGATGGCTCGCCATTCAAAATGTTGCTGTAAATAAATGGTTCACGGATAATAAAAAAAAAANACAGTGATATTTTGCCGATGGCTCGCCATTCAAAATGTTGCTGTAAATAAATGGTTCACGGATAATAAAAAAAAAAATGGTGTGTATGTTCGGGGGCGGAGGGGCTTCATATGGGAAATAATGTATTCCTGTAACTTCATACATTTTTATTTGAATTTTTGGTGTCGTCAGGGGATTAGGATAAGTAGTTTTCTGTCTAGATACATTATTACGGTTTTAATTTTTTTAACTTGTGGTCATTGAAATTTGTTTCCTTTCCTTTATAGTATTTGCATGTAAAGTAAAACATGGTAATGTATATATTTTTATCAGTGCCATGATCACACTTGATCGACTAAGGGATACTGTCCGCCACCGGCTCTTTGTCCCTGCACGGAATGTTGACTTCACAGTAGTTAAAATATAGATGTAGTCTCTTATTGGCCCACCATATTTTAGCTTGGCATGGAATGCTAATTTCGCAATTGCACAGATAAAAAAATATAGGCTATTCACGGTAAATTGAACACTTTCCGAAGCCCTCTCATTTGGAATAGCAGTCAGTAAATATATTTTATTGTAGCCTTAGACGTTAACTTCCGAGCCCGGTGGAATATATACACTGTGTTTATTACTTACATGGCCTTCTCTCTCTCTCTCTCTCTCTCTCTCTCTCTATATATATATATATATATATATAATTAAAAAAATGGCTGAAAGCAAAAAATAACTAGGGCCTCAAAAGTGCTCACTTTACCGTGAACAGTCTATAGAAAAAATACAGCGGCTTCATAACTCCCCCGTATCGCTATGCAATGCGAGGCGGAAGACTAGGGGACATTCAAATTTTGGCCTATTATGTTTGCTTATTTTAAAATATGCGCAGATGACAGAATAAGGTCTGCTACGCAACAAGCAGTTTACGCACCGCGGTACCTGTGCCGTGTTCTCATTTCTTATTACCATGGTCTCCGACGGCAGAGCTAGCTGACGATCTTAGATGGTAAGAGCATCCAGGTTTAAACAGGACACTCGCTCTGGAAGGTTTTACACGGTAATGTGCTATGAAATATTTTGGGTAATATTTTTAATATATTTAAAAAGAAAAGAACTGTGACTGTCGTTTTATTTCGTACCAATAGTTGTTGTTCGTGTGGAGTTTGTCTATATAATTAACGTATTCCTCTCTATTTTAATGATTCAGTTGGTTAATTACAGTTGTATTTATTTACGCAAAGAATACATTCATGAACTAAAATTTAGTTTTTATTGACATTCGAATCATGAAACGTAAAATTTAATTAACGCATTTATTAGAATAAACTTGAATGGTAATTGGAAGGTAGCCAGCCCGCTACGAGTGGCGACATATACATCTAGGCTACCGCGAAATCGGAATTCCTCGCAAGGATAAATAGCAGGTGTGTGGACAGTAATGGCATTTGGGACCACGCGGTGGGTTACGCACGCGGTGGGCTGAAATAAGGTATTAAAACAGGATTTTCAAATGTGCTCGGTCAGCCGTGAATTGCGGCCATGACCACCTTGAACGCTACTTTCCTGCTCTCTCGAGCCACTCTGCGGCCCGTGGCTCGCCCTGAAAGTCGTCTGGAAGTCGTACATTCCTACATGACCACAGTCGTCCCGAGCTACGTCTGTACAGTCTACACGCCGTTCCTTCACACTTGTTGTATCCAACCTTCGAAAAATCACACCATGTATGACGTGTTTCGTTATTTCCTATATATGTTATGTATCATGAGCGTTTTATACTTAAGTTAACGCAAAAATACCTTATTTTTCGGTTCTATTAAACTTTTACTTATATATTTTATGTATAAATTATATTCAATTTATAGTTGATATGAATAAAAACGGGGAGAAAATAGTTGTGTTGGTAATACCCAGAAAGAAATAGCATGCAAAATGTTTTTTAAGTGAGTGCGCACGAATGCGGCGCGCTGTCCCTTTGCTGTGATTTTCTAGACTCGGTTAGGCTTTGTTTGCATGAGTTGGAGGAATATCGTGAAAGTAGAACTTAATCTGGGCTTCAGAAAATGAGGAAATAAGCGTGAATGAAGCATAGCTTGGAAAGACTGTGATTGTAGCGTAACCAGCCTGGCGTGTGCATGGCTGTAAGTTTGGTTGTGTTGGCCATGCATGTCACGTGGCTGAGTTGTGATATTTGTTATGACTTTTGAAACCGGCGCACACACGCAACTAATATATTTGATTCCAGAGGCATATGTATAAATTCTGCTAAGTACTCGACAGGAAACATTTTTCTGACACAAACGAAAGTTGAAATGCGTATTTTTAACGGTTTTTTTTTTCATTCCGTATAGAATGGTCTAAAATAGTGTGAGCACGTTGTTAATACATATGTTTATTCCTATTCTTACCTCCCGGCTAGCATATTAACTCGTAATTTTTTTAATTACGTCGCCTTCTTTCGCCCTGTCTAACAGATATATGTAATTGATATCGTGTGCTTGGAGTAACTTTTGCCATTATATTGGTACTCAGTTTTACACGGAAGGGTGCATATTATTTTGGATAAAACTGTGCTGTCGCAGAGATGGATCGTAATGAAATGACTGGCAGGCCAAGTTCGAGGAATTCGTTGTTCTAAATATGATTTCGACATTTTAGTCGGTGCAGTTTAAAACACAAAATTAAATTATCTTTAGATTTGCATTTAAAAATGCATCATAAGCTTGTTGAGCATAAATAGGTCATTTGGGGAGAATTATGTAAAAAAAATTACCAGAAATTTTTTGTATTGCATTGCAAGTAACGTGATTCCTCAAAATCACTGTCGGAAAGTCAGCAGAAATATTATTTAGGGTCTTATTTTAATTTCAAAATCCGACATACGTGTCCTTGAGATAAGCATAAAAATTCTTCTCATAAAAGTTGAGCTTTTATTTTTTGTTTGTACTTTTCATTTGGTGGTCAAGACTGTTTTAATTTGCGCGTATGTAGCCTATTCCGTAGATTAGCATTCAGTATCGCTGGCGCTAGCCACATTTTAATTTGAAATATCTTGCACGGAGACAGTGAGCTCTACGCTAGTAACTCTAGTAGCATTTAGCCCTATTGTATCCGTGATTAAATGCCTGCTAATTTACAATGCTGTTATGTTGCACAGCGCACAATATGTGTACGTAATTTAAGGGTGTCTTAGTTGTACATCGAAAATGTGATGTATATTACACGTAATATTACGTCTGCAACGGTACTGTAGGAAGTAATAGCGAAAAAAAAAAATCCTTATTGGCGTTTCCTTTCTTGTTTGTTTATAACGTTACAACTCAGTTGTGTGGCAGCACTTCTCAAGGTTGCCGAATAAGAAAAATAAAGTTGTCTTTCCCGGGTTTTTTTTCCGTTAACAATCCTGCATTTATAGTTTTTTTTTTCCTGCATTCCGAAAGTATTAAGATGTAATAATACGTACAAGAAAAGTCAAAGAAATTAATTTATTGACTTTAATTGTTTTTAGTCATCGTATAATTTTGTTTGCGAAATGCGTTCCCTTAAACGTTTGGTTTATTACAGTCAGTAGTTGACAATTTAGCCGTGTTTTTTCTGTAATTGCGAAGCTCCCGCTAGGTTGGAAACTCGTGTAAAGTAAACGTGAGTAGTGTGTATTTCAGATTCATGGAATTTATAATTAGAAAGACACTGAAATATCTTTGGATGAAATGTTCAACCCTAAGCGGAGAAAACCAAGGTTTTTAGTAGGATCTAAATCTAATTTCCTGTGTGGAGAACCTGGGTATATTAATATTTGGCAGGTCAGTATGTGCTCCAACGTTGACTTATAGATAAATATTTCCTTTCTCATTTTTAATGTGTACTAATTGACACGTAAATATGTAGCGACTACCGAAATAAGTAACTGTATTTATGTGTATTACGTTTGGTTAAATTGTAGTTCAAACTGCCTTTTAACTGTCGCTCTGGATTACGTGTAATGTATACTCAATTCATAGTTACTTCCTACTTTTCTGAAGCCCTGCTGAAATTATACTTCTAGGATATTCCTCCGCCTCATGCTAAGCTTAACTAGGAATAGAAAAAAACCACAGCAAAGGGCCAGTGTATCGCATTCGTGCGCACTCACTTCAATAATATTTTGCAAAAGAACTATTTCTTACTAGGCATTAACAACACACCTATTTTCTCTCTAGTTTTATTCTTATTAATTATAAATGAAATGTCATAATTTATAGATCAAATATAAGCTAAAGTTTAATTTAACCAAAAATAAGGTACTTTCATGCNATAAATGAAATGTCATAATTTATAGATCAAATATAAGCTAAAGTTTAATTTAACCAAAAATAAGGTACTTTCATGCTAACCGTTTGTGATACATTACATATTTAGGAAAGAATGATTATCCAAAGGTTTGATTCGAAAAGTGTGAAGAAACCGCAAATACACTATAGGCGATACTGTTGCTATCAGCGTTCCAGTTAGGGTTGCCAACCGTACTATAATATATAGCATTGTACTATATTTTGGCCCGGTGTACTATATATGGTTGAAGAAATATATAGTACGCAAAAATACTATATTTCGGCCGGACCTTACAATGTGCTTCGGGTCGGCCAGTTCTACTATATTAGTTTTAATTTTTATTAAATAGCAACACCACTCAGCAAACTTAATGAACGCACCTTACGACTTTGCTTCGACTGACGCGCTGTGCGTGTTTCCGAACGTGGGAACTGTCAATGTCAATGGTTTTTTTTTACCGCGTTTTTACTCATCTGTGGTGTGGTAATGTTTTGGTCACCAAAAATTGCTTAACAAGAAATAAATAATAATAAATAGTTCAAGTAAACAATGGAAGGCGAAAGTGATAGTGAAAGTGCGCTGTTGTTAACCCCTACTAAAACGTGGAAAGTCCATAAAAGAGAAATAGAGCCAGTCTCACCTTGATAAAAAATGAGCTTCTCATTTACTTTACTTTACAATTTGAGTACAATAAAGCATTTGATACTTTTACTATGAATAATAAATTATTAAAGAGTGCACAAAGTAAAAAAAAAATATAGCTTTTGTAAATAAGTAATAAATTTGGTGTGTAATAAGCATACCTTACACTTTTTTTTTTAACCTTTTTCCTTAAAATACTATATTTCTTTTCAGTGTACTATATGTTTATATCTTGGTCTAAAAANTTTTTTTTTTAACCTTTTTCCTTAAAATACTATATTTCTTTTCAGTGTACTATATGTTTATATCTTGGTCTAAAAAATTACTGTATTTCCCCGAAAAACAGTTGGCAGCCCTAGCAGTGCCTCATCCACTGTGCGATCTTGGGAGCGCACCGTAAATCAACCGTTCTTCTCAGCCGTGGCGATTCGCAGCGGCATGATTACAACCGCACAGCCCTAGCAGTGCGCCGCGGAAGGAGAATATAATGGGCTGTTAAGGACACCAACAAGAACTCGCATACGGCCTCGGTGCTGCTATTGTGCACTCGGTATATGTATGCATTTATGTGCGCAGGAAGCCAGTAACTTTAACCGCGAGGCAGCGCTGCAGCGCGATTTTATGTTTTTCGCGGGGAGAGTCGTGGGGGCGCGTTCAACAACTTCCTTGCGTGCCTCTCCGTGAGCCTTGAACTCCGTAAATAAACTGCATTTCCAGGGGCTCGGCTCGTGCGACCCGGCACGCAGACGGCTCGCCCCCGTGATTTGTGACTGGCGAATATTCCCGAGCGTCCGCCACGCAGGAAGTTACTTCGGAATCGTGTTCCGCGACCTTGGGAAGTCGGGCTTGTACCGCGGTTGTGCTGCAATCGATGCCTGGAGTACATCGCGTACTCGCGAGACGTGGTACCGTTCCAAACACTAAGTATGGCGCTCGACGGACGTCTGGGCAACAGTGTTGCAAGGTCTTCGTTTTCGTTTCCCACTAGTTTCCATTCAAAAAACCCCATCAAAAACACGAAGAAAACACTACATTTTTCAAGAGTCGGTAAAGTTTTCAGAAAAATAATAAACTAAATAGTGCAACTGTCGAGAGAGCAGATGCTGAGATTAAACGGCTGGACTGCAAGAAAGCCTAAGAAAGCGGGACTTGATTCATGAATAGCGGACATTTGGAATAATGTAAATGTATGGCAGTGGGCACTTTGATCGCATATGTGTAACAATAAGTGATGATTGACTGTAGCTAGTGGGTATAGACAGTGATAAGGGCGTTAATTCTAATTAAGTTTGACAAAAAAATTGCTCTCACTGATATGTATAATAAGCGTTAATAGTTGGGATATGCGGTTGTATTTGGTAAATAATAGCTGTGTGTATTTTTATAGTACGTTGTAAATAAATTAAGAAATTAAAAATTAGTTATTATATTTATTAAGACCTCATCCATCCCTCACGAACTTGGATACACCAATTTGCAACAAACTTTTTTTTTTNAGTTATTATATTTATTAAGACCTCATCCATCCCTCACGAACTTGGATACACCAATTTGCAACAAACTTTTTTTTTTCCAAAAAATTTTACCTGCTGCCAAAAACTACAAGAAAAACCACTAACCACCGAGAAAGTGGTTTTCCACTGGAGTGTAAAAAAACATAGACCTGGCAACACTGCTGGACAAGTCTCAGCGNAGTTATTATATTTATTAAGACCTCATCCATCCCTCACGAACTTGGATACACCAATTTGCAACAAACTTTTTTTTTTTCCAAAAAATGTTACCTGCTGCCAAAAACTACAAGAAAAACCACTAACCACCGAGAAAGTGGTTTTCCACTGGAGTGTAAAAAAACATAGACCTGGCAACACTGCTGGACAAGTCTCAGCGGGTGGAGTGGGGTGAACATCGCAAAGGAGGAAAATATGCATGCGCAGCGCTGTGCGAGTCCTTGCCGCTCTTACAGGCGACAGAAGACTAGATGTTTGTGGGACGGCGCATATGCTGCCGGGCCGTTCTGTTGTCGCCGAGCTGTTGTACGGTCCGTGACGAACTAGCGAGCACGAGGGAACTCGCGTACTCGGACGTCTGCCGGACATTGTAAAGACTTTCGATCCGTTATGCCTTGGTTGTTGCCTTTGTCCAAGCGATCGCCTTTCGATTGCTTGGACAATCAGGCCCTAGTGATTCGGGTGCAGAATTCATTTTTTTTTTGTGTGAGGTGAATTCGCCAGTGATACAAGTTACGAGGCTGTAAGATGCCGAATCTAATATTGAAACATAGCATCCCGTGACTTCAATCTCGTGTTGCAGCTCGAATTTTAAGTGAAAACTTTGTTTTTGATAACGCAGAAATTCGTACGTCGTGTGGCTTGCAATTGTCAAAAGGATATTTTCCCGAAAATAGCACCTTTCAAAAGAAATGCCGTACTTTGAAACAGTATGGATCAAAGTTGACGAACTGGCCAACATATTTTAAAAGAGTTTTCTGTCTTTTGTTGTCTGCCTACTGTTCAGAAAATACACTTTTCTTTGCAATATAATATAAATGTTTAATATAGTGTCCGTATACAGTTTCTTTGTGGCTTTTAATTTTTACGTTTGTGATGTTTAGATGCTTAGAATTTTAGTTCAGTATATAGGCCTATTAATTGTTGTAAATTCATTGTATATACTTTTTTTTTATTTACTTTAGATGATTACTGTTAAACTGATTTGAGTCTTCAGTCTTTTGTTTGCCGACAGCATCAAGTAAGAAGCCAAAACCTGGGCTGTTTGGCCCACCAATACAGGCTCTGGCGTGCAGCCAGTTGGCTGAACATTGAATTCACTGCGAATATTCTTTGCCCTTTCTTATTCTGTTTTCGATTGGGCGAAGCTCGCTATACTAGAGTAATATTACTTTCGACCTGAACAACCAGACTGGGTAAAGATTGGAATTGTGAGATGTCGAAAACTTTGGGGTTATTCTGTCTGTAACACAGAGTAAATTCAAATAGCACGTATATTTTATGAATTCTCATATTTTATTTTCTCACCTTACGCGTGTCTTTTTGTGCTGGTAGATCCAATTTGCTATTTTTTAAGAAACATGTGCCAACTTTTAGAGATACAAAATTATACTAAAGTACTGCTTCAGGAGAATTCTATTATCGATTTACATTTTTTGAGAATAGAAAACTGAGCATGTGCTACTTGGTTAACTTTCGGCAGGCGAGCCAGAGTGACTTGTGCCCAATCGGCAGAACGCAGCAGTGTTGTCCGTCAGCCAGTCCCTTGCCAACGAATTCAGCTTTTCNAGTGACTTGTGCCCAATCGGCAGAACGCAGCAGTGTTGTCCGTCAGCCAGTCCCTTGCCAACGAATTCAGCTTTTCTACTTAAGGCGCCCGTCTACCTGGAACTTTTTCCCACGTTTAGGCCGAGAAGCGCGGGAGCGATAAGGGCGACACTGCCACGCGCATCAAGTACGCCATCGCCGCTAAGCGCAAGGCTCTGAACTGGCGTGCAGTGTTCTCGTCGTGCTGCGTGTACCTATGGGACTTTCAGCGGTGACCATATTATTTTATTAGTGGGAAGTCTTTAGGAAGGTTCAGTGCAGGCCCCTATAGTAGTTTTGTATGTATCTGATGCGTGCATTTTGAGCTACAGCGCCTTGGAAAGGCCGTTTTTAGCGGTTTTGGAGTACTCTGAATTGATGTTTCTAACGTACGTGATATTTTGAAAGTACTTAACAGCTCTCGTCTGAAGTGTGTGTTCTTTTCGTAGATCAGCACGTTGGACGCACGCTTAATAGTTTCGTTGAAAAAGGTGTATTTGGAACACTCTGCAACGCAGTTCAAGCGCCAGGTAAGACGGGCGCCTTAAGGGGGAAGTTAAGGCTCCCGCCTACGTGAGGCTTGAACTGCGTTGCTGAGTACTTGAAGTACTCGTTTTCCACGAAAATATGCGGCCAACGTGCTATCTACGAAAAGAACACACATTTCAGACGAGGGCTGTTGAGTGCTTTCAAGACGTCACGAACATTGGAAACGCCGTTTTTGAGTACTCCAAAATAACCAAAAAAAAAAAAACTGCTTTTTCAAAGTGCAGTGTCTCAGAATATACGCGTCAGATTCACACAAAACTACTCGAGGGCCCTGCACTGAACCTTCCTACAGACTTTCCACCAATAAAATAATAGGCTCATCCCCTGAAAGTCGCGTAGGTACGTGCAGTGCGACGAGAACTCTGCACGCCCCAGTTCAGAGCCTTGCGCTTAGAGGCCATGGCGCACTTGATGCGCGTGTCAGTATCGCCCTCATGCCCCCCGATCTTCTCGGCCTCAAAAGCAGAAAAAAAGCTCCAGGTAGGCGAGAAACTTAATGGGGGAGTTAACGTCGAACGTGAACACTTCGGATGTCTTAGTTCTCTGTGAATCATTTGACGAGTTTCTGGACAGAGCAGCCATAAACGTAACGTAACTAAAGTCACGGACGCTAATTGAGGCCAGTAAGACATCCTGTATCGGTAGAAGCACAACACAGCCTTTCTACGCTCCTTGCGATAACTTACTCTTGCAAGAAAAACGGAAGTTAGATGTCTTTGTTTGTCGCTTCAGAAACTGTGACTACCGAACGGGCAGTTTGACATGGTGACAAGATCTGTAGGTTCCTTCTTGGCCTCTCAGCCACTCACACCGAGAGCTTTAAGAAGTATCAGTCCTGCCATAGTAGATTTGCCAGTTTTTTTTTTGTCGTAAGTTCAATTTCAAAATATTTACTAGCGAAAATATCCGCACGACAAAGCATAAATAGTAGCTTCACGAACTCTGTAGGTTGTTCACGGTTATTTAAGAACTTTTGAAACGAACCATTGAAAAATGACACTGCCCCTGACTGCATATATTTTGACGGGAAAACTTAGTGTCATGCGCCCAGTATGGTTGGTAACGACGGTGGGAAAAGTAGTTCCAGTTCTTAACGTAAAATTAAAACTGCCAGGTTAACGTTTGTGATTACTGAAACTATTTTTTTTACTTTCTGTTTCTCGTAGTGCATACAAGAGCAAGAGTTGGCAAATGTGTAAGATATTTATTTTTCTAAAAATTTCTCAGTTTCACTTGACCGACGCATGAATAAAGTGACCAGGCCCATCGCAATGTTAATTTTACATGTGGTGGAAGTATACACAATGTGCTTAAAAGTAGATCTTTAGCAGGGCTTTCAAAAGTGCTCAGTTTATCATGGACAGCCCATATTAAGTTGTTACACTTGTAATATGTCTATTAATTTTTAACTAGTAACTGCCCGGGAGGAATAAGTGAATTTTTTTCTTGCGGGCGATTACAGAGATGCTACTGGCAACAGCAGTCGAGCAACAGAACACTGTCTTATGGCCTGTCGATCTGCACCTATATCTTAATACAATATATGTAATGCAGTCTTTGTTGAACATTACGTGCATCGATGATCCCCGTTGACACCCAAGGAAGACTTCGAACTGAATCCCGTCGACTTGCCGCCGAGATTCTTTTTTACCAGCACCTTGTTCGCCTCCTCGTGGTCCTTTTGAAACCCACAGCTCACTACACTCCTTCATTAACCCAGTGTGGGAAGTGTGCAGTTTTGAATTCGGACACCTTCGTTCCTCGTGCAATTTTAACAATGTTTAACGTACTAGCGAAAAAAGGTCTTTGTTTACACCTAACATCAATTAAACTTTTTTTTTTTCATGTTTAGTAGCGCATGAGGTGGCGTACTCGCATTCGGGAGGACCTGGGTTCGAATCCCGATCCGACCATCCTGATTTTGGTTTCCATGGTTTCTCGAGATCACTCCAGCAGGCGAATGGTCCCTGCGGTGGTCCCTTACTGCAAGCCGGCGCTGTAAACAGTTCAATAACGAAAAACACTGTGTAGGAAACGTGGAGAACACATCATCCGTGCCAGGAGGAACTATCTGAGGGTGCATATTAATTTCCCCGATTAGAATTCGAAGAGCGACATTTACTTCTGGAGGGGAAGAAATTAAGCTAAATACACAAGGGAGTGTCACGAGCGGAGAAGTGAAGAGCTCTAACCCTACCCCCTTCCTTTCCCGCACATTTTAACTTCATTGTTTGACAGCTTGATTCTTAAAGTGTGGGAGATTATAGTCACTTTGTCCGAGCACCATAATTTAATTTTTATAATTTTAAAATTTTTACGCACTACGAAAAGCTTTGACATCGGTTTTTATCTAGTGTACGGCCTACATAAAAAGCATAATGAAGATAGTTATTCTTTCTGCAGCTAATCTGGCTTAAAAATTCCTGAACAAATCTAAAGCTATCTTAATTGGACGAGTTTGCTGTGTCTTGCAGAGGACGATGTCCGCCGGATGTCCTTGCCGACTTTGTCACGGCGT
>NQII01004222.1:189375-215187 GCA_002778355.1 Clitarchus hookeri
CAGGAAGGGGGTAGAGGGTTCCCGGAACGGGACTCGAACCCTCGGGAGCCAGCGTGGTGCATTCCGGCCCCGTGACGACACCGCCCTATTCGTGCCACCTGGGTCGACAAACACCTTCTCTGATCCTCCTGTCTGTCGCGGTATCGAACCCAGCACCCCAGCACCTTGGAGTTGGTGCATGTGCCCTTCTTGTCCCTAGTGAAATATTATCTGTAAAATCAGTGTTTACGCGTGTACACGTATCTCAGCAAATACACGTTCTGGGAGTACGACGTTTTTCTAGGAAAGGTATAAAAAAAACTATCATCTATAGTTTATTCAAGGCGAAAAAAATCGTGAAAATATTCAACATTATCATTTTTATAGCTTCCCTGTCCCGTTTCCTTAAAAAGAGAACGAAGATACAAAGTGGCATCTGTAGTTTAATCCGTTGACGTGCGTCCTGTGCAGTAACATCCTACTGTTCCAAATCTAATTTTCAAGAAATTCAGTTTCCCTAAACGCGTATCGCTGTGCTCCTTCATGACGAGACGTGACCTTGATGCTTTAAAAAATGGTTTACTAGGGGACCCCCTAAAGCCCCTGTCACACTGTCAAAGTTGTCCGTCAAACTGCTTCCGATACGTTTTGTCAAATAAAGTTGGACAGCGATGACAACTTCGAGACATCATGAACGCCGCCGTATTTGTCTGAGAAAGTTGGAAGGCTTCAGTTTCCATCAAAAATTTGAAGTTACCACCGGTTCTAAAATTTCTTTGAGGGTGACGTATGACGGTCTCAGCCAATCGGAATATAGCACGACAAAAATGGACGTCAAGAAACTTTCAAATAACGGGAAACGAAGTAAGTTATGAAGGTAATTAATTTGCGTAGAAGTTGTCGGGCGTGAATGCTATGTTAAGTGAATATTGCACATAATATTACGAACTCAGAGGCATTAAATTTCATTGTGCAGGNCGGGCGTGAATGCTATGTTAAGTGAATATTGCACATAATATTACGAACTCAGAGGCATTAAATTTCATTGTGCAGGAAACATTTCTTATAAATAAAATTTGAATTTAGTAAAGAAGTCAAAATAATTTGAAACATTCCTTATATTTCTTCGTNAAACATTTCTTATAAATAAAATTTGAATTTAGTAAAGAAGTCAAAATAATTTGAAACATTCCTTATATTTCTTCGTGTAATGGAATGCATGGAATAACAAAAGCAATATCTCTTATAAAAATAATTTTTAAATAATAATTCAGATTAGATTCTCCGAGAAAAAAAATTTGACAGTGTGACACATTTTCAAACACATTAAGATTATTTGATAAAATTTGTGGGAAGGGAAAAGGGGATGACCGTATTTTTTCTTCAAATTTTATTGTCAAATATAGTTGAAGACGAAAAAATTTGACAGTGCGACAGAGGCTTTAGGTAGAAGTAGAACTGAATTGAGAAATTTGAGCGGCTCTTAATGTCCTGATAGCCGATGAGGGAGAAATGGGGGTGAGAATGGAGCAGCGTCGGAATGCAAGTGCGGGAAACGGGAGATCCCGAGAAAACCCGCCGACCAGCGTATCGTCCGGCACGATTCCCACTTACGAAAATCCGGTAGTGACCCGGCCGGGTATTGAACCCGGTTCGCCTTGGTGGGAGGCGAGCAGTCTAACCACTCGGCCACCGCGACCGAGTAGAGTGGCTTGCAAAGGAGCACTGCACCAGAATCCGGTGATGCTTGGTTTCCTCGGGATGCTCCCATCTCCCGCCCGTGCGTTCCGCCATTGCTTCGTGCATATGCCACCCTCCAGTGCACTATACAAGCACCAGTGTCTAATATCGGACAGCTCGAGCATTTGTGCGATTAAACTAGAGATGAGGTAGACCGATATTCCGCTGCGCATGTACCCAACATTGACCTACCCCACGCCTATACAACCGTCAGTCACATGGTCAGCAGTGATGAACGTGTTAGTCTTTATTAAAAAAAAAAANCCTACCCCACGCCTATACAACCGTCAGTCACATGGTCAGCAGTGATGAACGTGTTAGTCTTTATTAAAAAAAAAAAGACTCGACCTTTTAAATAAGTAAAATACTTTAAATAATTTCATTTTAATACAATTACATTAAAAAGAGCTCAGAGGAAGTATGCAAATATCTTAGAGCGCTTGTTTACTAAACAGTATTCTAACCTAACATCCCATCCACGTCGTTTATGATAGCCGTACTCGTATTGGCAGAAAAGCAGCTCAGTGTTAGGACACGGAGAGTGGCTAGTGCTTCTCGGGCGCGCACTCTACCCCATGTTTACCTCTAAGGAGTAAACCTGGAGGAGACGTCACCNCTACCCCACGCCTATACAACCGTCAGTCACATGGTCAGCAGTGATGAACGTGTTAGTCTTTATTAAAAAAAAAAAAAGACTCGACCTTTTAAATAAGTAAAATACTTTAAATAATTTCATTTTAATACAATTACATTAAAAAGAGCTCAGAGGAAGTATACAAATATCTTAGAGCGCTTGTTTACTAAACAGTATTCTAACCTAACATCCCATCCACGTCGTTTATGATAGCCGTACTCGTATTGGCAGAAAAGCAGCTCAGTGTTAGGACACGGGGAGTGGCTAGTGCTTCTCGGGCGCGCACTCTACCCCATGTTTACCTCTAAGGAGTAAACCTGGAGGAGACGTCACCNGAGTGGCTAGTGCTTCTCGGGCGCGCACTCTACCCCATGTTTACCTCTAAGGAGTAAACCTGGAGGAGACGTCACCTACCAACAGATAACAACAGTTAAGTAAGGCGTTGCGTTTGTTATAAAAAACAACTGACGCAATAGACTCTAAAAACATTTCACTCTATGAATTTTTTTTATTGAATTCAGTCAATTGAATTAAACTTATTGAATACAGAAATTGTATTATTACTTCAAAATTTTGAAACGTTTTTCATATATGCAGCTGTATCCAATAAATACTGGAGGTGGCAACTTCGAAATTTTCCCGCAAATATTTCAGTTTAAAAAAAAAAAGTTATTGTAGGCTATACAAAAACTTGGGGGCTTCGCTACGCGTTTAACTCAACCCTTAACAAACGTATGAAAGCTACCGTGCATGTTTGGAAAAACATATTTTTAGTCTATTCGCAGTATCTGTTTGAATCAAAGCCTTCAAAAATCATCCCATGTATGACGTGTTTGGTTGCTTCTTAAATATTTCACCTATCAAAAGAGTTTTATATTTCTGTTAACATAAAAATGTTTTGTCTTTAATTAAATTATACTTATATTTTATTCATAAATTACACCTAGAGACCTGAAGTATTCGCGGAGTCATTTTGAGACAAGCTATAATTCAAAATACGTGTGGTTAATAACTTTAGCCATTGGTTCACACGTTGTTTGACGCCTCCTCAAGAACGCAGGCCCAATCGTCGCCTTCCACTGTGACAGCAGACAACCAATGCGCAGTTGATATCGGCATATCTGTACATACGACTGCAGAGTCTAGCTTGCAGGTCATTGAACTCGCGAATTTTTCAGGTCTCTAATTACACCATTTCATTTATTATTAATAAAATCAGAGAGAATGTGTGTGTGTTGCTAAAGCCTAGAAAGAAATAGTTGTAATGCAAAAAATATTAAACTGAGTGCGTACGAATGCTGTGCGTTGACTTTTTAATGTATTGTTCTAGACTTGATTGAGCTTTGTTTGCACGAGGCGGAGAAATGGCCAGAAAGTAGAACTTTAGCAGGACTTCAGGAAAATTGGAAATAACCACACATTCGTTTTTTCTCAAAACGAGAGTCTGTTCACGGTTTCTTCACGTATTGTGAATCAAACTTTTCAAAAATCATCCCATCTAAAACGTGTTTGGTTCTTTCCTAAATATGCCCTGTATCATCAACGTTTTATACTCGTGCTAATATAAAAGTACTTTATTGTTGGTTAAATTGAGCTTTTACTTATATTTAATCTATAAATTATAATATTTTGCTTATATATAATATTAATAAAAAACAGGGAGAAAATAGATGCGTTGGCGGTACCTAGTAAGAAATAATTCTTATGCAAAATAATTTTACACTTGAGTGCATATGAACACGATGCGTTGTCCGATTGGCGTAGTTTTCTAGACTCGGTTAAGCTTTGTTTCCATAAGGCGGGGGAATATCCTGTAAGTGTAACTTCAGCAAGGCTTCAGAAAAGTTGGAAGTAACCGCGAGTGGACTACAGTATTTGTGTGCCGAATGCAGAAGCCGCCGGTGGCCAGAAGTTTTCCGGACGGACGGACGGGCAGTGGTGTCGGCGGCGTTGTGCAACGGCAGCGGTGTTTGTGCGGCCGCGGACGGGTATCAATTATCGCTGGCTCGTGGTGGTCCGCGGACCGCGGTTCAAGGCCGGCCACCGGTCCACGAGTCATGTGTTATCACGCCCGCGAGCGTGTTTTCGAACGCCGCTCTGTTCCTCTCCGACAGCGTGGCTATTCATCGCACAGCTGGTCCGTGCGCTCTTCCAGCAGTATAGCGCATTAGGAAGCCTAGTTTTAACTAACCCGTAACTGGTGTGATGGATTTGTATCACGTAACTGGTATGGTGTTGTGTCTAAACGGTCCTGGTATGTTTTGATCATTTTTTATGTATTTAACACGAACTGTGCAAAAGAAACCGTAAAAGATGTGCACTCTGTAGCGATGTGATTCAGACAATGCCAGTCAGGGGTTAAAAGGGCAGTGATGTCGCTCCTCTCCAACAGCTGCTTTAGCATGATTGGCTTGTGAATCGAGTTTTCATGACAATCTCGTGCCCTTGCTGTGCAAGCCAGCAAGCTTGAATCAAGCCAACTAGTATTCAAATGTCAAGCTTGAATCAATCCAACTAGTCTTCGAATTTCAAGTTTGAATCAAGCTAAATAGTCTCCAAATGTCAAGCTTGAATCGAGCAAGCCAGTGGTCAAACGTCAAGCTTGTAGCAAACTTGATGTATTACACTTGCCGCAAGCTTGCGTTGGCAAGCTACAATCATCGTTCAAACCATCTGCAAACTTGCCATTAGCGAGTATGTGCGGGTCGTGAGATTTGGCTTGAATCAAACTTGAATCATACATATGATATGACATGGTTGCTCGTCAAGGCAAATTCATGTCAAATGGCAAGCGTGCCGCAAATGTCGTAGTTTCAGGACATGTTAATATATTGCTCATTTGTAGCCCCAGTTAATTTCTTGATGTTGGCAGTATTGCACTGGATTAAGTTTCCACTTGACTTTAGGTGGTACATATGCCTTCATTTACCGTATTTTATTCGACACGCCCATGCAACTCTAAGCCAACGAGTAAACACGTCGTACTGATGTAATCGAATCACGTGCAGTTCATTCCTAAGGAAAATAGCTTCGCCTTTAGGTAGCGACCAATCTACAAATAGTACTAAAAGTGTGTCCAAGATTATTAAATCTAAGATGATTTCTGGTTGTAAAGCAGATCTTGCAGCCTTCTATTAATAGGACGTAAGCCATTATTAATTTTTTTCTTCGAAAAATGTTATTTTTCGCAGTTTATGATGGCCAGGGTGAGTAAAATATATCTTCAGGTGTATTGCAATCTAAAAAAAATTAGCGAATGACACTCTTAACATTATTGAAGACTAACCAGTGTTGAGACGTGGCCGCATATTATTAACATATTTTCTGCCAATGTGCTGTTTTTAAAAAACGCTGCAAAGTATTGCAAATTAATTATATATTATGATACAAACATTTGTTTTCTGCAGACGAATCGCAAACGTTTGGTGTTATATTAGCATATGTATATTCCAGTAGCCTAGAGGGTGAATAGCGTTTCGCGTAGAAGACAGCCAACGATGATAAACCATAGGCTATGTTACATGATACACCGTGTTTTGAAGCACGACAAGCTTTTGAGTTCACGGCCACATGCTAGCATTAATTTCTTCTTAATTCCTTCATTGCCCAAAAATCTCCATGTCCTTAACTCTTGATCGTTTTGCTCGTGTTATAAACTGTAAAGCACACACGTGAACAATGATAAAAAATAATTTGCAACATTCGATTTCGATGAGAAATACATTCCTTGTACTGCTGTGGTTTGATTGCAAACAATATTACCCAGGAAATGGCGGGAATGAGCGGGCCTGGTGATGTGAAGGACGGCGCATGAGTTTGTAGGCGGTCATTATTGCTATGCATGCGTTTTTTAACGTCATTTTTCATTATAGTATTACAACCTAACCGGAGCCTAAAAACTAAGCTACAATTTTAGGTGAATGGGTGTTTTTATAGACTAACCTACCCGTTGAATGAGTATTTTTGCAACTTAAAACAAGCGTAGGATAGACGGCTTGTTATATCACGCGCATGCACAGTAGCAAGCATGCTAAGGTGCTACCAACAGTTGACTAACGAAAAGCGCATTGCAAAGCCCGCGAAGATACGTAGCTCGTTCCCTTCGCTTGAAGAGGCTATTTGAGGTCGTATTCCTTCTTCTGGTCCGGATTCGAATAGCGACACGTGTGCTTGTGAAGGGGACGACGAGAGCTAAGGTCATTTGGCAGGTAAATCCGAGTACATGCTATTTCTGCTGATTTTGCGTAGTCCTTCCGCGCCTCAGTTCAGAGCCCGAAGATTAAAGAGAGAGCCCCNCCTCCCGGTGTTTACGTGGAGTTTGAACTGCGCTGCATTGTGTTTGAAATACACGTTTTTTCAATGGAATTATTAAACGTGCGTCCAATGTGGTGATATACGTAAAGAACACACACTTCAGACGAGGACTGTTGAGTGCTTTCAAGACGTCACGTACGTTAGAAACACTATTTCAGAGCACTCCAAAATGGGCGACGCTGCCACGCACATCAAGTGCGCCATCGCCACTAAGCGCAAGCCCTGATCTGGCGTGCAGTATTCTCGTCGCGATACGTGTACCTATGGGACTTTCAGTTGTGACACCATTACTTTATTGGTGGGAGGAAGTCTGCAGGAAGGTTCAATGCAGAGCCTTGAGTAGTTTTGTATGGATACTAGCGACCCGGCCCGGCTTCGCCCGGGTACAATTTAGTTTTTACAGTGATACATGTATGTCGTGGTTGGATGTTTCCTAAATATGTAATGTATCACAAGCGTTTTATACTTCTGCTAAAATATAAGTATCAAATTTTTTTTTTTACTAAATTTAACTTTTACTTATATTTTATATATAAATCGTAATATTTCATTTGTAATTAATATGAATAAAGACAGTGAGATAACAGTTGTGTTGGTAATGCTTAGAAATAAATGCAGAATATTATTACAGTGAGTGCGAATGAATGCGGTGAGCTGTCCCTCGGGTGTAATTTTCTAGACTAGGTTAAACTTTGTCTGCACGAGGCGGAGGAATATCCTGGAAGTAGAACGCAAGCAGGGCTTCAGGGAAGTTGCGCAGTAAGGGCGAATGAAGTGTAGCTGTAAATGCGCAAACACTGATGTCACGCACATTATGTTGCTAGTGGATGAGAGTAGTGCGGTTTTTGGGGCGATGTGCGCGGGTAGTTGCGATACGGGTGGAATGCCGTATACGTCACTGAGGTGGCGTGGTCGCCAGGTCGACCTGCCATTGGTCGGCCGCCGCGAGTCGCATTCCTGCCTTGGCCGCCGTACCGCCCGGACTCCACCGTGCACACACACTAAGGAAGTTTACTCTACTGGGTTGGGAAGCTGAATGCTTTTAGTTTGGCAACTAAAGTTTTTCCGTCACTAAGTGAGCTTTCCCGTGTCCACGTCTGAGAACGATTATCAGAGACCCGGAAATTTTGCGATTTCATTTAAGGACAAGCTAAACTTTATCCGTATATACCATGGAGTTTACGCCTCTATTGAACCACAGTTTGTTATACACACCCCGGACGACTTTCGACCAATAACGAACATGTAAGGAAAACAAGGACCGAATACCGCGCTACCTGGTCAGTGGTTAAACTGGAGCAACATCCAATGAGCGACTGGCTGAGGCTTCAGTTCGCAAAGGATTGTGCAGTCTAGCTTGTTGACGAATGAACCCGCGCAATTTCCGGGTCTCTGACGATTGTCGCGAGCGGGTCGCTTCGCTCCTTTGTCCGCGGGCAAGGCGGTCCATTTTACTCGGTGGCGAGTGTACTCCGGCGACGTCTCGCTCCAGACTGCTTGGTGCCGGCGCAGCCTCCGGCACGGCCCGGCGTGGGGCGCTGGCGGGCTCGGCACGGCACGGCCTGTACTCGAGACTATTTACATCAGCGCGAGGAGTCGCGTGGGCTTGGCTCCTTCTCAGGAATGTCGGCGCTGCCAACTTGGCGGCTGCTAGCCTCGTTGCGCAACGCTTTTCCCGCGCTGCGTCGTCGTAATATCACAATGAAACCTTGTATAACCATATGCGTGCGCAGGGTCAGGTAATGGGGGGTGCAAACCGCGATATAAAGATTCAACTTGACATTAAAAATATGTTAGTGATGAAATGGGGGGTGCAGTTGCATCCCCTGCATCCCCCTTGCGCACGCCTACGTGTGTAACTCATTTCGAAATCCGTTTAAGGACGTGCCCTTGTAACCCAAGTTATTTGCGAGATTATATAAATATGTGTTTTGAGGTTTCTTGCATTGACGGCAAACTGTAAGCCGAAATTTCCTTGGCATGATACTGTGTTAAGTCGTGCATCCATACGTACAATTGCTGAACGCAATAAAATTTACATAATTCAGTGTACTGATGTAAAGGTACACGTGTGAAGTGACAACTGCTTTTTTTTTAAAGGTCGGCCGAAGTTGCATAAACTTAGGCATTTTCTTTCTTAAATCTTCTGGACCCCAGAGCGTCTGAGATTTTTCTTATTTGCCTGGCAGTTTCATGTGCTCGGTGACTTAATGTATTTTTCAAATAATAGAGGCGACCTTTGATGAGATTTAATAATAAAAAATGGCACTCTTATAACATTTTAGAGAAATATTTTAAGCGCAAGTAAGAAACTCTGCAAAGAAAGAGGCCTATAAAATATTGTTACAAATATTCTATGGTCTCTGTTTTTTTCGTTAATTTCAGAGTTTAGTCATTTTGCAATCTTCATAAAAGATGCGTTTGCAGTTGGAAAAAATTAATTTGTTATAATATGCCACCTGTTGATTTTATAAGTGTTTTTAGTAGAATTAATTTTTAATGTCTTGGAACAGGGGTTGTCTGGGAGAAGGATGTGTCGTCCATGATGAAATGCTCCGTGTACAATTTGTGATATGGTTTTCGAAGATAAGTTCGTTGTTTATATAGTAAATGACATGTAGCTGCGGATAATTGGGTGGTTATTGCAAATTTCGACATTTTTTGTGTATGCTGTTCGCCAAAAAATACCGAAAACGTGGCTGAAAGTTAATGTTACTTATGCCTGTACAAAAGTGTTTCAACTGTATATCTGCATCGCAGATTAATGTAAACAACTAACGAGATGTCCATTTTACATATTACTCCTGGGCGTTATTCAACAAGTAGGAAACCGAAAAACCGAACGAAGTGCATGATATGTAGGCTTTTCATAATTGCTGGGTTTATATATATATATATATATATATATATATATATATATGTGTGTGTGTGTGTGTGTGTGTGTGTGTGTGTGTGTGTGTGTGTGTGTTTTCTGCGCTCAAATAAAATTAACTCAGTTAGTCGTCACCACATATTGTAATGAACATTAGTGCAATGCAAATGTGTAACCAAACTATCGAACTGATATTTTACTGGAAGTGGACCTTCGTCTTGAAAAGTTGCGTGTTTTTTCAAGACTGCTTGGCTGATCGTGCAGTAGCATACCAAAATCGTATTTGGAAAGTCGTGTGTTCCATCCCAACTCGCTTTATTAGGAGTTTTTTTTCCCCTACCAATTTCTCCAAGTCTGTTACAGGCCAGGCAGATCCTTAAAATTCGCGCCTCCTTTTCCCCTATTTAATGACCAACACTTTTTTAACTACAGATTTCAAAATAATGGTGAGAGTTTTTAAAATTTAATTTTACAATTTATTTGCTGTATTTGTCATTCAGTGGTAAAACTTAAAGCTATCGTCTCTGAAACTTGCTATACGCCGAAAGTTTGCAGCTTGTTTATAATGGACAATTCTGTTTTTTCAACACTGACTTCTCGAGGTAACAGAGAGAAGGAAGGCGAGTGGGAAAAATTATTACAAAAAAATGAATAAAGCAAAACATTAATTTTGTGGGAGGAATGTTCTCATATTCAAACTCATCTAGAGATGATCTCTCCGACAAGAATTTAGCAAAGAAGTAAAACAAATACACGAGTTTTGCTGGCAATCTGATGGCGTGGGAGCTTTCAAGTAACTGTTGAGCGTTCGCGTAAAGTAGATTCAAGGACGTGTCGGCACTTATTTGCCATTGCTATAATGATAAATACTCCAGAACTACGTTTTACCAACATTTGTAGCGTTGACATGGGATATATCACAGTTGGTTTCGTTGGTGAGGGGGGAAGGGGCGGCACCTCGTCATTAACGAAATTGCTTTTTTAATGTTTTATTAACTTTTTTTCTCCAGTTTTGTGAGTTCCTACAACAGCGTTGTCTATTTAGGAAGAGGTGGTACAGCTGTCTTCGTCAATAAGTAAAGTATCCGACCTTGCCGACTATCTAGGCCACCAAACAGAACGCAAATCGTTGGTAGGGTGACCAGATATTTTAATACATGCTGTAGGACACTTAACATAAGAAATGAGATTTATTATAAAAGGGTTGTGGTTGACTTTCAAGCGTGGCAGTAATGTAAATACAAGCTAAAGCGGTTGAATAATTGAAAAGAGTATACCCGTAGAGTATCTGGATGTAAATTAAAATCATTATTACTATTTAATTGTAAGTTCACAGTACATTAATATAAATATTTAATACTTTACTTCTGTGAAATACATTTTCTATTTGAATGAATGGCACTCATCAAAGTGTTATTTTGTAAGAAAGAAAAAAAATCAGTGTCTTACGCGTAAAGACGACCGAACATTCTATGCGCCTACTTACGTCGCCCTTGGCGCTCCACGCTTCTAGGTCTTCACGCAAAATATCTCCAACCAGACGGCACCCTTAACGTAAACAATGACTGGCAAGTGTGCATTATTAAAAGTGTAATGTTCAAAATTAGTGTTTTAGGGTGTTCATGGTTACTTCCTACTTTTCTGAAGCCCTGCTAACGTTATACTTCGAGGCTATTCTTCCGCCTCATGCTAACAAAGCTTAACAAAGTCCAGAGAACTACGCCAAAGGGACATGGCACTGGATTCGTGCGCACTCAGTCTATTATTTTCCATAAGAACTATTTCTTACTAAGCATTACCAACACACCTTTTTTTCTCCCTGTATTTATTCTTACGAATTATAAATGAAATACTATCTATGTTTTATAGGCATAATATAAGTAGGAGTTCAGTTTAACTAAAAAATCAAGTAAACACAATTATACGCTTTTAATAAATGACTTTTTTTTGGAAACATCCAACCTCGTCGTACATGGGATGATTTTTCATAGATTTGATTAAAAAATAATGAGGAAACCTCGAATAGACTATAGTTGAAATCTGTTGAATTCAGTTAGTGAGAACTGGAACAGTAGTTACAATTTTTGTGGTACGAAACAACTTGACAGTGTCACACGATTGACGCGTTGCTCTAGCTTTCTGGTCCAGGGCGGTGTTTTTACGCAAGGCGGAAGGATGTTGGCGTAGGAGAAAGTAGGACTCGAGCAATGGACCGTGCTGTTTCTCGCTGGTCGGGCGGAAGCGGGCGAGTATCCGTCGTTAAAGGAGACTTCTGTTACCTCGCCCCCTCGGCTTCTGCGCTTATATACATAAGCTAATGAAAGCTTTGGCGGCAGAGTTTTTGTTTGAGATTGTTTTTGTTAGAACACGGAATATAATTTTATCTTTTCTTCCCACAGATTGTCAGTTTTAGACTGCTAGCGCCCACACCACCGATACTACAAGGTAAACTCTTAAAAACACTCAATTGCGATTGAGTTACATTCCACGAATTAGTTTTCAAAACTGTCAATTTTTANAAGGTAAACTCTTAAAAACACTCAATTGCGATTGAGTTACATTCCACGAATTAGTTTTCAAAACTGTCAATTTTTAAAAAAATAAATATATAAGCTACTTAACTACTTTAACTTGAGCTCAGTGTAGAAATCTGATAAAATATTACATAATTCTTGCGGAATCACAATGAAGAGGGGTTGCTGTCAATTTACAAACTATCCCATGCCTTGTGAAGATACCACCTGTCCTTGTGATCGTGTTGACANAAGAGGGGTTGCTGTCAATTTACAAACTATCCCATGCCTTGTGAAGATACCACCTGTCCTTGTGATCGTGTTGACAGGCGGGAAAATGTTTTCAGTTTTCTCTAACAGTGTACTGCTCAATGATGTGGTGCTCGCCTTATTCCGAATACACACTTAAAAAAAAAAGTTTGATATTCCAGTAGAAGTAAACATGTAAACTGAGCTCGAATAATATTTTATGATTTGGTTCAGAAGTTGCAGTAAATAAGGATCGTGATTGTAAGTATGATTCGGTGCTGGGGTTCTTTCAACCGCGGTGGTGGAGAGAGGTGCCCTTTAATCCCGAGTGCTGGGAGGGGAGGGGGTGATCACAACTCCAGTGGGTGTCCGGACCGCCACGGCTTCTACGCCCCCGCGTGGAGCAGAAGAGCAGGCGTATGTCGGTGGCCGACGTCGTTCGGGGACGTCCTTCGTTCCCGGCCATTCAACCGCTCGCCAGGCCGCATCACGAACCACAGACTAAGGATGAGCTAGACCTTGCATTCGTCTTCTGTGCATGCACCCAGCCAGCACTGACCTGCCCCAATCACACACACAACTGTCAAAGTCACATGCTGAACAGTGATGAACGTGTTTGCTTACATCTCAATTTCGAAATGACGAGAACCATTATGTTAATAAAATACTTTCACCATTTTGAATTGACTCAAACTGCATTACTCAGATTGGTTAGAGGAAGTGTAAAAACATATCTAAGCACTTGTTTACAAGTCTGTTTTCTAACCTAAAATACAAACCACGCCGTTCTCGCTTGACGTGTCGGCAGGAAAAGCAGTTCAATGTCGGGACATGGAAATTGGCTGTGCGCAGCCAGCGAGATCGGCCTACCTCATCTTTAGTGTATGGCGGGAACAGGTTCGGGTGTCCTTCAGCCGTTCGCCGTTTGTCGTTTGTAATTGAAATGGCGACGCGGCGGACCGGTTTCGTGCCCTCCGCTTCGAGAGTCGCTGCCGCCATTCGGACCCGGGGGTTTCATCTCATTTATTTGTGTTCTATAGATCTCCATTCGGTGATACAGAACATGTCAAATGCTCCGCAATTGCTGTAAGGCGACCAGAGAAGTCCATCGAGTACGTAGGCGCGCAAAAAATCTCACAGAACGTGCACGAATTTACATTCTACCAATCTTGCATACCTGACCCATGTTCAAGTGATTGTGGAATCCATGTTTCCANGATCGTAGTTCATTTTTTGTCATCTCCGTTTCCAGGCGTATCTCTTACAGTTTGCCTATTCATTTCTCCAACCAAATTATGAAATAATCATCTGTCATAATTATTAAACTATCAGGATACGATATGTGTGTTCTTACCATGGTATTGCTTAATCATCATTTGTAATGTACAGTTTATGAGAAAATTACGTATAGGTCTATACACTCCACTCCACTCTGATCATATGCGTAATTCGCTTACTCTTACGGTGAATACTTACATGCCGGATGTGTATATGTTTGTATGTAAATATAGTGAGAAATCACCATTACATTTTCAAAGAGTTTGCACGTAGCCTACGATAAATTAAATTGGCGACGTAATTCCCGGAAATTTTATAAGAGTAGCCTTATTGTGCGAAGAAATCGTTTCTCTGAATAGGACTGTAATAAATAATGTGAAATTTTTTTTGTAATTTCGTTGGACCTCGCGTGACATCTTAATTATTTAGTTGAAATAGTATTTGATATATAATTGTTCCCAGGTTTTCCATATGTAAAAGTTTTGTGGGTTAAGTTGATCGAAGCCTGTGAAGTTCGCTGTGAAAAAAAGGAGAGGAGTAAAATAGTGGTGAGAGAAAAGGGGCACTCTCCAAGAGGGGGTGATGGGGACAAGATCGCGTGTCTGCGCGAACTAGGTTGTATTATATTATGTATGCTATAATTTACTCCGCTGTTCTACTTACAGTAGTGCAATATTTTCACACTCAAAAATTGTAATTTTAACTTCTAGCCATATATGTTAATGTTAATATTTGCACATTCACTTATAGTTAGTAACCTTAAGACAGTTGTTTGTTCTACCAGAATATTGGCGCTATCGAGTTAGTTGGGTAATATCTCACAGTGGAGTGTTATTAAATACGTTCAATAAGTTCACCATCTGCACAGGTTGTCCCGACTGAATTGCAACTTTTTAATTGCAGATGTAAATTATTTATATTTTCTAACATTCTCCAGTTGTTTACTGTATTGATATTGTTTATGGGGTTTTGTTTGGTAGGCTTATATTTTTGCATCCATGACAGACTGGCCTGTTAAGATTAGAAAATAAAGGAAAAAATATTTTTCTTTAAACAATTTAGTTTACCAAAAGTAAAATAATGCTTGCTGAAAAAAAAAAAAACTATTACAAGTTTGATGTATGAAAATGATTTGTGACAGAACCTTTTCCTAGAATGTGAACTTTCATTGATTGTGAAGTTTAAACAGTTCATTTACAGATAGGCATTTTTTGTGCAGGTACCAAATCTGCGTAGATATTTTTGAAGTACTTGCATATTGTACAAATATCCATGGCTTACCCGAGTTACGCCACAATAAAAAAAAATAATCCAATGGTCCGGAAGATTCAACATGTTGCTTTGAAATACCAAACGTAAGATACCAATATTAACAAACATTTTTAATTTTATTTTCAGAAGTTAGCATGGCACGAAAGAAAAAAGTTGCCTGAAAAGGATTTAGCAGACGTCAGGGGAAAAGAAACGAGAAGCAGAAATTGAGTGAATAAATAAAATGAAGAATAATTCAGTGCTTTATAAAGAAGTCAAACAAAGAGAAAGAAGAAGTTATAATGAAAGATAGGAGGAAGGGAAAATTGAAATACTTAAGTGAAAGAGGCAAAAGCAGCAAAGGAAAAACTGGCTAGAAAGGACAAGAAGGCATAGAAAGATGCAAAAGGCAGATAAAGAATTGAACAGATTTTTATTGTGTGGTACTCGGCCCAATGTTTCTGCTGCTGGACCTAGCAGTGACATACCAGGAAGGGTCGGCTTAAATAGGAAGAATGCAGACAGTAAAATAGTGTAGAGGAACAGTTCACAGACTTACCACAAGATTAAAAAACTTGAAAGAAAGCTTAATTGGCTTTCAAAAAGTGCAGCTAAATATAAGGCCAAGTAATAAAGATTTACATTAACAGAAGGTGAATAATGAAAGTCCACGAACAAAGGCTAGTGCATTTCTGTGAAACGTTTACAGTTGGCAGAAGCACTCCCGACGCTGATAGCATACAACTACGTTGCAAACAAATAGTGAAAAGTTCTAAGTGGAAAAATTATTTAAAAAAATACAGGTTCCTTTATCACACCAAGAAGTTCCTTCCTCCCAAGCGACGTAACATTAATGCAGGGGGAAAAATAAAGTTTGTTTTTCGATAATGGGAATTATGTCACTAAAATTTCATTGCATATGAAAAATTATGTTATAGTTTGTTTGTTTGTGTGTGGTNAGTTTGTTTTTCGATAATGGGAATTATGTCACTAAAATTTCATTGCATATGAAAAATTATGTTATAGTTTGTTTGTGTGTGGTTTTTTTTTAAAATGAAGTTTGCAGAATAGAAGCAATAAAGGAGGTTGTCATTACAACAAGGAGAATAAATAAACACAGAACACTGGACAACAGTTTTATTAAGCTACACAAACAGTTCAATGAATCACATGCTTACAATATTTCTTACTCTACATTCCGCTTCCTGCGTCCATTTTTGGGTCATTCCACCCAATATCCATAGACAGAATTCTTGTTTCTGTGCAAAACATGAACATTTTGCCATGGTTTTTTTAACTTTTGAAGCATCTCGATGTGATAAAGAGTACTCAAGGCGAGATGATTTGATTAATTGTAACAGAGAGGCCGCGGTGGCTGAGTGGTTAGTCTGCTCGCCTCCCACAAAGGCGAACCGCGTTCTATTCCCAGCCGGGTCACTCACAGATTTTCGCATGTGGGAATTGTGACGGACGATGCTGCTGGTTGACGGGTTTTCTCGGGGATCTCCCTTTCCCCCTACCCTTTCATCCTGGTGCCGCTCCATACCTCAATCCCCCTCATCGGCTCTCAAGACCTCGCTGTTAATAGCCGCCCAAATCTCTTCACTCACTCAATAATGTAAAAGAATACATTATATATGTTTATATGTTCACCCCCATTGCAACTGTTGTCACCTCCGTGTAATGTATTGTTACCTCCATAACAACTAATGTCACCTCCATGTCTTTAACATTTTTTTAAATTTAAATAAACAGCCTTGATTTCACTATATAGTATTTTATTTAACAAAAGTAATTTCTCCCTATATCTCGGAATGACCCCATCACTTAATCCATGCGTAGTTCACGTGAAATTGTAAAATTATCATAAATATATATGCGTTACAAATTTGATAATTCTTACAATTAAAAGCATTAAAAAAGCAGAAAGAAAATGAAATAACTGCAATATCCACAAATTTTTACGTAACACATTTTATTCAACGTTAAGAAATGTAACCATTTTTCCTCCTTCGTTACCAACATTACTGGACGCTTGCCTGGCATTGTGCCCGTTAGAATGTAGGCAGGTAAGGGCAGTGACATTTCTCAAAAGATTTCTTTCAAAAGCGCTTACTTTACCGTGATCAGTTTTCAACAATGTTATTTCAACAATAAAAATACTGCATGGTGGAAAAGTTTGTAAAGTTACTCTTGATGTAAAATCTGCCGAGTTACGTTTTTCTCGAAGTAACGTGCTAAGAACTAAAGAACTATGTAACAAGAGTTACAGTCCATTCGCAGTTACTTTTGTGAAAAAAAAACCCAGCTAAAGTTCTACTTCCAGGATATTCCTCCGCCTCATGCAAACAAAGCTTAACCGAGTCTATAAAATTGCACTAAAGCGACAGCACACTCGGTGTAATAATAATAAGCATGCGGACCATTTCTTACCAGGCATTACCAACACACTATTTTCTCATTGCATCTATTGATATTTATTATAAATGAAATAATAATATTTATAAATAATATTTAAGTAAGGTTCGATTTAATAAACAATAAAGTATTTTTATGTTAATACAATTGTAAAACGATTGTGATACATGACATGTTTAGGAAATAAACCAAGCGCGTCATACATGGGGTGATTTATCAAAGGTTTAGTTCTAAAGGTGTGAAGAAACAGCTAATATGTAGACCGCTGTGAGCTGTCAGGCGGAGTGTCGGGTGAGATGAGAGCGAGTCGGCACGAGGGTGACGTCATGCGCAGCGGAGGAGGAGCCATGGCCGGCGCGCGCGGAAGTTCTCGTCGCGGCGGGTTGGCAGCGCTGCCGGACTGTCGTCACTGTGGNGCCAGCAGCAGCAGGCGTACGCCGGCCGGGCGCTGCCCCGCGAAGAGTTCATCAGCTCCAACTTCCTGGTCGAGTCCTTGCAGCCCTGCTACCACCACCACCAGCAGCAGCACCACCACTTCCAGCATCCGTACCACCAGGCGCAGCAGCGGCCGCACTACTGGAAGTACGGCAGCGGAAGGGAGAGCGGGGTGAGACACCACACTCGCGATGTTTGCTGCTTGGGTAGTAGCGCAGTCGTTCCTCCCCGCGTTTTCTCGTTGTAAACTGCCGGGTTGTCTGTGCTCTCTTGAACCGACGACGCTGCCTGCCGAGATGGTCGGGGAAATCACCGCTGTGGTGTGCGGAACAAAAGAACCGCGGCTTCCTTCTCTTTCTGGCCTTGCCTTCTTCCAGAGATGCACTCAGCGCGTTCCACAGAAGTGATGTAGTTTGGTTGGGAAATGTTGACAACGAAATGAAGCTGTCACATTATTAGCGTTACGTTAGGAAGAATGTCAATAAGTGTTTGAAATGCACATCAAGTGTGGCCCGTTGGTTGTGTCTGTTTTGTACGTAAACTTGATGGAGAATGTTGATTTGGCGCGATTTCCCCTTTGGGAGGGGTGGGGGATTTTAGAGGTTATCTTTTAGTGTTGTTTTATGTTCCCTGCTTAATACTGGCATCCAAATCTTGGGACAGCTTACATGCTGAACTAAATTTAAATTAAAACGATAGCCGTGTTCTAGCCGGGATTTGAACCCAGGATCGCAAGCTGGCGTTAAAGGAAAATGCACCACACGGAGGTCGGAATTTGTAATAGTTGCCACTTGTAAGCTACGTATTTGTGTTACCATGTGTGGTTTTCACCTGTAAATTCATTCCCTGTTGCAGCCTCGGCATCCCTTTAGCACTGTGCGCGTGTTCTTGCATGTTCGCCGTCCAGACGATGTATAATGGGTGTGTGTGATCGTGGTAGGCGGCAGAGTGGGCGGGGTATTGTATATTAATGTGTGGCCACACCCGTGATAACATTTTCATGCTTTCAAGGTCGTAGATGCCCTACAAAACATTTATATTTTTCCTTTTATTTTCCGCCTCGTTTATAGCAACTGAGGGAGCGGGGTAGAAGTTATCCCGGAGAGGTATCCAAAAATTTACTCCGTGCTTCATTTAAAATCTTTGTCAATGCGACAGTTTTTTTNGAAGTTATCCCGGAGAGGTATCCAAAAATTTACTCCGTGCTTCATTTAAAATCTTTGTCAATGCGACAGTTTTTTTTATTGTTTGAACACAACATAAAAGTCAAACACGGATATAAATATTTTTTTAGGCGAGTGCAAGAAAATGTNTTTTTTTATTGTTTGAACACAACATAAAAGTCAAACACGGATATAAATATTTTTTTAGGCGAGTGCAAGAAAATGTTTTTTTTGTCTCTTGGTACCGATCGCTTGTACATCATATTGCACAGCGCAACTTTTTATCTAACGATAATGAATAGACGGAAACATTACTGACGTATAGTAAAGTAATAATATAATTAACATAGTGCTTAATCCGAATAATGGAAATATTGCCACGTTCCCAAGTATCGCAACAATGTAATTGAAATCAAGCAGATTAAGAGGTTCCGAATTTTGTTTACTGTTGTAAATGCGATTTAGTTTATTTTGCAAGGAACAGGGCAAAAGTTTAGTAGATTCCGGGAACATTACTTTTCCACGTAAAATTCAGATTAAAATTGCTGTGATATTTACAGGGATGTTGTACATGACAAGCATATAAACCAGTGGTAGTAAGTATATTTTTGTGCCAGTGTGCCCTTTGAAGAGTTAAAAATGATTTAGTAACCAGCGTTTGTAACAAAACCATAGTTTATTTTTGTGCTGCAAGGTGTGTTGGCGGGTCTGGGTGAAGCATACTATGGGAATATATTTTATTATTGCCATGCGACACACGTGAAGTAGAATAACATGAAAGTAGATAATTAAAGCACGTCAATTGCCACCTGTTTATCGTAAACTTTTCCAGGTTAGTTTAGAATTAAGAGCCAGTTTCACAATTTCCGCTTAAGGTATTGATTAACCACATGATACATATATATATACATGAATTTTAACCATTGGTTAGTTTTATATTGTTCCTCTACACACTCTTTCCGATTAGAAAATGGTCGGATAGCAAGTGCTGGTAAAGATAAATCTGGCAACAATGCCGTGACGTATGGGCTTGCAATAACAACCCTGGCTTACATCGTGTCCCAATATTATCCATTCTCGGTTACTTCAAACTTTCCTGAAGTCTTGCTGTGAAGTTCCGCTTTCAGGCTATTCCTGCGCTTCATGCAAACAAAGATGAACGATGAAAAAATAATTATATTAAATAGACAGCATCTCGCATTTCTTCGCACTCAGTTTAATAATGTTTTGCATGAGAACTATTTCTTACTAGGAATTACCAACACACCTATTTTCTCTCTTTTTTTTATTAATATAAATTATAACTTAAATGCTATAATTTATAGATTATAAGTAATAGTTCTGTTCAACCAAAAGTAAGATGATTTCATGTTCACAGAAGTATAAAGCGATTGCCGTACGTAATATATTTAGGGAACGGCCAAAAAGTCACACATGGAGAGATTTTTCGAAGGTTTGATTCAAAAAGTGTGAATTTACAAGTAAAGTAAGTGCAGTGTTAGTGATTTCGTACTAGGTATTTGAAACGTGTTTTTCATTGCCACTTATAGACACCAATAACAAAGCATACAGTTATTCTAGCTGCGTACCTTCACTCTGTGTTTTGCTCTAAGTTATATAAATGCAAACTTCCGTGGTTATAAGATAATCCTCGGAAGTTAGGGCTGGCTGGTTTAAATACGATAGTCGGGGAAAGTTTTCTAAGGTTACTGTCTCAATTTTCTGATTAACTTAAAGAAATACTTGTAGTTTTATCTAGTATGTTCACTGCAAACAGCCCAAGAAACATTAATCGAAATACTACATGCAGCTGCCATAACAAAAATATTTGAAACTCATTGCAAACTTTTGTAAGATATATTTTCATGCAGAATCGNCTACATGCAGCTGCCATAACAAAAATATTTGAAACTCATTGCAAACTTTTGTAAGATATATTTTCATGCAGAATCGGAACAGTTTCCTTGCTTAAAACTAAATCCTACATAACTTATCATAATGCACTTGAAAATGAGCTGTTTCTTCTACTAAATAATTATCTGCTTATTGAATCAGAAGCTTCGTGATCGTCATCAAATNTTATTGAATCAGAAGCTTCGTGATCGTCATCAAATAACCAACAGAAACCATCAGTCAACTTCACAGAGATGGTTTAAATTCGCTACATAACTCCACATTGACATTAAGGCTCGGCTTCACCTCTTTGCATAAATTCTTCGTTTTCGTGTCATAATTTTGGATTCAGAGTAATTGCTGACGGTGTTCTATTATATAAAATTTACATTTGAACAATTGTTTGATATTTTTGTGTTTACGTTTAATTGTGTATGATATGCCAGTTGTAAAACGTTAGGAACATATTTATATTTTATCAAAAAGTTTCTGCCTTTTTGCAAGTAGGAAATATCAGTGAAAATTAAATACGAAAGTATTAAAGAACTAGTAAATTGTAAATTTTCTATATTCAAACATTTCCAAGAATANCAGTGAAAATTAAATACGAAAGTATTAAAGAACTAGTAAATTGTAAATTTTCTATATTCAAACATTTCCAAGAATACCTGTGAAACTGAAACTATGACACGAAAGCGATGAATTTCTGCACAATAGTTGAAGCCGAGCGTTAGTGAATACCATGTTTGTTCTAAATTTTCCGATCAGCCTATTAATAGGAGTCGATTCTTCTGTTTGAATTGGCCATAAGCTACAGGCAAATGTTGATTATGTCTAACTGTGCATTAAGAAACAGAATATGTTGCTTACCAACACTTATAAATTAAATACAACAATGGGAAACCGACCGTGGCCATACGAACGCCGTATCTGAGAAAGTTTATCGTGATCAAGTAATATCACAATAACTGTTGGTCGTGCTGCCTTTTTTTTTTTTGTACAACCTACAGATATTGATAAAGAAATTCATGACAATGTATTGTATAGATTTTGATAATGCAAAGATGTGTTCCAGTATAAAGTTTAAACGTCGTATCGATTTTATCTTCCATTTCGCTGTATCAGATGCTTGTGTTACCTAAAAACGATAGGCACGTTATTATACGTGCCAAAAACATGCGTGTTGATGCAATTGTTTTAGTTGGAGTTTGACTTTATATTAATAGATGAGTTTGTTACAGTACATACACGCCCATATTTCCCGCTTTAACATGGAAATAATTTTCCTTGACCTCTACACGGAAGAGAAAAATTTATTGCCGGCACGAATAGATTTCCTTGTAGAGTATTTGTTTACGTCTAACAATATTTTGTTCACACAAACAAACTGTTTTTGCTCCAAACATCCGCATGTGTTACCTTGAACCAAATAGTTAATTTTAAAAGCAATGTGTTGTGTCAAACACCTTTAAATCATCAGCATTAGGACACTTCTGCTTGGCTGCACCATGATAGAGTTATTTAGGAATCTTTGTTCGAAAATGCCGGAGCGTTCTTATACAGTTAGTATACCAGTAGTTCTTTTCAGTACGTGCGGCTAGTAAAACGTATTGTTGGTAATCTCTACGATATTTCAAGTGAAAGCAGAAAATAAACACACAAAACGGGACAGGTGTGTGTGCGCGGTGGTGTAAACACGTTGCGGCTTTGGTTTTGGTTACGTTATCGGGGTGTGGGAGGTACGGAATAATCCCCAGGCGGGAGTCTGTTTCATTGACGTCCCCCGGGTAAATTTCAAGAACTTAACCTCCACGTGATGCAGTTTACCCAATTTGCTCATGGAATAAGTACCGTCAATTGAAGAAAATATTTCTGTAGGAGACAATGTTATTTTTCCCGGCTGGTAATCACTGGCGCTGAATGTGTCCACGACGCCGGTCTTAGGTCGTGGGGGTTACTACTTCCCCGCCCCAACCCTTAATTCCTCTGTGTTGTGCTTGGTTTTTTTTGTTAATAATTGTCATCCCCCCCCCCCTATTTTGTTACAAATCTGACAAAATTCCTGGTTGGATTTATTGTACGTTTTATTTATATTTTGTGACTACAACTACTCTTGGCTCATTTTACGTGTTTGTTTCGTGTCTCGGGCTTGGTTTTCTGTGACGACATAGTGTAACAATGGATGGAGTATGTTCAGAATATTTCACCTAATCATTCACCCCCATTCCAAAAATCTTTCTAACAGCCCTTAGTTACACCAGTGTTGTAGTAATGAACATTCCAATATATTAATGTTGTACTAGTATATTGGTGAGTAATGTGTCAGACTTTTGCGCCACGTCTTGGGTTTGTAATCGCGATTGTGTAGTCGGACTTATTTTTTAATATTTACTAATTTGCACATTCTCGACATAACAAATTAATGGTCAAGAAAATGTGTTCCCCCGTAAGTTTTTCTTTCTTTGCAACAAATTGGTTATTTGACAACAACAAAATTGCTTTGTTTGTGTGAAACAAAGTGGATGTTTGTTATAGTTATAATANATAAAACTTGTTTAACTATGATACATAAAATAAATTTATTTAGCACAATTTAAACGTATAATTTTGTTAACACGAACAAATATTGTTTGTAGCAATTTTTTTCCCCAGCGTAGGTATTTCTCGGNGTTATAATAAAACTTTTTTAACTATGATACATAAATTTATTTAGCACTATTTAAACGTATAATTTTGTTAACACGAACAAATATTGTTTGTAGCAATTTTTTTCCCCAGCGTAGGTATTTCTCGGTATTTAGCTGCTCAGTGATATTTATTATTATTAACACTTTCAGAATTAGCGTTTTTGATGGGGCAGATAATATCCTGTTACAAGTAACATTGTCCAGGACGACAATCTCTTGTATAGTTTAAGGGAAATTTCTACACACCGTTGCATTACCATAAGCACAATGATATTTTGAGGACATGATTTCTACTGGTATATTCAAGACTATAGAACCCAGGAAAATAGAAAAATCCCTATTTGCGTCATTGCTTTGTTGGCAGTGTGGAAAACATTCATTGTTTGATAGTCGGAATTTCGTTGGTGACGTGCAGTTTTTCGCATATGGACAAGCTTCCACATATGCAAGACCAGTTTGCTGCAACTATTAGAAATGCAGATATTTTAATGTACTTGTACGTCATCGATGCAGCAGGGGAATTCGGTAGTTAAGTGGTTTGCTTCGTGCGATACTTAATGCGGATAGCAAACATCAAGGGCTCTCTTTTTTTGCTGTATTTTGATAACTAAAGTAATGCACTTATACTTCCGAATTTTTCTTGAAAAAGGAATTACGGGTAAGTAGTTTTGGGGAGGTTGCAGATGGAACATCCCTCTGTAGCACAGTAGTTTCGTTCTCTTCTTAACTTTTCTAGGAAATAACTGTTGCATTGGTTCGTGTGTAGTGTCGGAAATTTTGAGATTTTTCTTGTATCCGAATTGCGTGTGATGGTGGAAATGATGCAGTTTTCTCACAATAAATCTTTATATCCTTTTATGCACAGAAACAACGTAGACGATTTGAGAAGTACATGCTACACTCGCGCATTACACAAAGCACTTTCCCTAAACATAATATTAGTAACAAGAAGAATTGTTAACTTTACTTGCTACTACTGCTGTGTGTCGGTGTTTAGTCAGTTTACTCTGCTGGATCGTTAAGTGAGTAACTTGTTAATAGTGCATTCCTGTTACTTCCAACTTTCCCGAAGCCCTGCTACAGTTCTACTCTCAGGATAGCGCACCGCATTCGTGCGCAAACAGTATAATAATATGTTGCGTAAGAATTATTTCTTATCAGGCATTACCGACGCATGTATTTTCTTTCTGTTTCGATTCATATTAATTATAAATTAAATATTGCAATTTATGGGTAAAACATAAATAAAAGTTTATTGTAACCAAAAGTACGCTTATTTTGTGTTAACTCCAGTATAAAACGTTTGTGAAATACCGCACATCTAAGAAACAACCAAACTCGTCATGTATGGAGTGTTATGTCACAGATTTGATTGCGCAAGTGTGAAAGACCGCAAACAGACCATAGACGACGTAGATCGCGAGCCGTACTTGACAGCCAGCTCGTGGTAGGCCCTCGCGCCACGTGGGCCGGGCGGCGAGGCCACGTGGGTCTCGTCACCGACGTCGTATAAACGCCACTAAACCTTGACGCGATATGAATTCGGACAACGCGCGCCGCCCACCACAAACGCATTTCGCACTCCACGCCCGAGTTAAGAGCCCGCCTTGTCGGATTTTTTATTTATTTCTTCCTGATCCAATTGTAGGATTATTTATTGAAAAATGCGATTATAGAAGCTTAGCTAATTGCCTTGCCCATGATCACCGACATAATACACATTTCCTTCCCTCTCAAAAGAGGGTAGGTATTTGTAATGATCAGTGGTTCAATTGGCACTACTGAATATCTGAAACATCCCACTAAAATAGGGGGACGTTTAAATGTAATTTTTTTTTTGTGTCACAAAGTAACGCCCTCTTACGGCGTATTAATTTATTTTCACCTTTTAAAGACAACCAGGGAANTTTTTTTTTGTGTCACAAAGTAACGCCCTCTTACGGCGTATTAATTTATTTTCACCTTTTAAAGACAACCAGGGAACACCTATTAATAGTCTGACACAAAAATCTGCAAAGAACTATGAAATGTGGTGCTTCTATAATGATACATTTTCAGTAATGACCCTGACTTTTCTGTTATGACACTAAAAGGAATAATTTCTGTTTAAGAGGGATGCAGTCTCTTTATAGGTTATTCACGGTAAAGTGAGCACTTTTGAAAACCCTCTCATTTGGAATAATAGACAATAAATATGTTTTATTTTAGTCTTAGACGTTAAATTAGGAGAGCGGTGGAATGTACACATTACTTACATGGCAGTATTTATTTTAAAAAGGTGGTACAAGGATAAAAAAAATTGCTGTAGCTGTTTCTCCGGGGCCTGGAGGGAGAATTTCTGCGCCAACAGGGTGCAATGTATTCGCCGTTTCTTCGCACTTTTTTT
>NQII01004223.1:15338-44752 GCA_002778355.1 Clitarchus hookeri
CTACTTCATGCATGTGCATTCCATGCTAGGAGGTTTTCTCAGAGTCTTCCCAAATTAGAATATAATTTAAGTCCTTCCTACTAGATAATATACATCATGCACTTGCATGCCAAGCCAGGAGGGTTATCTCAGAGACTTCCCAAATTCTATTATCATTTAAGTCGTCGCTTCCAGATGATATACATTGCGTACTTGCATTCCAAGCTGGGAGTATTATCCAGTGTCTTCCCTAAATCAATAAACATTTAAGTCCGTTCCCACTAGATGATATACATCATGATATTGCATGCCAATTCAGGAGGGTTATCTCTGAGTCTTCCCAAATTCTATTATCATTTAAGTCCTTTATACGAGATGAAATACTTCACTCTCTTGCATGCCAAGCCAGGAGAATTATCTCATACTCTTCCCAAGTTAGATTATAATTTACTTCGTTCTTACTAGATAATAAACACCACACATTTGCATTCCAAGCCAGGAGAGTTATCTCAGAGTCTTCCCAACATATGCACGAGGGTAATCTCAGAGTCTTCCTAACCATACACAAAGATAAAGGAGTCTAACATGTTATGCCAGGCTTTCAAAAGTTTCTCAACACTGTCGAAATTGGTAGCCAATCCTAAGGCTGCTACCGTACACAACGACATAGCAGCCTAACATGTTATGCGAGGCTTTCGAAAGTATCTTGGGCACTGCAATGTAGCACGCGGCATAACACGAAGGACATCACCATGAAACGTTATGTAACATAAAGGGCGTCGCCATGATGCGTGACATAACATAAAGGCCGTCGCCATGGTACGTGACTTAACATAAAGAACGTCACCATGATGCATGATGTAACATTAAGGACATCGCCGTGAAGCATCGTGTAACATAAGGGAGACTTCCGAACACTTCAATGATGCACATGGCATAACATAAAGGACATCATTGTGATGCATAGCATAACGTAAAGTATGTCTCTGTGACACATGGTGTAACATAAAGGACGATGCCATGACACGTGGCGNTGATGCATAGCATAACGTAAAGTATGTCTCTGTGACACATGGTGTAACATAAAGGACGATGCCATGACACGTGGCGTAACATAAAGGACGTCACTGTGACACATGGCATAACATAAAGGGCATCACCGTGACGCATGGCATAACATAAAGGACGTCACCTTGATACATGGCATACCATAAAGGACATCGCCGAGGTGCATGGTGTAACATAAAGGATGCTACCAAACACTTCAACGATACACACTGCATAACATAAAGGACGTTGCTGTGAGGTGCAGCATGATATAAAGGATGTCGACATGATGCATGGTGTAACATAAAGGAAGTCACCTTGACACACAACATAACATTAAGGACGATGCCATGATGCATCACATAACATAATGGACATCACCATGTCGTATGATGTAACATAAAGGACGTCACCATGATGCATGGCATAACATAATTGACATTGTCATGATGCACGATGTAACATAAAGGATGTCGCTATGACGACTGTCAAAACATAAAGGATGATGCCGAACACTGCGACAAAGTGCACGGCATAACATAAAGGATGCTGCAGTACACTTAAACAATGCGCACAGCATAACATCAAGGGTGGCGCCGAACACTTCAATGACATGCGCAACCTAACATAAAGGTTGCTGTTGACCATGTTGTAGCGGAGTATACAATCACACTAGTAGCATTGATACCGTATCGGTTGTACTGTATCTTCAGGGCTTCTCGCTGTTACAGAGTACACACTCGTAGTATATGAATGTAGTAGTAACGATCTGCTATCCTCCACCATGCTCGTCAATAGAATGACATTCATTTTTGTATGATGCATGCTTATACACACACTTATAAAGATTTTCCTTTTCATTTTTTTATATCATTTTGAATCAGTGTATAGTTGTGTTGACCTTATTGTTCACATACTTTACAACTGAAATTCTTTCGCCTAATATACTGTACTGTTAACGTTGCTTGTATAATACATCACAATGTATATAGATTGCTTAATTATATAACAATTTATTTTATAATTTTTTTTTATATCTGTTTGCATCAACATGTAGCTATGATGACTCTCTTGCGTGACTAATGGTTCTAGAGCATGTGTTAGCACCCTTTATGATAAGACACCAACTTTGTCTGTGATGAGACACTTTCGAGAGCCTCGCATAACATGTTAGGCCTTTTTATCGTTGTGTTTGGTAACGTTCTTTATGATAGGCTACCAGCTTCGTCTGAAAATCTTTCGAGAGCCTCGCATAACATGTTATGCAGCTTTATCATTGTGTGTGGTAGCATACTTTATGATGGCTACCAGCTTCGTCAGTGCTGAGACACTTTCGAGAACCTCTTGTAATATGTAATGTCCCTTTATCTTTGTTTATGGTAACGTTCTTTATGATAGACTACCAGCTTCATCCGATAGTCTTTCGAGAGTATCGTGTAACATGTTAGGTCCCTTTATTGTTGTGTGTGAGCCTCACGTAATATGTTGGGCTTCTTTATCATTGTGCGCGGTAGTGTTATTTATGATAGACTTTCTATAATCAGACACTTTCAAGAGCCTCGCGTATCATGTTAGGCCCCTTTATCGTTGTGCGTGGCAGTGTAATTAATGATAGACTAACCATGACAAGACACTTTCGAGAGACTCGCGTATAATGTTAGATTCCTTTATCTTTGTGTATGGTAGCATCGTTTATGATAGGCGACTAGCTTCACCAGTGCAGAGACACTTTCGAGAGCCTTGCATACCATGTTAGGTTACTTTATCGTTGTGTATGTTAGCACCCTTTAGGATAGGCTACCAGCTTCGACAGTGCAGAGACATTTTCGAGTGTTTCACGTAATATGTTAGGCTCCTTTATCATTGTGCATGGTTGGGAATACTGTGGGATAACCTGTGTATATATATTTATGTGAGTGCGAGTATGTTAACAGATGTGTGCACATGTTTATACATGTGCATGTGTGCATACTTGTGTGTATGTGTGTATGTGTGTGGGTGTATATATATGTGTGCATGCATACAAATGTCCATCAGGATCCTTTATTTTAGGCTGTGTGCTTCGTCTCAGTGTTTAGAGTCAACCATTATGTTAGGTTGCGCGTGTCATTGAAGTGTTCGGCACCACCCTTCATGTTATGCTGTGCACATCATTGAAGTGTACTTCAGCATCCTTTATGTTATGCCGCGTGCTTCATCGTTGTGTTCGGCGAAATCCTTTGTTATGCCATGCATCATGGTGATGTCCTTTATGTTACATCACGCATCATGGCGACGTCATTTATGTTATGCCATGCGTCACAGCGACATCCTTTATGTTACGTCATGCATCATGGCAACGTCCTTTATGTTACTTCATGCATCACGGCGACGTCCATATGTTACATCATGCATTATGGTCATATCCTTTATGTTATGCCCCGTGCAATGGCGATGTCCTCTATAATATGCCACACATCACAGCAACGTCATTTATGTTATGCCACGAGTCACAGCGACATCCTTTATGTTATGCCACATGTCACAGCAATGTCCTTTATGTTACACCATGCATGAGGGCAACATAGTTAATCTTATGCTGTGCGCATCGTTGAATTGTTAGGTAGTCTCCTTTATGTTACACCATGCATTATGGTGACGTCCTTTATCTTACATCACGCATCACAGCGAAATTCTTTATGTTATGTCATGTACCATGGCAACATCCTTTATGTTATGGACTTGTCACGGCGACGTCCTTTATGTTACACCACACATCACAGTGATGTCCCTTATGTTATGCCACGCATCATTGCGACGTCCTTTATGTAATACCACGCATCATGATGCTTGTCCTTTATGTTACATCACACATCACTGCGACATTCTTTATGTTATGTCGCATACCATGGCAATGTCCTTTATATTATTCACGCATCACAGTGACGTCCTTTATGTTATGTCATGCGTCATCATGACACCCTTAATGTTACGTCATGCACTTCGTTGAAGTGTTCGGCAGCATCCTTTATATTATGCCACATGCTACGTCCCAGTGTCCGAGATACTTTTGAGGGCCTTGCATAACTTGTTAGACTCCTTTATCGATGTGTATAGTAGCAGCCTTTAGGATTGGCTACCAATTTCGACAGTGTTGAGACACTTTTGAGAGCCTCGCATAACATGTTAGACTCCTTTATCATTGTGTATGGTTGGGAGGACTCTGAGATAACACTAGCTCATATATTGGGAAAACTCTGAGATAACTCTCCAGGATTGGAATGCAAGCATGTTATGTATATCATCTATTAGGAAGGACTTTAATTATAATCGCAATTGGGAAGACTCTGAAATAACCCTTCCAGCTTAGGATGCAAGAGCATAATGTATATCATCTGGAAAGGAGGACTTAAATGGTAATCGAATTTGGCAAGGCTCTGAGATAACCCTCCTAGCTTGGCATGCAGGAGGGTGTAGTATATAATCTCGTAGGAAGGTCTTAAATGTTAATTGATTTTGGGAAGACTCTGAGATAACCCTCCTGGCTTGGCATGAAGGCACATTGCGTATATCATCTAGTAGGAAGTACTTAAATATTAATTGAATTTGGGAATACTCTGAGATAACCCTCCTGGCTTGGCATGCAAGAGTGTGAAGTATTTCATCTCGTAGGAAGGACTTAAATGATTATTTTATTTGGGAAGACTCTGAGAATACCTCCTAGCATGGAATGCACATGCATGCAGTAGGGAAGTGAATTCAAACTATTTATAAAATCTATTAAAGAAAATAATAATTTTGAGAAAATAAATTTAAAAAAAATTCATTTTTAAAAACTTTTTATTTTTAATGAATTTTGAAAGAAAATATTTGAAATTATTTCGAGAGCTTTGCGTGACCAATCAGAGATGAGAGCATTTTGAGAGCCTTGGGTAGCTAATCAGCGACGAGAGCTTCGCAGACCTAGTGCCGCGCACCTAGCATGAGAGCGGGAAATATCCGTGGGAGACGTTACCGGCTCCCCCACTTCTTGCCAGGTGCCTGGTGCAATAGAACCGACCGTTTCTAGCTACTCGCGAGCAATATGCAATGCTTCACTTCCGAAGCTGGGCAGACATAATTTCTTTTGTTCTCCACCCCAAAGGCGTGTTACAAGAGCATCTGCTTTGAGTCTCCTACCAACTGATCTTGAAGTTCAGTATGACTAATTACTTTTTGGGATATAAACAATAACGTGGCCGAGTTCTCGAGAATCTGTCAAATTTCCTAAATCACCCTTCTTCCCCTAAACATAAAGAAAACCATAACACCTTGTCTACGTTTGACCTTTCCGCAGCCTACTTCAATGGCGTTGTTAATTTCAACGCCATTCTACGGTACGAGGCCTTCTGTGCTCATACCATGCGGAGAGCATGATATGTGCGCAGGTTTTTACAGCCAAGTTCAGCTTTAGTTTAATTTGTAAGACGTCTTTAAATTAAACCTTTCAAGTAGAAGCTACGGCATTGATAAGCAAACAGTTAAAGAAAATAATGTTTTCCTAATCCTTTAAGAACATATCGCACATAAATCACATTATGTGAAGTAGAAAAGTTTGTGGAAGGTAATATAGAAAAATAAATTAATTACTTTAATGAGCCTACTTTCCTCTAAATGGGTACAAATACTTTTTAATGTATTCTAAAAAGTCCATAGAGTAAGTAGGCCCTGATATTTCGGTACCAGAAATATCATTAGAGATGGAACAAAAAACATATGCAACAATAGTGAGACAACTACAAATACACACGCGCCTTAACCGTGACTCGAACAGAGAAAACCTCATAAAAACAAGCTATAATGTGCTCAACTGCATCACGTGGGTAGCATTCGGAGCATAAAATTCGGATGTAATCAGTTTAATGTTTTGAAAATAAGTGTCTTAAACAAGTAAGTTTATATGATCAACCGTCGCGCAACATGTGTAAAGAATTTGGTTCCCAATATATGGCATAAAAACGTTTTCTTTAAACAGTTCTATCTCACAAAACGGTCTAAAAAAGGTTTTTGTATACAATGCTTCAAATAAATACTGCCAGCATAAAAATTTGGTTGAATGTGTTTAAATTGTTACATAAATATACCAAACGTGTCTTAATAAATATATGGCCAGAATTTTGAAAATCAATATCTGACCCCAATAATAATTAATGCAACTTTGCATAGTCTTCTGTAGTGCTAATTGTGTGAAAAATTTGGAGGATATTATTAGAATTGTCCCGGAAATATGGCAAAATGTTCAATTATCTCATCTGACACCATTTTGGAAAAAGGCCGGCAAAAGTGGATCACGGTAAGCACAATTGTTTCTCCTAATAAATACTGTTAAGCGTACACAATTTAGTTGAATTTTGTATAATTATTTTACAAATATAACACATTTATATAAATTATTTACAGTAACACCATTTATAAATAGTTAAGCACGTTTAAAAGTTGACAGTTTACACACTCTACTGCAATCCTTCGTACGTGAGAAATTTGGTGGGAAACAGTTGATTGTTTCTCTAGATATGGTGTTCAATCACTTTTTTTATATTGATGACAAAAAGGTTATTTATTAATACTTTGATGATCGTCATAGATACTGCCTGTATACAAAGTTATGTTAAAATCGGTTACACAGTTTTATACATATATAACACTATGGTAAAATTATTTTGGTGTCACCATTTTTAAAATAAGGGTATTCCACACTAAAAACATAGACATTATTATAGCCTGCTGAGTAAAAATTCTTTGTCAAATTTGGAAGAAATCGGTTGATTGTTTCCCAAGATATGACACAAAACTAGTTTTTTTTTTCATGTAGGGCAATTATACAAAATGGCGGAGAATTGCGGCTCTGTTTGGAAGAATTTGATGTAAATATTTTATACTGCCATCAAACAACGTCAAGTTGAAATTTTTTGCGTAGTTCCGTAACTAAAATATTTATATGGCCACCATTTTGAAAATATGTGTCTACCCATTCAAAACTGATCAGTTTACATTGTATGTCATAATCCTACGTGTTTGCCAAATTTTTTAGAAATAGATTAATTTTTTCCAGAGATAAGGCATAAAAGTATTATTTCCTATGTGTAGGGGTAGTAAAATTTCGCAAAACAATTTGAAGAAGTTGTATTTTAAAACACTGTAGGGTCGTTTAACTGTATTGATTGGCTGAATTACTTTTTGACTCGTGTTAATTGTCTGCACACGAATCAGGTAAGAGAAGTGCCGATGTTGCCGAATTCTGAGTAGTCAGGTCAAATACGAAAACGTCGTCCCAAGCAGACAGCAACTAATGGTAATAGACAAACTGATGTTGGGTGCTTATAGTATTTAAGTCTACAGTGTTCTGATATTTTTTTGCGAAAAAAACTAGCTCTACTCACGTGATACTACCTAGCGAACTGATGGACAAAAATGCTTTGTATGTACATATTTATTGGTTGTTACATATACTGCCAGCACACAAAGTTACATTGGAATTAATTGCATACTTTTGGCAATATAACATAAGAAGTTAAAAAATTCATATTGCCGCAATTGTGAAAATAAGATTCTGACATACTTAAAACATACTAGTTTTCATTACTTGCCGCAGTACTACTTGTTTGCCAAATTTCGTAGTAATAGGTGAATTTTGTCCTGTGATATGCAAAAAAACTTTATTAATTAATGTGGAAATAGTTTACAAAATGGTGGACAAAGGTGGTTATTTCTTGACATATATAGTGATTGTAATAAATACTGTCAGCATACAAAATAATACTTTAATGTTAGTATAGCCGCCTTTTTAAAAATAGGTACCTTATAAATTTTAATTACATACGTTTATATGGCCTATCATATTATTACGTGCTTGCCAAATTTGGTGATAATTGGTTGAGTAGATTTCGAGATATAACGTAAAAATTAATTTTTTCATGTGGTACTATATTCCAAAATGGCTGACCAACATCAGTATGCATTTTTAAATTCAATCCTTACACGATGCACTGTCAAACATACAAAATTTGGTTTAAATCGGTTGAATGGTTCCGGGATATACCATATCACTCTAAAATGTAAAATGGCCGCAATTTTGAAAGTAAGAGAAGTTGTCTGTGATTACCACAATTAATCTTTTGCCAGTAGGTATTCTCGTGTATGGCCCCATGAGGTCAAGAAATATGGTTTAGTATGATTCATGCGAAACACGCTGTTGTTGACATTGTGTGACATCTGTCCTACGTGATATAAATTGGTTAAAGTATTCGAACTGTCACACAAACTGCTTGACGACGCGTGTTAGGCCAGGCCAGTTAAGATTTTTTTAATCTTCCACTCACCCCAACAAAATGGCGTATCTGACCATTAACACCTCAAAACACCGTCCGCCAATTGGCGCTTGGTAACGTATTTGTTAGCTGCGGCAGCACACTCACTAGGGAACCTTTCACATCATGCGGTATTCAGTTACACACAAGGTGCGTATCAACAGACACTCTCAGCCAGTCAGCGAATGGATACGCCCACATCAAAGGAACCGTCATTCAATTTCTCCTCTGTTTACTCAGCTAGAGACTGTTCGCGGTTACTTCTAACTTTTCTGAAGCCNTTAAGGAACCGTCATTCAATTTCTCCTCTGTTTACTCAGCTAGAGACTGTTCGCGGTTACTTCTAACTTTTCTGAAGCCCTGCTAAAGATCTACTTCCAGGATATCCCTCCGCTTAACCAAGTATAGAAATTACACCAAAGCGACAACGCACCGGATTCGTGCGCACTCGATGTAATATTATTTTGCATATGTACTATTCCCTACTAGGCGTTACCAACAAACATATTGTCTCTATATGTTTATTCAGATTACTTTTATAAATTAAATATTATATTTTGTAGATATAATGCACGTAAAAGTTAAGGTTTTATTAAAAGAAAGGTACTTTAATATTAACAGAAGTATAAAACGCTTATAATACGAGGCATACTTAGAAAACAACTATATACGTCACATACAGAATTTTTTCAAAAAGTTTGATTCAAAAGGTGTAAAGAAACCGCGAATAGGATATTCTGTGTGTTGCTGGGTTTAGCCCTGAGACACACATACTTGCTCGGACTTCCACCGTAACACGATAAAACGAGGGTAGGATAAGAAAAAGAAAAAATCCCCGAACCACATCCTGCAATTCACTTAACCTCGTCCACATTCCACACTGAGCAGACTCCACCCAGTTCCGTGAAACTCGCAATACCATCCCCTCCCCTGCCCCCTCTCACATAACCTTCTCCGTCTCCGTGAGAGAATATCGCAAACAGCAGTTTGGATGGATGAAAGTCTGGTTGGCAGGACGCCAAAAGCCTCGTTCTTATCTGCTGTCGCGGTAGTCGGTAAACCGTTCGAGATGCCTTGAAAGAAACTAAGTTATATGTGGTTCGCAGTTAATTAACACATTTTATTCAACATTTGGAAAAAAAAAAAAAATTTTCATACAGAAAAAACTTTTAATTTAAGGATGTTGGACACGGCCAAATTTGTTATTTTATATTTGTACCATACACTGTCCGAAATTGAGGCATTATCAGTAATTACTCTTTCATTGGAAAAAATAAAATTTTAGCACATCATTTTGGTTTAAATAGGTGTCAAAATCACAGTAAGGAAATTATGGCATTTTTATTTATTTGTGGCAGTCACTGAGTAAAGTCAAGTAACTTNAGCATTTTTATTTATTTGTGGCAGTCACTGAGTAAAGTCAAGTAACTTTTCCCAAAAAACATTTTTAAAACAATTAATACAAGGCATTTCAGTTGTCCTTGTTAAATTTGCTGCAAATAGTTTGAGTTTTTTTATGTACATTACAAAAAAAGTAAAATTTTGATTTTGACAAGTTATATATTGCAAAACCCATTCGATCTATAAAAAAAATGTACCTGAGGAAAAAGAAGCAATATAGAATGTCTACAGGTTGAACAGTATGTTGTACAAATATCAAATANATATTGCAAAACCCATTCGATCTATAAAAAAAATGTACCTGAGGAAAAAGAAGCAATATAGAATGTCTACAGGTTGAACAGTATGTTGTACAAATATCAAATAATAAATTATTTTTCGTGGCCAAAGTCCCTAGAGTACAGAAAAATTAATAATAAAGAAGCAAACAGCTGCTTATGGAGCAAACCATAGCCACACACACCAGAAACATGTCGGAACGCCGTTGGCCAACCAGCGCCTGGTAACTGACTTGCCAGCCGACAGCCCTGCCAATAGGAAACATTCCACTTGAAGTTGTGGCCAATCGGATACAAGGCCCATTCCAGTAACTCGTGCAGGCAATCAACGAATGGGCACGCTCACATAAAAGGAAACGTCACACGCCGGTTTTCGGCTAAAGGCTGGCTCCCATACAGAAATACTGGTATGGTATTACGAACAGTACAGGCTAATAACTAGAGCTAGTTATTTTTCGGGAAGAAATATGAGTACACGGTAGACTTCAATACTATAATCACCCAAGAGCAGTTTGTCTATTACAATTGGTTGCTGTCTGCTTGAGAAGGCGTTTTCATATTTGACCGGGCCACTTAGAATTCGGCAACATCGGCATGACTTTAACGTTATTCGTCTGCAGACAGTTCACACGTATAAAAAAGTAATTCAGCCAATCAAGATACGTAAAAGACCGTACGGTGTTTTGAAATATAACTTGTCTTAACATTTTTTTTTGCGAAATTTCACTATCTCGACTGATCGTGGTAAAGTGAGCACTTTTAAAAACCCTCTTTTAGATATACATTTCATTTGATATCCTTCCAACATATATGAAAAAATAACATTGTCAGCAGCCTAATGACTTAATTCATGCCTCAGTCAAAGGAAAATGTGAAACTTCCAATGTACCTGAACGTATTGCTAATATGCCAATTCGTAATGTTAATATGTATAACGCAGAAAAATGCCAAATTGTTTTATCAACTATTTAAACATTGCACTTGCAATATAACGTCAAAATAAAAAAAATGTTTTACTTTATTTAGAGCCAACTTAACTGGGAACCTGCAGTTAGCGGACAATGGTTTTTTTCAAAGCTTGGTTTCAAATTTACTCAGTTTATCGTCAACAGCATATGATTACGTGACCTGATGTCGTGTTATACGTGTTGCGTTTAAATGTGTGAGAACCAATTTCTTTTAGTGTTACACGAATCAAAGATCACGAGGTACAGTAAAATGTCGTGGTTTGAGAGACGTGTACGCTAATTCCACATTCCACTGCATGTTCAAGTATCAGCTCATTACTGATTGGCTACAGGGAACAATGGGAAGTCAATACTATCCCAAGTAGAAATCGCAGTATTGTTATTGGCTTAGAATTCCTCGAGGTCGTGTTTGTTAACAAAAAGCGGCCTTGACTTAAATTATATGTGTTTGGATAAATATTCTAATATTTATATGCGATATTGTTACTAGATATGCTCGGCAGAGTCTGGCTTAACGGATTTCGGCCGGCTGCCCTGTTGTGATGTCACCCAACCATCATCTTGTATCCAGGTGACATTGACCTTGACCCATGACCTTAACCCCATGACCTTAAACCCGTACCAGCTACCTTATAAAATTTTTAAACCAAAAAATTCTAGAAAATCACAAAACATTAACGAAAATTTTAAAATAAAAAAATGTATATATATTATTTTAAGAAGTACTGGTAGGAGGTCCAGGGTCCCGACACTACCGACCCTCGCCAGGTCGGCCGGAATCCATCTCGTCAACAATTTCAGATGTCGATGATCTTGACCATGACCCGTGACCTTTACCTTGAGCCCATTCCCGTACAAAAAAATAAAAAAAATATTCCGAAACATAAAAAAATCGAAAAAAAATTAAAAATTAAGAAATATTACACTGATGACTCCGATCACCATGTTGGATGCCAGTGACCTTGTCCCCAATAATCTTGATATTTGACCTTGACCCCATTGACTTTTGACCATGAAACTAAAATATTCTATAATATTCCCCTATTTCAAACAATATATTCAAAAGTTTATAAAACTATTTACAATAATTTTTTAATATATTATCTTAAAAATTTATGAACATTAAAAATTTAGAATGTTTGGTTTAAGAGTGGACAGGGAACTGGAACCAACCAGCCAACTGGTTATGACGTCACTGAACCTCCATATTGAATCCAAGTCACTTGATATTTGACCTTTTACCTTGACCACATTGTCATAACCTCAAACCCAAAAAATCACTGAATTGCTCCAAAAAATTAAAAACTTCCAAAAATGTCTTTAAAAAAATATAAAAATCTATAAAAAAAATTTTAAAAATTTATTTAAAAATTTTGATTAACAATTTATAAAAACATTTATTTAGAAAACTTACTTTTCCAAAGGTTTCCTTAACACCATATCCAGCAGACGACTGACCCTCTTCAATCAAACATATTGTATTAACATTACCCTCCCCTTCCCCCAAGCATTGGCTCATTCTGACGATTGCACTCTACCCACAACATTGGTTTTTTCCGTTGGTTATGTGTTTACTTTTTCGTCAACAACGTAATGATAGTGTATTAATTATCGCTTTTGCTGCTAGAGGAGCTGTCTATTTAGCGACCATGTGGTTTTTAGTCGACCTTCACCTTGACCCAAAATAAATTAAACTCAAAATTCAAGAAAAAAATCCATACAATTGTCTATTCCTAGCTCGTCACAACAAGGGGCCATACCGACTACCCATACTAGCCAACCACTGACTCAACCCAATACTAATTCCACCCAAGACTAACTCCACCCAAGACTGGTTCCTGACGAGACTAGCTGAGCCCAAGACTAACACCTGACGAGACCAATTCCTAGAAAACTNCGAGACTAGCTGAGCCCAAGACTAACACCTGACGAGACCAATTCCTAGAAAACTGGCTAGACAAACCTACAAGACCAACCTGCTATACTACCCACCTATACACACAAACTATGATGGAAAATCTCGAAAAAATTCTCGTAGCTAACCTCTTCGCAGAAAATCTTCGCAAAACATTTCTACCAGTACTGTCAATACCAAAGGGTACTTACCAAGGCAACTTACCAGGCCAACCAACTAGTTGCGAAACATTCTTGAAAAATATTCCCCTCCCCCCTTTTTTTCATTCGTTTGCCATTTACATCTAATCCATTTCGAACGACCCGATTAAGACATAATACATCAAATCGAACCATAGCCCTACTCCTGCATGCAATCACATAAATTGTGTCTAAAATACTTTCTCACAGTCGATTATTTACACCACAGAATTAAAACGTCTTTTAGAGAAGCATAAGGGACAGGATAAGAAAAGAAACAAACATGAATATATAGTAAAATTTTAATTTATTTACTAATTATATGCAATATATCTTTCTAATTATTGTATGTATTCGACCTTTAAAATTCTTAAAAGTTTTCAGAACATGGATCGTAGCCAACAGTCTCATATTACATAACACCGATCATTCAGTTCAGCGAAGATTGAATATATCTCAACAATGTGCGGGAGATCCCCATGTTTCTGAATGTCAATCAAATGTTGAGTCAATCAAAACGTTAATTCGGATCTTTGGTAAACATGTAGTCAGTATTCTCAACGTCATCTGCCTTCTTCATTTCGCTCGTTGCAGGAAATGAAGAGGCGTTCTTGACGCCTTCTGCCTTATTCACAGCACTTGTCGAAGGAAACTCTTTGGTAAAATGTGTGGTAACGTCGAGAGAGTCATCATCCTTCTCCTCAGATTCTTCATCAACACTGCGTTCATAGTGATTATCATCAATGTAGTCTTCATGATCGTTTTCATCTTCTTATTCATCCTCAATATGAAGTTTACTTTACTATGTAGGAGTCGCACAGACATTATCAGTATTTAGAGCCGACAACAGCTTATTTGAAGTTCGTCGACTTTACGTGAACGCATTGCAAGTGTCAATTATACACATACAAACTCTGCCACATCTCGTAGGTCTCTCATTCTGACATAAGTATTAAATGTCCCGTCATAATCGTATGTGTAATCAGTACCCATCGATTCAGGAGGGAGTATTGACGACATCACTTGCTGGCTCTCAAAAGATGAATCCTTGGTGTTCTTGATTTGGTTCTTCAATGTATCACTTTGCGTAAGGTGCATGTTCCCATTGTCGTAATGCTTCATCGTGCGTAAAGGACTCTTTGTACATGCGGTTCTCTCATGTCGCCGAGCATGGCTGTTTTTGCTGAAGATCTTTCCACAGTAGTAACACTGTTTTCCATGTAATTTTCCAGGAGTGGGAGAAGGTACATACATAGAGGTAAGCTNATTAAATTACTAATATTGCTATAAAAAAATAAGGGTTGGTGTTAGAAGAGTGAAAATTTAGGAGGGTATGTATTTTTTTATGCCACATCATAAAAAAATAAAAAATAAAAATTTTGTTCAAACAATAAAAAAGAATTGTTTAAGGGTGGCCACCCTTATTACTTAGGGGTGTAAAAATAGATATAAATCTATTCTCAGACCTACCGAGTATACATAAAAAATTTCATAAAAATCGGTCTAGCCGTTTCGGAGGAGTTCAGTGACTAACACTGTGACCGGAGAATTTTATATATTAGATATATATACACACACACACACACACGAGATTTGGCCCGCGGCTTCGCCCGCGTGGTTATATTAGCAAACTTATAATGAGAAATAACGGTATTTGTTAGTGGACAGACACTTATCAATAAACACAGAACAGAGCACTAACGATGTAATTTTTTGGTGCTAGAATCGCTCCTTGCATAGTCACTGGTCGTCATTTATATTTCTTTGTAGATGTGGGTAAACGCTAGCAATCAGTTCCGTATCAATCTGCACCCAATTACTAAAATCCCCCGTTAGTGACACGCAGCCCTCGGCATCTGTTCCTAACCGCCAATCTCCAATTTTGAATAGTGAATCAGCATCATGTCCTGTATCAACGTCATTGTAGAGGTGCACTCTCATATTGGTCGTCAAGCTGAATATCTTGACATTTGCCTATAAGCTTGATGACTTGAGACAGGCTTTGATTTCATCTACAGGTGTGCCCCTCTTAATCATCGGTAGAGTTTGNCCTATAAGCTTGATGACTTGAGACAGGCTTTGATTTCATCTACAGGTGTGCCCCTCTTAATCATCGGTAGAGTTTGGCGTAAGTCACCAGTTAGTTATACAACCATTCCTCGCATAATATCTGTATTGTTTCGTATATCCTGTAGAGTTCGGTTTACGGCCTCTGTCACTTTTTGTGTGACATTGTGCTTTCGTCCCACAGAAACAACTTACATTTACGCAGGATTGTACCATAAGCGCTATTTTTACTAAACTTTTTTCCTGAGAAATGAGATATTTTTTTGGGATATAAAGTAGCCTATATCAGTTCCCGGCCCGTCAACTATCTCTGTACAAAAATCACATTGATCCGTTGCTCCGTCGTGACGTGAAAGAAGGACAAACAAACAAACACACTTTCGCAGTTATATATTAGTAGTATATATATATATATACATGTGTGTGTGTGTATATGTACACACACACACACTTACTAACACATTTCATCAGTGAGATTTAAGCATTTTTATGCCTCCATTCAACAAGACATTCTATCTAGTTCCTTGATCACATTACCATGTAATTATATCTTACAAAAGTTTCTTCCAGAAATGTTCTTCACTCAGCTTGAAATCATGTTCACATTTAAAGCAGACAACATAATCCTGCCGGACCAACGCTTCAGAATATTTATCCTACGCCCACCACAATGAGCACCACATGCACCACAATCAGCGCAACACATACCACACGTAGCACCACATGCTCCACAAATGACCCCTAAATGATCCATCCCCGTTTCCATCGAAGCTGAAGATTGAGGCTTCCCCACCATCTTCACCCGAGGCATAATGTTTTGTGGTACAAAAATTTATTATTTAGTATATATAAGCATATAAAAATTTTTTTTATACTGATATGTAGGTATCTGCATGTTTCTTGTGAAGCAAACGAATATGTGGGTTTTCTCAGAGTTCTCCCACATTTTTGCATTAAAAATGTATGACGGGATGGTTTTTGTTAGCTGAATCTGGGCTCTTTACAGTAAAAAGAATACATTTTATATACAAAAATGGCAGTTATCCTTCTGAAACCATCAATTTGGAAGGGTTATCTCGTAATACAACACAAAATTCCATTTTTATCTAAAAAAAAGTCGTAGTAATTTGCATCTGCTAGNATGTCGTAATAATTTGCATCTGCTAGTGCATATTGATAGACTTTATCAAGTTTTTGCTCTTCGTTAATTTCATTACTTGAAGACTGGCTTTCTTGACTGCGCCTAAGTGTCGAGATAGGCAGTCTGCTTTCACATCTTTCTAACCTGGTTTGTGAACTACCTCATAGGGCAGGGGTGGCGAACCTTTATGTATCAGCGTGCCATTTTTTCTAAAGAAATGTTCGATGAGGCCATAGACGTGCCGTCAGATAATTTTAACTTAGTGATTATTAGAAAAATAATAATACTAAACACTATCTACTCAAAACTCTTTATTTACTACCAAAAATACATTTTGCAATGTCAAATAATAAATGTTTCAGTTGTACGCATAATTCAAATTACATTAGTGTGACTTCTGTTGTTGCAGATTAGATGACAAATAATTTATATTAGGGTTGTAAGATGTTACTTTTAGCAGAATGCATGCTGAACTGGAGTCATCTGTCAAACGGTTTCTAAGCGAGTCTTTAATGTTATTCATCTCTGAAAATAATGACTCGCAGGCATAGGTAGATGAAAATATGGTTAAAATAGCACGAGCCAGCTTCTTCAAACAGTTAAATGTGTCTGGAAACGAATTCCATGTTTCCAAAATTTTGATACTGGCATTTTTACTTATATTGCTTGACAATCTTTCTGTTTCAATTAATTCCAACTCTTTCCTTGCTTCAATAAATTTTTGAATCCATATTGAACTAGACTGGAAATCAATCAGCTGCATTTCAAATTCTTCAATTTCCAACCAATCGAATGGGGACAAATTCAGTTTATCAAATGAAGTCACATCAGGGTACATAATAAACTTTAGTGTTTCCGATAATTCTCTGAACTGAGAAAATCTCGCTGAGAATCCCTTGATTGAAGAATCAATTACAGAAATAAATTCTTCAGTTACTTCTCCACCTGGTTTCTCATGTATATCTAAATGGTTGAAATTTTTTTTCAAGTTTGGGAAATACTTGTAGTTTTTTGTAGTAATATCGTTCCTGAAAACATGTAGTTTAGCATCAAAAGCGCGAATGAGATCTATCATGACGATAATTGTTTTATTTGTGCCTTGAAGCTTTACGTTCAATTCATTGAAATGTTGGCATATGTCTGTAAAAAACATCAATTTTGAAAGCCACATAACATCCAACAACTCTGGGTATTGTTCAATTTTTCCCTCATTTTGCACAAACAGTCTGATTTCTTCCAAGCAGTCAACAAATCTTTGAAGTACGTTCCCGCGGCTCAGCCAGCGAACATTATTATACATCAGTAAGCCATTATATACCGAGTTGACTTCATTCAACAAAGCATCAAACTTTCGCTTATTTAAAGCGTGCGACGATATGAGGTTGACTATTTTTGTGACTACCGCCATTACCTTATCAAGAGATGTTAAACCACTCTTAGCACACAAGGCTTGTTGGTGAATTATGCAGTGGAATTCAAGAATCGAATGTCCTACGTCTGTTTGAAATAAACTTATGAAACCATTTTTTTTGCCCACCATACTTGGAGCACCATCAGTTGTGACTGAAACAATTTTTTTAAAATCAATTTCTTTCTCAGCAAGCGAATTTTTAACAGCCGTACAAATATCTGTGCCCTTTGTAGTTGTTAGCAACGATGTTATCGCAATTAATTCTTCCTTAATGATGTTTCCTACGCAATATCGAGCAAAAACAGCTAAACGTGCAGATTTAGTAATGTCAGTACTTTCGTCAATGCATAGCGATATAAAAGGAGCGGAGTTAATGTCAATTTTTTGTTGATCTGTTATATTTTCGGCCAGTTTTAAGATTCTTTCCTTTATTGTATTTCTAGATAGAGGAGTATCTTTAATGCGCTGAATTATCTTATCTTTATTATCGAAATCATCAAAAAGTGAGGGCGCGCATGCTAACCAGGCTTCCTTCAAAAACTCTCCATCTTGAAAAGGTTTACTATGCCGAGCAATGACATTTGCAGCCGAGTAACTTGCCGCGCTCGTATGACAATTTTTGCCAACATATTTAATCATAGACGTTGACTGTTTATTTCTGTCTTTCATTGCACTTGCAATTAATTCCTTTTGCACTGGTTCGCTTTTTTGACTAAGAGATTTGTGATTTGTTTCAAAATGCCGTTTTACAGACGATGTTCTACATACCACTGTACCAGAACATAAAACACACACCGCTTTGTCGCCTTTACTTATCATGCCATATTTTTCAGTCCACCAAGTTTGAAATTCTCTATTACACTTACTATCTTGCCCTTTTTGTTTTTTTGCTGAACTAGCCATGGTAAATAATAGTTAAAAATCAACTTTAAAATACAGTTGTGTCAACGAAATTGAACGAACGAAAACGTCAACAAACTATGCGTCATTAGCAATTGTAGTCCACGACGTAACTAAGGCAAGACAATAACAAACGAGCGCGCTTTCCGCCCGCCGCCCCGCGCACCGCACCCGTTCACTCCTTAGCGTAGGTCCGTAGGATCACTCGCGCGCGTTCGTTCCTAATATAATACTGATACCTCCCTATTTGCGCTATGGCGTATAAGTCTGTATCTGCTCTCTGCGTAGGGCGCCAGCAATGGATGCTAGTCCTCAGTGATAGGGCGTGTAAATATGTTGACACTACTGTTCGTAGTTCAAATTTACCAAATGAATTTGAACTTCCTTGAGAGTTCACGTATGTCGTTTTATTTTTCGCTTAACAAGGTTCTTCACACTTGCTGCATGTCTCTACTTAGCTTGTCTCGAGGCGCTGGTTCGTCTCTCGGCTGGGGCTGACTCCGCTCCGGTGTCGAACTCGGGGCTGCTTCGTCACCTCGTCGGGAGGCTGCGACAGTTCCTCGCAGATTGGTCTTGGCGTCGTGATGCCTTCTCTCGAACTCCACTCCTCCCGGCTCCACTCCTCTTTCCTCGACTCGCGTACGCCGACTCACTCCCTCCGCGTCTGTGGTAGAACTGACCTCTTCTCGTCTGCTCCTCCGCCGTTTTATTAGCCCGTTAGCCATATTAAAACGCCTCATCTCGCACGTGGCTGGGGGCTGAACGCCGCGCCCTTGGTCGTAAACACGTGTTCGGCGCTGCGGCTATCCGCACGTGGTCTCAGCGGCGCCGGCGATTTTGGCATTAAAGTTTTATGGCTTCGCCCACCACGTGCTCGAGTGGGATACCCGGCCCCAGTTGTATAGGGCTTAGCGTCCCCCTTTCCGCTGCGAGACACACGTGTTCCTTCCTTCCCGGAATTCTGGTGTTATTGTTCCAGCACGCTCGCCAAAGCTATTAGCTGGTTTTTGGCAGTAGCCAGCCTGCGAGAGAAATGCAGATGTGGGCTGTGAAACCTTTTAACGTTTTCGACGCAGCTGCGAGAGGCTGTGCCTTCTCGTCGCGGCGGAATCCTGGCGTCATTCTTCTGGCACGCTCGCCGAACCCTTAGCTGGTTTATGGCGGCTGTTCGCGTTTCCTTGTCGTTGCGAGTTTCGACAGTGTGTGCCTGCTGACGGAAAAATATATCTCGGGATGCAGAATGCATCAATACGTCATAGTGAACTTTGTTATTTTAAACTAAAATGCAAACCTTTTGATCCGTGGCGTGGCGTGCCCAAAATATTGTTTCGCGTGCCATCAATGGCACGCGTGCCATTGGTTCGCCATCCCTGTCCTAGGGCAAATACGGGTAAGAGTACGCATCGGCTAAGAGTACGAAGTGTCACTTTTGAGTAGTTAGCAGTACTGATTGTGGAGCGGCAACAAGAATCATATTCTGTACGAGTTGTCGACCATCTTGAAGTGTGTGTACGAGATCTGCGCATATTCTTCTGGATTCGTTAGGTAAAAGTATGATTTTTTTCTAAATATTATAATTTTCTTACACTAGAAATTAAAAATTAGCATAAACTAGCGACGAAGACTGTAATTTTCTTATACATAAAATGAAATATGGGAATGTGTGCATTACTATGTACTTGACAAGAACCAAATATCAGGCATGTGATTGTATATAACGGCGGATACTTGAACTAAGCACAAGGAGTCTAAGCGTAGGCAAAGCAGGTGAGGCTTAAAGCACGCGCGTACTCTTACCCGCACATTTGTGCGTACTCTTATTCACACATTATCTGTGAGTATTACTTTCAGTGGTACACTATAAAGTCGCTGGTTTTTATGTGCAGGATTTGGAAGATACTGTTACATATGGGTAAATACAAAAGAACAGACCGGAAGCTGGTGGTCACTCACGAATATTTAGAGGAAGCTAAGAAACGAATTGATAATGGTGAAAGCAAGAGGCAGGTTGCCATATAGCTGGGAACATATGAATGTACACTGAGGAAAATACTTAATGCTGTAAGTATTCTGTTTTCATAGTAAAATTATTAACTACAATTTTTGTAAACCAATAAATGTACAGCAAAATATCTAAAATCATTAAATCAATCATTGCTAGTATAGTTATGCCTTTAGCTGTATTTAATGCCATTACTAAAGTTGGAGAAAATACACAGAAATTAAATTATTATGGAGATGGATAGTTCAATTCCCCCATTTTATAGCTTAAAAATTTGATAAAATATTTCCTTAATTTACATTAACATTTATGAAAATATTAGTGCATTGGTTGGGGATAAAAGGAAGAAATTAATAAATGTAGGTATTGATATTTTGTAAATAAAAAATAAATTTCTAAATTTTTTAGTTTAAAAAAATGGCGTTGTTTGTATTTCCTCTAGTGCTGCCAATTAATCGTCTAATTCAACAATAATTCGTACCACACACGTTTGGTTGCCTTTTACCTTTTTCGTGACCTTTTTGTTGCAATTTTTTAGATGCGTTCTTCCACCAAGTCGATCTGGCTTTGATTCCCGTTCGGGTCACTCCCAGATTTTTTGATATGGGAATCGTGCCGGACGATGCCGCTTATCGGTTGGTTTTCTCGGGGTCTCCCGTTTCTCCCACCGTTCCATTCTGGCGCTGCTCCATACTCACCTCAATCCCCTTCATCACCTCTCAAGATCATAGATGTTGAGATCCGTCGAAGTCGCTCAACTCAACTGCAATTTTAGAGAATGCAGTGGACGATTAGGCCTATGGCCATTATAAGATTTTCTCGGCCACGCTCATGTACTATTTGCATTTCATTATTGTTACATTTTCGTTTCATTCTTCATAAAATGTTGGCAACAGTGCAACTATCCTTCCAACTTCATGCACTGCGACTTCAATATTATCTTTCAAGTAGTTGTTTCGTATCTTGTTAATTTTTTATTCTCTTTTTTACAGGGCGCAGTCCCCAAATCTCTTGGAAGATTCTATCGGATATTTACTGATAAAACGGAGAAAGAACTTGGAGATCATTGGAGAGATTTGGACCAACTATTTTTTGAATTAACAAACAAAAAACTTATGATGGTGGATTTTGAATTTGTCGATTTAAATGGTGTTGGGGACAGATTCGTCAACGAAAAAAAATGACTGGTAAGGATTGGCTGTCAGAGTTTTTCAAAAGACATGGTTTATCTCTTCGTGCTCATGATAAATGTAGCTCAGGTAGGATTATTTGATCCAATAACGTACAATGTGAAAGGTTTTTTAATAATTTGAGGAAATTTTGCGATGAAAAAAAGTTTCTGCATCACAGGAAATTTAATATGGATGAAACTGGAATATTCACTGTTCCAAACAAGTTGCCAAAGGTTCTGTCTCCAAAAAGTAAGACAAGTGTGTGTAAAGTTATCTCTGGAGAACGAGCGTAAACAGTTACAGCTGTCTGCTGCATGAGTGCCACTGGTGTCTACACACCACCAGAAATTATCTTTCCTTGAAAACGTATGAAGCCAGAACTCTTTGACAATGCACCATCAGGAACTTTCTCATTGGTCTCAGGATCAAGTATCATGAACACTGATCTCTTCATGGAGTAGCTAAAACACTTTGTGCAACATTGCAAGCCTACTCAAGAAGTCCCAGTGTTGTTAATTCTAGATAATCACTCGTCTCATTGCACACTTCAGGCTTTTATTTTCTGCAGAGATCATCATATAACTCTAATTTCCCTTCCGCCACATGCTAGTCACATGTTGCAACCACTCGACACAGGATTCTTTGACGAACATACTGCCAAGCAGAAGATCGTAAACAATGGTTCCACTTAGTCTGTAGCAGTAACAACTCCAACAGCTGTTCCTGATGAAGAAAATATTAACCAGTCGGTTGTTAATAATGGTGTTACCATGGTGCAACCGGTTTCAAACCTCCAACTAGGCCTACTTCATTCACAACTATTTCTCAATGCGACCATTCCTAAACAAATAGGTCTACTCCAATGACTGCAACAAAAATTACTGTTCAGCATATTCATACATTGCCTAAAAGTAAATTTGTAAGAAAACGAAAATTTACTTCGAAGAAATCGAAAGTTTTATCAGCTTCCCCTTATAAAAATGTACTTATGGAAAAGTTAGTGAAAACAGCTGACGGAAAAAAAGATGACAAGAGATAGAATGGAGAAGAAGAAAGGATTAAAAAAGAAGTTGATATTTCAGGACCATCAACATCTTCTGGTTCCATTTCAAGAAAAATACCTTAATCTCAAGTTCTTCCTGCTTCAAGAAATGTCCTATTTCGAGTGCTTATCAATTGTCCAGGTTGAAATGAGGTACATGAAGAACCTATTTCAGGTGACTTTATTCAGTGCAACGCCTGCTCGGAGTGGTGGCATGAATATTGCACAGGTTACGAAGGAACAAGTAAGTTTGTGCGTACTTTTTCCCGATGCTCTGCGTTCTCTTACACCACGTTGTGTCTAAGAGTACGCATTTACATGGTTTTATTTAAAATTATGTATACAAATTTGGACATTTTCGTTGGATCATTGCTTAGTGTTATAATGTTCTTGAATATATAGAGAATATTTCACAATGTGCACATTACGTAAAAACGTAGTAGATTAATATTTATATCCACAGAAAATTTATATACGTTCTTTTACCCACCTTTACCTAAGCAAATTCAGAAAGTCTAAGGGCCCAACGAGCAAGTCGTGAGCTGGGGATCCTGCAAGTTAAGAAGCCACTTTAGAGCGAGATGATCAGTAACGACATAAAATTTTCTACCATAAAGTTAAGCTCTGAAAAATTTCAAACCAAGGCTATACTAACCAGTTATTTTCTTGTTGTTGAGTAATTATTTCAGCAGCATTTGTGAACTTTCTAATGTATGCGTTTCTAACTTATGATAGTTGTAAGTTATGTGTTTCAACTGCAAGAGTGCTCTAAATAGTTTTTCTAAGTAATTGTAGTTCTAATTTATGACTTTCTAAGTTACGACGGTTGTAAGTTATGATTTTCTAAGTTACGATTGTAATAAGTTGCGATAGTTCTAACTTAATCGGTTTTTTCAATAATTCTAAGTTATAACTGTTCTAAGTTGTGATTTTCAAAGTTATGTGACTTCTCCGAGCACTCGAGAAATAGCTTGCGACAGCTGAATATCGAAACCTTGTGTTTGGAGAATACTAAAGCGTCACAAATTCCATCCCTACCATGTGTCTATGTATCAAGAACTACACGGTGATTATTACCATAATAGAGTTATGTTTTGTCACTGGGTACTGCAAAAAACAACACAATTACTTTCTCAAGACCACCTACCGTCATTGCTTGAAGACCTAAACCTCGAAAAGCGACAGACCATGTGATTCCAATATAACGGTGGTCCAGCATGTAACACAGTAGCAGCACAGGTGATATTATATCGCGATTCCAGTGGTCACTGGGTAGGTAGAGGTGGTCAGGTAAATTGGCCTGCCAGATAACTTACGTCACTAGATTTATTTTTGTGGGATTTCCTGAAAAATAAGGTTATCTTGAAGTGCCAACCATTTGCAACAATATGATCGAACCCATCCGAAATACTTGTCCAGAAATTGATTGAGATACACTTTTATGTTGTGAACCATCATTTGAAGCTCGGATTACTTATTGCATCGAAGATGTATGCCATCATTTCTATCATTTATATTACACATCCTGAAGGTGAGAGGCAATGGGATTCACCAAATACGCGCACCTCAATGGTGAAAGGCAAGACGACTCGCCGAATGCAAGCACCCCGATTGTGAGGGATAAGGGGAACATCTACACACATTATTTATATCTGCATGATTCGAACCATAAATGTTAAAATCCATCATCGTGAAAGCAGAATGCTTTAAACATAGGGGTTCCCCTTGAAAAAAAATGCAGAAGCATAACTACATCTCGTTGTCTGTCGCGTCATCTATTACAGGTAGAACAGCATTTTTAAGACATTGATGTGGCAGTTTTTTTTATCACGGATTCCTTTTGGAATGAACCGTGGTGGTTCCCAATTGATGTAACCACGGGTAATCTACTTTGAACCGATCACAGCACCATCTGCAGTGAATGGCAAAAACATTTTCTATCAAATCTTCCATACATATTAACATATAATCCGAATCTCCAATAAAATATGGGGATTCCTATATGATATTTCAACGTTGTTCCCCTCTGTCCCCTCACCCCTCCATCTTCTTCCTCTCGATGCCAATTTTTACCGTCCCACAGATAAAGTGACGGTGAGTTAACTTTTGCGAGCTGGAATCGCCTTCTCAAGAATAGCGAGGGTTTACTTAGACACTTTTTGTCGTACGATGCATCTATTTCGCGTTTTTGCATAATGTAAGGTTATATAAATCACCTGGCATGTGTGTATACGATGCTACTTAAATATGGTGGTAAGGTGTACAATGTGGCTCAAGTGACGAATTGGCATCGTGTGGCGGGAAACATTTGAGTTTGTATTAGGTGGTAGTAGCTGATGTCGGGCGGGACACATGATGAGAATGGGAGAAGGGTAGGTAGTGTTGGTAGCAGGCCGGCCCTGTGGGGCCGGGTTGGGTACAGGCTGTGGTCTGGCAACCAACCTGTAATGGGTGTAAGGTGTTGGGGCTGGGTGCCTGAAAGCCGGTTGTGTGGTATGACCGAGTGTGTAGGGGGGAGCCCATAAACCAAGTACCTGGTGGGGTAGTCGTGACGGCTATGAAATGACTACTCCAGTTGGGCCTAACCCTGGTTACAGGCTCTAGTGTTGGTGACCGGCGCAAGTGTAAGAGCTCGTTCGCGAGCTCCGGTGGGAGCCGCTCATAGGAACTAGTGATCCCTGGGGCGTCTCCCTGCCGCCACGAAAAGCTTCCAATCCATCTCCATTAATGGGGCAGTGATGCGAATACATAGCCTAGCACTGCTCAAGTCCATCTCCACCTCCTCGTGGTATGGGCTGGTAACATGGGGGCCGCCCCATGGCTAACGGAGTGAGGACGACTGAAGGCGGTGACGGCCTGTCTGTGCACAGATAACCAGTCACGGCGAGGTTATGTGCAGTCTCCAGAGGCTGTATATATTCTTCGCCATGCGGTGAAGACCCGCGAACCGAATTGCACTCCCAAAGCTGAGCCTCGACTTAGAAAATCGAGGATGATCTCGGGGAGGCGGAGTCACGATGAAGGGATTGTCTGGCATCCTGGAGGGGCTGGGCCTTTCTGGGTGAAAACTCAGTGTGCATGTCTGAAAATTGTGGGTACCCAGGGGATCAGCGTGAAAGCCCCGGCTTCGGCCGTGCTGATCGTGGGTCGGACTCTGGATGGTAGTGGTTGAACCTTCTGCTTAGAAGGAGGTCTGGAGGTGGGTACTTGCCTGGAGGGCGGGCTTCCTGACACTGGAAGGGTCAGTAGCAGCTGCCGTGGAACGTAAGCGTGCTGACTCACGCAGGTTGCCAGGTTTCGAAGGGTTGGTGCTCATCAACGAAGGGCCGTCGGTCTGGTCCGCCTAGTAAGAGGACTCGTTCACAAAGCGGGTTTGTAGAGTGAGGATAGCACTCGGCCCTATCAAGGTGGCGCGTGCAGATTCAACTCTGTACGTTGCTGTTGACAGGTGAGGTGGAACCACCCTCGGGTGGAGAACATCCACCCACTGCGATTGGAAAGAGCGATACTCTTTCTATTGGCAGTATTCAACTACTGTCAATTAGAGCTCTGACCAAGCTCAAATGAATCCAAGGTTATGGACGTAGTCCAAGACTGTAGGGGAGTGCGCACCTAACAGCCTGGTGCTTAAAACACATATTTTCTATATATGTGATGACTAGAGTGGCAAATAGACGGCGATCTGAAAGTAATGGAAAGTCCTGATCGCACTCCCCTAGTAAATACGCTCAGAATGGTGTCTCCTGTAATACCTTTCGAGTATCAGGCACAGGAGGAGCTAGCCAGGGGTCAAACAACCGCGCCACACAGTTGGCGAACACTTGTAGCAGGCTGGAGGTGTGAGGGTACGTACAGGATCGGTCACGTGTGTCCAACCTGTGAAACACGACTGCATTCGGTAACACTGTGATGGAACTGGGTGACACTTTACGTCTGAATACCATCCACGCTTACCTCACACTGTAAATTCCTTGTTCAGTCCACTGACATGGTAATTTGTGTTCATCTCTCAGTGTATTATGCCACGCGACCTCTGATTATCGCAGGTGTATTGCGTCTTGCCAGAGTACCCGCCCAAGGTAATTGGTGGTTGTGTACTATATGCATTTATTCCTCGGAAATGGTTTGAATAGGGACGATTATGTACCAGACCATTTCATTTATTTCAACGTGTTACTTATCAAGGTGACTCTCGAAAAGTGATCATCTGTCGGTGACACACAATGTTCCGCAAAATCACGGTTGCCAGCCCCATTTTTATCACGACGTATTTTGATGATTGTGACAGGTGTTACACGGATAGTACATCTTTGTCCATTAACTCGTTATTCAGAATCTGCCGGTTTTATTGTGAATAATTTCTTTTATAATGTGCTATTGCATGGTCTTTCAGCTCCTAATTGAAGAGTGTACCGCCCTTCGGAAGCACATTAAATGACATGTTGTATTATGCTATCGCCTTATTTTGCCACGGAGAATAGTAACATCCTGTATGTTAATACAAATGTCTATACATATTTATACACATGTGTGTGCTTAAATTTGTATTCATAATAAATTCGATGAAATTTTTAGAACACATCGACGTTATTTCTTTATCTATCTGTGATATAGTCGCTCAACCAAACATATTTTCAGTGCTTGAAATATATTTTATAATCGTGCGCATGTATATATTTTATATAAATCTGTTTTACTGAATGTTCTAAAAATAGAAAAAATTTATGAATAAACATTTTTAATTACCATGAATAATTACTAAAGCCATTTAGTATATTCTTATTAATCATTTTCTAAACACACAAAATATAATTATAATGGGTACAGCAATTGCCAACTGGAAAGGAATTTATGAACACCTATGTCGTTGACATCGTGATAAACGAAGCCTACCTCAGTATCGCAAAGATATCTGTAATATTGTTAGTGTCTTTTCAAGGCTGGAGAAGTTTGTTAGACCTCGCTCTCTCATCTTCACCGGCCACCCGCTTAACTACACAATGGGACAGCGGGATAACAATGTTAGCCCAAAAGTCCACTGTATCGAGTTAGTTGTTCGCAGGTAGAGCCAGCAATTAATTGTTACAGATGCTTATCTTTCCCTAAGGCGAAGTGGTGTCCAACTAAAAATTGCAATACTACGAAGGTTCGGTGAGAGTAAACGGTCACCGTGCGGTATCATATGATTCACTTGTCAATACTCTGGAGAATATCTGTTACATTAACTTTTTATATAAATACAGCCACTCGCTGAATGGTTTACAGATAAACTCTCTCATGGGACAACACAAGAAATCATTTGAAAAATATTTCCTTAACACTTCTGAAGAAAAAATGAATGAATAACGTAATAACATGAGAGATATACTCCCTACACTTGCATTTAAGGAAATTATGTCTGTTTTTATAGCGGTTCCGTGCGAAGTGCGTGTAATGATTACTTTTAAAAAAATGTTGCCAAGTAACCCGAATGGAAATTTCAAAAATTATTAACGCTTCCATGACGGTATAAAATTAACAGATCCATCGTGGCAGTTAATCTGCATTAAATAACTAAAAACCTTAATAAGGTCGAAGTAAATCATTGGCATTCATGCCACATGGTAATGAAGGAAAGATAAAGAAAACGGGACGTCATGATTATAGTGTGATAAAATGTTACAACAATTAGCTAATAAACTTTGAACATACTATGGCAGGCTTTGATCTGTCGTTACTCCGAACTGGTTGCGCATTATTTGATGTATTAATAAGAATTACTACCTTTAATTAAACTCTATAGAGTTTATTACCACAACCTTCTAAAAAAAATTAAATCTATTGTTACACGCTTACTGCTCTGCATCGCTTCCCTTGCCCCGTCCCGCTCGAACGAGCAAAATAGTGTGCCTAGGTGAGATTAGTAACGCGAGAAGAGCGTGGCGACTTACAAAGGCAAGCCGCCTCGTGTGCTAGGGAAGCTTATCGGGACTTATGCGCTCCTGACCTTTAACGGATTGAATTTATGGGGTTGTTGTTGAAAGAATTTTCTAGTCTTTCCCTTGACTCCCTCAGCGTAACTCGGGTAGCGGGGAGTCATCTAGATCGGGTAGCGAGATTACTTAAGCCATGATGGAGCTTAAGAGTCCACCGTTTTAGAGTTTAGAGTATTGTGCGATCTTAAGCGCTAAGTTTGCCAAGAGAGCGAAGCGACGAGCCAGTAGAGGGTCGAGTGGCGGCGAGAGTGACCAGCGAGAGTGAAGAAAGCGGGTGGACTTCGAGCATCGGTACAGTAGAGAGTGAGCTGACAGGCGGGACTATTGAACTGGATGCATTAGTGAGAGACATTTGGAATGATGCCAATAGATAGACTGAATATGTGTTAATAAATAGTGGGAATTAAGTGAATAGCCAATATGGAGACATTGATACTGTAAGGACTTTAATTGGAATTGAGATGGAGATTAAATATTGCACTAACTGAGAATAACAAGAGTAATAGTGGAGTTCCAAGTTTAATGTTGTAAATAATAAATGTGTAAATAAATAAAATAAAAAAAATAAGATTAATAATTTTTTTTTAGACCTCTATTCCTCACGAACTTGGA
>NQII01004223.1:45014-64417 GCA_002778355.1 Clitarchus hookeri
GTAGCGTTAAATATTTTATAATTTTATTACCATTTAATTACCTACTGCAAATCACGGTCTATACTCAATCAGAGAAAAATCAACCTATTTTCTAAAACAAAGTAAGCTGCCTTAAATTAACATTCAGGCAGAAGTTAACGTATACATAATTAGAATATATCGTTTGAAATTATTAAACTAACAACGTTTTGTTCTTCCAAACATTATAATTCAGAAATAAATTTTCTAATAACTGATATCAAATATTTTCTATAAGTTGCCACTACAAATGTAACATTAAAATATTTCTTGGTAATTTAAATGCCATGTGCGTTAGTCGTAAACTTGGACCACATTACATCGAAAATTGAAGAGAAAATGAAATGTTTGTTTACAGAATATAATTGACATTTTCAGCAATAAACTCACATACGTATAACAAGTTTGCAGATCTCTGGACCAAAGCTTTGTTTTCTTGCTTTGGTAATCATTTGCTAAAAATTTAAAAAAAATTTGTACACTTTTTTACGAAGTGTATAGTTGGAAACTTCTCATTGACATTATGTGATTAAGTTTAAACTATGACTCTAAGTGACACATCAAAGCTTAAAATGATGTCGAATTAATTTTTCCCCGTTCATTCTGGAGAGTGTTCAGATGTGTAACAAGCTGATAAATTAGGGTAAACGAAAAATATACCAGACAAATTAGAATAGATAATAATATGAACCCATACGAACTTGTTGCTTTATCTGATATAAGTAGCTTGTTTGGTAAGCCTATCTTTAAAACCGGCAATTTATAAACGTCTTCCATTTATAGTCACACTGTGCAAACGTTATATGCCTATATTCCCAATACTTCCTCTCATGTGTCTTAAAATTGTATGTAATATAATAATATTAAAGTATTATTCTGAAATATCCGGTATTTCAACGTGAGTTACGAAACTGTTTGAAATAATATCCGACTTTGTAATATTTCCTTGTAGTTTCAAGAATAGTCAAGTGCTTTACGAATTGTGGAATTACCATATACGAACAGTTGGCTGGAGTTAAAAAGAGAGATGTAGGACATCGTTAACGCGACTTGCCCCTTATGGCATGGCACACGTTCCATGCTGGGAGAAACCGTGATTTGGAATGGGAATTTTCGAACTTGATTTTTCATATGTTTCATTGTGCAAAATTTATAACCTTTGCGTGTTTGATTTTCTTAACCAAGTATCTTTTCGAAATGCATAAAACCGTAAGAAATATTTCGTTAATTTATCACACCAGTCTACAGGCATAATAAGACAGTAATAAAAGTAGAATTTTCCCATGCGTGCATGGTAGCACTCTTCCATTTGTTTAGAAAGAACGTAACTGTAGGTACATCGTGCTACTGGCAGTTTGCATGGTATCCAATCTCAACATTTCTGTACTTACAAAGAGAAGTGTCGTAGCTTTTCAAACTGCATATAGTGGTAAAAAATGTTTATTCAGTTATTAGGGAAGGGAAGTTCCGCCATTCTCCCTCTCCCACCTATTTACGGGCAACAATTTAAAAATTTTACAATTCGGCACAGTCTTTTGCACATTGATCGGAAGATTTAAGTGGGATACACGTTGTTGAATTAGCGTACCTATACAAAACTATTTTTTATCTTAGTAGGAAACCTGAACACATCACCTTGTTAAGAAGATCATTTTCTGATACATTTATAAGACTGTGGTATTTATGTTCTTTACCGAATTTTCTTTAAAAATACAATTTGTATAGGTTGTATGTAAATTATTATTATAATTTGAATCATGTTACTTGCTGTGATGCATATATGCCAAAATTAATTTCTGGATAGGAATTGGCACTTTCATCGCACTCTGAGTGAAATGCGTATCGACCTGTTGAATTCATATATATATCACGAATATTTCAACCAAACTGAGTATGTGACCAATACGTTTGATTTCTGATGAACGCCATTTTAATGGAAAATATCTGTTTTGAGACATTGTGATTTTTTACTTGTGTGTGTTTTTGCTGTTATAGTAATATATAAGTGTGAGACAACATTGTTTTTCCCGAAATGTATTTTAAATTGCTTTTGGTATGTCTTATTTTTAACCAAGTGGGAATGAAGTTATGACAATAAAATGGTTTTTATTTGCAAGTTTCTTTTTTCCTCAGTGTTTTTGTGTGAGTTATTAATTGTATAGGCACCAACCAAAGGTATGGAATTAAATAGGCGCGCGCACAGGATGTTCCGGGTGTGCCCAGGTACGCTATTATGACAACCAAATTTAAAAGTTTAAAATTGCGATGTTTGAGATTAATTAATTATTCTCGAATAAGAGCCTACTGGTCTGTACGCACAGATGTGTGCCTGGTTGCAGCCCTCAAGGCATGCGCAGCTTTCGTCATCAGTTTGTGCCCCGAACCTGGCGAGTAGCCGATGGCCTCCTGTCAATTAAGGGCACGGAGTATTCCCCCAGGAAAGGTTTTTTATTTTAACATTTTAAATAACTGTACTTACGTAAAAGTTGTGCCAAAATACTATTTTATAAAATATACCACTATTTTCAATAATTTATTTAAAAATGTATAGTTACCAACTCGCTCCGCTAATTAAATTGTTAGTACGAACGCCAAATAGGTGCAATAGCAAACTACGAGTTTAATCGAAACACCTTCAGCGTTGCAACTGAGCTCACGCCTGTGCATGTAGACCAGTAGGCTAGAAATCAAGAATAATAAATTAATCTCAAATACCCCATTTTAAACGAATGAATTAGGCGATCATTAGAGTGTACCTGGGTACACCTGGCACATCCTGTGCACACGCCTACGCCGATAAGACTTAGAAAGTGTTGTATACATGAAGCCGCGGTTATTTATTATGTTAATAATGAAAATACAGCAAGACAGGCAACACACAAAAATTTAAGTAAACCAAGCTACACCAGGGCTGCAAAAAAAAGTATTCAAAGAGAAAGAAAATTAGTGAATTATTTCCTAAAAAAGAACTAAATTTGTCAGTGTCACCTTTTCCTTTAAAATAATATGCAGTTANTAGATGCAGTTATAGATACCTGATTCTTTTACGTCATATGATGAATGCAGAAAACAGAAGTGCAGTGGAACGTGACTATAAAATGTAAGTAATTATTTTATATAATCAGTGGTAAGTTCAATGTTACTATTGCGTGTAAAAATATAACAACATAATTTCTACAAATATGATTGATAATTGAACCAGTTTTCAGACCACAGAATGAGGCAGAACAGTCACAGCTCGAAAACAACGCGTGTGTTGGTGATTAGACGACACTTGGAATGTATATAACAACACACAAGCAGGCAGAATGTCCGTGAAGTGAAAGCCATCTCTGCATTTCTGCAAGTAGCAAGGTTCATCGCATCAAAGTTAGAAGAGAATGTTTTTCACAGTGGCGAGTTGTATTTTTTATAGATTGTAATAGAAGTTTAAAAAGTTTTGCGGCAAGAAATGTGAAATACGGATAGGACATGGAATCTGAAGTCACAGAAAATTATCGATGAATACGTGAAACTAAAAAGGTATGCCGTATTTATAAAAGGTTTCGTTAATGATGGGAGGCTGAAAGTATTTTAAAAGTAAAGTGTCCAATTTCGTGAAAAGATAAGTGCATAGAGAATAAAATAGGCAATGTTAAAGCTATTTGTTTTAAAAGAATAAGAAAATTGTCGAATTAAAGAAAATCACATGTAGCACACCCAGTGTCACATAAAAGTGTATGTTTGAACACATGTAAATTGTTTTAATGGTAGAAAACAACCGATGTGCATAACATTACGAACAGACTTAAAATATGTTCAGACTTGAATTAATAAAATAGGATTATTTTATTTTTCTCACTATTAACTAAAACACAGTTGTCTTCGTTTCACATTATGAACTATGGAGGACTGCAACTTTACCAAAATACAACAATTATGAACAATATCTACAATATTTTGGACCGGGGACTGTGGTGATGTAGTGGTTAGATTACTCGCCTCCCACCTAGGTGAACCAGGCTCAATTCCCGGATTTTCGCTTGTGACAATCGTGCCGGACGATGCCGCTGGTCGGTGGGCTTTCTCGAGGATCTTCCGTTTCCTCCACCCTTGCATTCCGGTGCTGCCACATACTCACCCCGCTTCAACCTAATCAGCTCTCAAGAAATCGACGATAAGAGCCGCCCAAGTCTCTTAATTCACTCACTCACATTTGCGAGCAGTTCAGTTCATAGTTTGTGTAANCAAAGAGAAAGAAAATTAGTGAATTATTTCCTAAAAAAGAACTAAATTTGTCAGTGTCACCTTTTCCTTTAAAATTAGATGCAGTTATAGATACCTGATTCTTTTACGTCATATGATGAATGCAGAAAACAGAAGTGCAGTGGAACGTGACTATAAAATGTAAGTAATTATTTTATATAATCAGTGGTAAGTTCAATGTTACTATTGCGTGTAAAAATATAACAACATAATTTCTACAAATATGATTGATAATTGAACCAGTTTTCAGACCACAGAATGAGGCAGAACAGTCACAGCTCGAAAACAACGCGTGTGTTGGTGATTAGACGACACTTGGAATGTATATAACAACACACAAGCAGGCAGAATGTCCGTGAAGTGAAAGCCATCTCTGCATTTCTGCAAGTAGCAAGGTTCATCGCATCAAAGTTAGAAGAGAATGTTTTTCACAGTGGCGAGTTGTATTTTTTATAGATTGTAATAGAAGTTTAAAAAGTTTTGCGGCAAGAAATGTGAAATACGGATAGGACATGGAATCTGAAGTCACAGAAAATTATCGATGAATACGTGAAACTAAAAAGGTATGCCGTATTTATAAAAGGTTTCGTTAATGATGGGAGGCTGAAAGTATTTTAAAAGTAAAGTGTCCAATTTCGTGAAAAGATAAGTGCATAGAGAATAAAATAGGCAATGTTAAAGCTATTTGTTTTAAAAGAATAAGAAAATTGTCGAATTAAAGAAAATCACATGTAGCACACCCAGTGTCACATAAAAGTGTATGTTTGAACACATGTAAATTGTTTTAATGGTAGAAAACAACCGATGTGCATAACATTACGAACAGACTTAAAATATGTTCAGACTTGAATTAATAAAATAGGATTATTTTATTTTTCTCACTATTAACTAAAACACAGTTGTCTTCGTTTCACATTATGAACTATGGAGGACTGCAACTTTACCAAAATACAACAATTATGAACAATATCTACAATATTTTGGACCGGGGACTGTGGTGATGTAGTGGTTAGATTACTCGCCTCCCACCTAGGTGAACCAGGCTCAATTCCCGGATTTTCGCTTGTGACAATCGTGCCGGACGATGCCGCTGGTCGGTGGGCTTTCTCGAGGATCTTCCGTTTCCTCCACCCTTGCATTCCGGTGCTGCCACATACTCACCCCGCTTCAACCTAATCAGCTCTCAAGAAATCGACGATAAGAGCCGCCCAAGTCTCTTAATTCACTCACTCACATTTGCGAGCAGTTCAGTTCATAGTTTGTGTAAAATGTTATATACTTTAATTTTCTGAATGTATCTGTCGCGTGAATTCGAACAGAGACAACGCTGCAGGTAGTTAAGACTTATTCAGTTGTTAATGTGCCATCATGCAGATATGATGGAGAAACAACAATGATTCGTTTGTCGGATAGCCTTGTTTTTATTCCTAGAAAACCTTTATCAGCCATGAACTCGTCTCCCTTCTATGATAAATTCAGAAACCCGTAATTATTTGTGATAAACATCACTCGACCTGCCACTGTAGCATTTATATCTGAAGCTCACAACCCTACTGGGTGTAATGCTTATTAGCAATTGAAGTGTGTACATACCCTTGTAATTTGAGTAAAGACACACTCTTTTATCAATACTCGGTGGCTGTTCAACTTTAACATCCGTACAATCGTCATTTACGTTTTGGGTACTTTCTTTTAAATACTGAAGGCATTGTTTCCACAACAATTTCCCTGCTAGGTGAAAAAACAAAATTAGTAATTTTAAATGCCAGCAACATTAGAGATGTGGAAAAAATGTGTGATATTATTGTATGATGAATTCCGGACATAACCCTCACAGTACAATATGACAAACCAGTTTTTATTTTCATTAACATCGCAAACAGGTGATATTCTTTACTACTGTATGTCTGTGTTTCACTTGGTGTCAGTTTTAACAGCAGATTAGAAAACCACAAATGTTACATCAAGTCTCGTAGTTCTGTCATCTGCCATTAAAGAAAATCCTTGGAAAATTTACATTTAATTTAAATTATTACTTTTCTGGTGCTATTGTCATAACGTTTCACGTATGATTTCAGTTCGGTATTCAATGGAATAGACTCTTGAGAAGAAAACTCACACCTACTAATCGTGAAAATAAAAAAACCAGATATCTCAACGGTTTCATTTACATCTGTCTGTATGGCAACTTCGTGTTTCGTAACACCAGCACGTGACAAACAATCATTTTTATAATAATAAAATATTCTTTTATTTTAATAATTTGTTTCCAGTCAAATGAGTACTGCATATTCTTTATGCGGCTGTTGTTTCTCGATATGAACCATTAGATCTAAAGATATTATGTTCACTTATTTTTGAAACGAATACATTTCAATATATATTTATTTATTACTTAAATCTAATTTTATATGTTTTTTTTATAATTTGATATTGATGAGAACCAGGTAGCTTAATATGTGATCTTTATGCACTAATATTTACTATATTACTAAGAATACTGTAAAATTTAATTTATTAATAGTTATTTTTGTTACTTCACAGTAAAGTAAATAAAGCGTCCATTGTATGTATTTTCTACGTTAACGAACAATGCATTCATAAGCAAGCAGTGTGGAGCAGCTTTTTGTGTATGTACCGCCTGGATTCACAATTTAAGTCGTTCCTCTTCAGTTTTCCGTTTTCCGGAAATGAATGGAAAACAACATCTAATGTTGTGTTCCCGCAAGCATTCCTGCACTGCACCCAAAAACACAACAATTTGCGTTAGTTTTCCGGTTTTCAAAGCCAACCAACCTGGTAATCCTTTTGACCTAGCTGGCGCTGAGAAGGCCTACCGTCCAGCAATTAGTTACTACAGTCGCCGCCAGAGGCGCGCGCACTGTCTATGCATGCGGCCGCGCAGGAAGCACAACTTGGCGGACTAATCGGAAGCAATAGCAGATACACTAGAAGACCAATTCTGCCCTAATAACAATCTCGGTGACACTAATTTCCCTAGGGATGTTAACACAACATTAATCGATTTCTTAAATAAATAACCCACAACTGACCCTGAAACAATCACCCTCCCATAACTTCTTTTCACTATTGAAACAACTAAAGCAAACAAGACACCATGGCTAGACGCAATAAAATACCAAATTCTCAAAAATTTACCTTGCCCAGTACTGTGCTTTATAACAGACATTTTAAACGCAATACTAAAATAAAAATACTACCCCACATGCTAGAAAATAGCAAAAGTAATCTCACTACCTAAACCCGGGAAAAACCCCTCCTACTCACAAAACCGGCGGCCGATGTCACTGCTCAGCTCGTTGAGTAAGATATTCGAAAAAAATACTGCTACGTAGGCTAAATACAAACGTCGAAATTAGTGGCATTATTCGGGATATTCAATACGATTTTAAAGCACAACATTACACTGGTCATGCAGTCACAAAGTTTGCAACAGACACAACCACAGCCATTCTAGAGCATAAATTTACCTAAGTAGTTTTTCTAGACGTAGCGAAGGCATTTGATAAAATTTGGATTAACGGCCTCCGGAAAAAATTAATAAATTTCCGCTTCTCAGACTTTTATATAAATCTCTTTACAAACTACTTTTTTAACAAGCAACTTTACGTCAGCATTGCCAATTATAAATCACACCCGTCAGTTCACCGCAGGAGTGTCATTTCTATACAGTTTTTTTACAGCTGACATCCCACTCTCCCACTGTTAAGTTCAAATGTATGCAGACGGTACAGTCATTTTTCCACACGATAAAAGCCTTCTCTACGCTCACATTTACATCCAGTTACAACTCAGAAAGTTGAGCCAGTGGTGTGAACGTCGGAAGATAAAAATAAACGCATAGAAAAGCCAGGCGAAGTACTTACTCGCAGAGGAAAATAGAAGGCTAAATCACTAAAATATAACTACACAGAAATTTATTTTTATAAATTCACTAAATATCTAAGCTAAATAATAGATTTAAAAAAAATGACACTGGGACTTTCATAATAAACACACTAAACAACTAGCATTTGCAAAACTAAATAAGTTATTTACGCTGCTTAAATGCACCAGATTAAACAAAAACTTAAACTGTTCCTTTACAATTCAATGGCCAACTCAGCCATCATGTATGGCCATGAAATGTGGGAAAACGCAGAAAAATTACAAATACATCACCTACAAATTGTTTAGAATAAACATCTGAGGGTAATTGGCGAAGTCACTCGGTACACGAGAAACAGTGATCTCCACTGAACACTAAATGTGCCGTATTTAAAGAACTAATTAATAAAACAAAAATATAAGTTTTATGATAAATTAAGACTCTACCCCAACCCCAATGTACGTGATGTCGGTAATTAAAAACCAGACACTCTCACACGCATTAAAATACCTCAAATGCCGCGTCTAAAAAATTAAACAAAATCTTTAAACCTCTCCCGGCCTGCCGAGTTCTCTGATCGGCCCGGGACGCATGTTCGTGGGATTTAACAAAGCTGGTTGAGCCTGCTGTTTCGCCACACGAGCCCAGTTGCTGTGGCATGAACATCGTGATCGTGGCTGCTCTCTCTCCGGGATCTGCCCGCCCCTTGGGACCAGCGAAGGCGAGGGGCTTCTGCGAGTGCGGGGACTATGGCAGCTTGGGTGCGGCGACTACTCCGCTACTCGTCGCGTCCCCAGGTGGCGGATAGGGGATCCCCAGGCTCTGGGGTGGCTGAGAATATTCCAATACCAGCCCGTGGACCAACTGGCCGGTGAGAAAGCGCCGTCGTCGTTGACGTCGGGGACCCGGGTAGCTCAGTACGAGATGGCGAAGCACATTGAGCATGAAACAGCCCAACAATCAAGGCGGGGAGGGGAATCTCGAGGCGCCACAGGGCAAAGTGTAGCGAATCTCACTGCTGGATTCTGCGTGCTGCGGATTGCGGATGCGCGATGAATGGAACTGGAATGCATCGGACCTTGGAAGCCTCACTCACGTCAGCCTTCATCCTGGGCCAGAGGCTAGTCACCATCACTGGTAGATCCTGTAAGTCCTGCGAAGCTATTTTAATAGCTCACAAAGTCCGACAGACTATTTTAGTGTATAGGGAGGGGAGGGGGTGGCTCCACGGGCTGTAACTTCCCGCCTCGACCCACGGCATGAAGATACTGCTGTCAGCGCGGAAGTGCGAAGATGAAGTATGTGCCATGACTGAGCTGCCCAGTTTTNGGGTAGCTCAGTACGAGATGGTGAAGCACATTGAGCATGAAGCAGCCCAACAATCAAGGCGGGGAGGGGAATCTCGAGGCGCCACAGGGCGAAGTGTAGCGAATCTCACTGTTGGATTCTGCGTGCTGTGGATTGCGGATGCGCGATGAATGGAACTGGAATGCATCGAACTTTGGAAGCGTCACTGACATCAGCCTTCATCCTGGGCCAGAGGCTAGTCACCATCACTGGTAGATCCTGTAAGTCCTGCGAAGCTATTTTAATAGNCTACTTTTAACCTCAGTTCTAGCCTAGCTCCCGCAAAGTGCACATAGTTCCCGGCGCCTCCCCTCCCCTTCGTGCCATCCGTACCTCTTTCTAGCAGCACTATAACACCTCTACACAATTGAAGTCATAGAAGAACACATTTAATGATTTAAATTACCATTACGGTTCACTGTTGGTTCCAACTTATTGAGTGATATCTTCTATCTCAAAACACACTACACAATGCATATTAACAACTTAACTTTAATTTCAATTATCAACTTCATTTACTTTTACTTTTTGTAATTAATTAAATTATCCAACTACTTTTAATGTCATAAAACAAGTATTAATTGCTGTCAGCCTGATTTAAAATATTAATGTGTACACACAAACACTTACCAGTTTCTTTTATTATTAACGTATCTTCTTCGAAGGCCATGCCACCTCGACCTACTTCCAGACAATTACAACCATTCGGCTTAGATTCCTCTTGCACAAAACCAAAACCGCCATGAAGCAAACTGGGCTTCATGACGGTTCTCAACATGCNTTCGGCTTAGATTCCTCTTGCACAAAACCAAAACCGCCACGAAGCAAACTGGGCTTCATGACGGTTCTCAACATGCCCTGCATTTCAAAATTCTGGGTTTTTAGGAACAATTCCTCTCCTCTCCCCCCGCAGGCAGGGAAGGAGAGGCACAGTTATGGGTACCAGATCCCCTGGCGCTTAACAGGGGGCCTTAAAACAAAACAGACTGCTGGACTTTCTGCGGTTTATCGTTATGACCAACAGCCATGCGAGATGGGCTATCTGTCCCCAACCTGGGCTTAAGACATGATATACATACAAATGGGAGGACAAGAGCCCTCACAAGGGCTTGTACTTCCCCCGCTCTGAGGAAGTGGCGTCCCAGTGATGGTAAACGACGGCACATCTCCATTGCCGCCTTCCTTTACACATATGCCCACATTCAAGTCAACCGAACTTGAGACATAAGGTAAAACCAACTTTCATAACAACATTTCCGTATTAATCTTTAGCTCCTTCCTTGCTGTTTCACTATATGAACAACATTTGATAGGGGTTGCTTCTGCGTCCATCCCTTTGTAATAATAATTGTGGGCATTGTTAACTCACAGGTATGTCGACTTTAGCACGTACATAGACTCCGTTACAATAAGCTGGGCAGCCAGGTGCTCCCATGGGTTTCAAGACGCGTGTGTTAACTTTCTGCAATATGGGCTGTCACTTTCCCTATTATAATGTGGGAAAATTAAAANGGGTTTCAAGACGCGTGTGTTAACTTTCTGCAATATGGGCTGTCACTTTCCCTATTATAATGTGGGAAAATTAAAGTTCCTTATTAACTGTTTTTCTACATTCATTAAAAAATTTAGGTAATTTTTATGAGATAACAATGATTTAGATAGAACGAACTTTCATTTTTGAAATGGATTCAGCATATTTCTAAGGATTTTTTAATCGGGTTATGGCATATGATTTAGGCTATAACCATTATACTTATTTAGGTGACACTACATTCCGAAATGGTGACTGNGGGTTTCAAGACGCGTGTGTTAACTTTCTGCAATATGGGCTGTCACTTTCCCTATTATAATGTGGGAAAATTAAAATATAGGTTATAACAGTTCCTTATTAACTGTTTTTCTACATTCATTAAAAAATTTAGGTAATTTTTATGAGATAACAATGATTTAGATAGAACGAACTTTCATTTTTGAAATGGATTCAGCATATTTCTAAGGATTTTTTTATCGGGTTATGGCATATGATTTAGGCTATAACCATTATACTTATTTAGGTGACACTACATTCCGAAATGGTGACTGNATCGGGTTATGGCATATGATTTAGGCTATAACCATTATACTTATTTAGGTGACACTACATTCCGAAATGGTGACTGAAGCTCTTTATTTATTGTACATAGTGTAGGCCTACACAGTGGTTACGTCAGCAGTTATACTTTGGTTTTTTCGGTGTAAAATATACCCAAAGATATAGATAATAGCATTATAAAAATAAGACAGCCGTTTTGTAGCTAAACACCTGTTCTATAAAATACAATTTTTTTGTGGCGCTCCGTGCTATTTCAGAGACAGTGTAAATAAAATCTATGTAATTTTACACAAAATATTTGTGGCAGCAAAATTTTCCACATAGTGAGGGGGGTAAAGTTAACTGACGTCTTATAGATGGTTTAATACATTAGGGATGATAAGAAGACAAGAACAGGATTTAAAAATTGCCCAACATTGTTTCTGGAAATTTGCGCACTCTGTTGTGTATGTTGAGCCAATGGAGATATTTAAACACTCGTACTGGGTGCTTGTATTTCCACGTAACTTTGACGGTTTATTTTTGTTGGCGTGCATTAAAAAATCAATGATATAATATTTGTACTTATACACTGAATGTATGTGGCAACAAAAATTGCCACTCACTGAGAATGTAAATTTTCTAAACATAATGCATATTATTTAACACTGAAATAGGGTTATAAAGGCACTTGCGCAGCATTAATATATATTGACGATGTAGTTGTAAATTTGCACGCATAGATTTGTAATCTAAAATGATAGTAATATAATAAAATGAATACAATGTTATGGTTTATACAAGAAAAGTGTTAGTATTGCGGCAATTTTACACCTACAATGTCCGTGTACCTAATCTGGCAATGGAAAAATACCATAAAAATAATTTTATAAAAAATTAGTCACTGTAATGCTTTTAATACATGCCTTCTGTGTAAATTACATGCACTGCCAGCGAGAAAATATGCACTGTAATTGTCCTTGTATTTCTGCTTTACGTCAAGCAATTTTACATACCTACTGCACAATAATATTACAACTACAATGTCAGTGTAAATTTTAAAAACAACTATTTCACTCTCGTGTCTTCCCACAGACTTCTATTCCTTATTGCATCATTAAAGCATTTGATCAGAAATTTGTAAACGAGTTTGTTTAATCCTGAATATCCCCCGGACCTGACGTGTATCACACCTAGAAACCTCAGGTGTCGTAACCAATAGACCACCAGAACTTACGCTATTTGACGATCAGAATTTTGAATAGTAGTCGTGTTACGGTATGCGGAACTTTAGGTTAGTGATACCTGTAAGCTATTTGTTGCTTATGATCTGCCGTCTGGTGATGTTTTCGAATTATGTCCAGCATTTGGGAAACACGTTTTTATTTCAAACCATACTTGTTTTCGTTGAGTTAAACTAGTGAGATTATTGAGCTGTGCAAAACATTAAAAAAAATATTCTAGAGGATATTTAATAAAACCAACATTTCTGGCCTGGCTATTCACATGCCCCAACTTTAAAGCGAAAGCATATTTCGTAAAAATTTTCATTTTTACTTAATCATCGGTAAGTTCCAATTACGATTTTGTCTTAAAGAACATGTGCTTATTTATTTACCTTTACGAAAATCAAAATGCATGTAAGACTATAGACTACAAGAGCGTNTATTTATTTACCTTTACGAAAATCAAAATGCATGTAAGACTATAGACTACAAGAGCGTAACGAGGGAGAGGTTTTGGGTGTTAAAACCTCTCCCAGATATCTATACACAAAACATTTTTATTGGTATAAAAACTGAGTGTCCCCAATAACTAAAATTGAAGTGGTACAAGTAATTTTTTTCAATTATGCACCCTATGTGTTTATTTTTTAAGAATAAAAAGCAAAAGTTTTTTTAAAATGAAACCAAGTTCTAGCTGCGCCACTCAGTGAATGCGTGTTTTAATATTTTCTTCCAGCGATTATAATAATCAAAGCTGTAATGTTGAAATAATTTTTTCACTGACATGAATGGGTTAATACAATTACCGCCTTGTACTTGTTTCAAACGGAGTTAGAGAGGTTTCCTCTAAATGCCTAAAGAATTTTGTACAAAATTTTACTAACTGTATAAGTGTTTAAAATTAAGGTAAATAACTCTGAAATTTGCAAAGGCACGTACAGGTAAATTCAGCTTTTATTTATTCGCAAGCTGTTAATCTAAATGTACAAATTTGATGCTTTGTTAAAAGTACACTCTNGTAAATTCAGCTTTTATTTATTCGCAAGCTGTTAATCTAAATGTACAAATTTGATGCTTTGTTAAAAGTACACTCTGAAACAGGTATTATCTTTTTGCATGGATAAGATCGTGTAAATACAATCACCACATAGTAAATTAATACTACCCATTAATAGAATTTCACTTTTTGTTGACGTATTTTTACTATAATTTCACGTAATAATTTAGTACCAGGCTAGATGTCATTATATGATATGTTATTTTATTCTCTCAAACGACGTGCCTTGCAAGACTCTGAAACAGTAGTCAACATTTAACANCATTATATGATATGTTATTTTATTCTCTCAAACGACGTGCCTTGCAAGACTCTGAAACAGTAGTCAACATTTAACACTCGGGCAGCTAAATTTTGTGTGGTCGAGTCGAACATGAGAATGAGTGATGATTGTGGCAGCTTCCAATGAACTTATGGCACTGCTGCTCGAGATCTAGAGGACTGTGAAATTTACATAGCATGGTGCTGTTTTGTAACATGGTGTGGTGGTGTCTGTAATTTTTACACACAATCCCTACTTTAAAATGAGTAGTTCAACGTATATGTTATAGCTAATAACTCTATATCTGCATGTTTGAGATTTTTATTCATTTTTGGATTCTTAAATACATTTAAGTAAATTATGCATATTGTGGTTCTTTTTGAAAATTACAAACACAAATTTTTAAATCTAAAGAAGTGTTTTAACGTAATTTTTTTACAGTGCGTTTAAGACACCAGGACAAGTTCTCCAAGTTATACGTATAATTAATAGTCCGCAATTTTAATTAATATTAAATTATTGCAGAAGTGTTGGCGTTACTACTCTGCCTATGTGCATGCACATATNAAAGTGTCTCTTTTATTGAGTCAAATTGCTACAGAATTTCAGCTTGCTTCAAAAAATTGGTAGTCTGTTTGTAGCAACGAAACAATCCTTTTTTAGATTCAGCCATTAACCTAAGGCCCACTCAAAAACAGGGATTAGGTAGAGCACAACAGTATAAGATGGGGTTTATTGAACATAAGGATTGTAGAATAGCTATTTATGTAACTATTGATCGGGGGAGCTTAAATGGAATACTAAGATGCTAATTAATTATATTTAGTATTATTACCTCACGCCATTACTATTATAATTTAATTGGAAAGTCCCCACCTTGTTCATGTTGCCGGAGGCTGATTCTAGGAGGCGGTTAACGACGGCCGGGTATACCCTTCTCCAGTGGTCTTCTCGTTCCAGTGGCTGGAAGACAAAAGATGCCACTCCCGGTATTACGCTGGCCTATATCGGGCGCGTTGTTTAATATTTTTGGACCCGTTTACTGGCCGGTGGAAGGGGCCTGCAAATGTCTTTTGCAAGGTGTTATTGTATATCATGCTTGTGCCCTGGTTCAATGTTTGAAAGTGTGATCAGGCAGGTCATCCAACCAAGGCCTTATCACTTCATAACAATAGGCACAGTAAAATATCCCGCATGTTTGTATGTTTGTCTACATATATAAAATACATATTCTGCTATTTGTGAAAAGTTATTTAGACACTATGTAAAACGATATTGCTTAATATATTAAAAAAATTGTTGTCGTTAACTATGTTGAGGGCTTTCGAATAGTGTAGTGTTTGAAATACTCTAATAGATATATTTGTGACTTATCCATGATATCTGTGATGTTCATAAGTGTAGTGCGTATATTGTGATGTTGCCGGAAGTCCAATTGTTTGTTTTTTCGTAGTACATATAGTTCAGATTTTGATATTCTTCTAACTGAAAATTGTTTATATTATGAATTTTTTTTAAGATGACAGGTAAAATGTTGATTTCTGTAAGTTGCTTGTGTACTGGTTCTTGTTTGGTTTTGTGAAGAGTTTTTTGGGCTGTTTTTCATTATCATGGAATGTCAAACAGTTTATTGACGTTTTTATTATATCGATTTCTACTAAAACACAGTGCGTGTACAGAGTCTTGCCATATTTTTATTAGGCCAGTCTGCTGCCTTCGATTGCGTGCTTACTCAATTATTTTTCATATTTATGCGTTTTAGATACGTCGTGTAGATTAAAATAAAAAGAGGAAACACAACAATAAAATAATTTTGCAATCAAAAACATAATAGCATTGATGAAAAAGAATGATGAAAATTTCGGTTCTGTCTCATTAGAATAACTGTGATAGTAGGTAATACAAATTTGATATATATATATATATATATATATATATATATATATATATAGTGTATATACTGAGNCATGTAGGACCTCCTTTTGCCCGACGAAGTGCAGCAACTCGACGTGGCATGGACTCAAGAAGGCTTTGGAAGTCCCCGGCAGAAATATAGAACCATGCTGCCTCTATAAACGTCCATAATTGCGAAAGTGTTGACGGGGCAGGAGTTTGTGCACGAACTGACCTCTCCACGATGCCCCATAAATGTTCGATGGGATTCATGTCGGGCGATCTTGGTGGCCAAATCATTCGCTGGAATTGTCCAGAATGTTCTTCAAACCAATCGCGAACAGATTTGGCCCGATGACATGGTGCATTGTCATTCATAAAAATTCCATCGTTGTTTGGGTACATGAAGTTCATGAATGGCTGTAAGTTGTCTCCAAGTAGCTGAACATAACTCTTTCCAGTCAATGATCGGTTCAATTGGACCAGAGGACCGAGTCCATTCCATATAAAAACAGCCCACACCATTATGGAGCCACCACCAGCTTCCACAGTTCCTTGTTAACAATTTTGGTCCATGGATTCGTGGGGTCTGCGCCACACTCGAACACTACCATCAGCTCTTACCAACTGAAATCGGGACTCATCTGACCAAGATACTGTTTTCCAGTCGTCTAGAGTCCAACCGATATGGTCACAAGCCCAGGAGAAGCGTTGCAGGCGATGTCGTGCTATTAGTAAAGGTACTCGAGTCGGTCTTCTGCTGGCATAGCCCAGTACAGTCAAAGTTCACTGCACTGTCCTAACGGACACGTCCGTCGTACGTCCCACATTTATTCCTGCGGTTATTTCACACAGTGTTGCTTGTCTTTTAACACTGACCATTCTGCGCACACGTCGTTGGTCTCGGTCATTAAATGCAGGCGGTCGGCCACTGCGTTGTCCAAGGTTTTGCCTGTAATAAGGTCTTCTTGGCACACTCTTGACACTGTGGATCTCGGAATGTTGAATTCCCTAACCATTTCCGAAATGAAATTTCCCATGCGTATAGCTCTAACTACTATTCCGCGTTCAAAGTCTGTTAATTCCCGTCGTGCGGCCATAATCACGTCAGAAACCTTTTCACATGAATCAATTGACTACAAATGAATGCCCAACCAATGCACTGCCCATTTATACATTTTGTACGTGATACTACGGCAATTTGTATATTTGTATATTGCTATCCCGTGACTTTTGTCAACTCTCTGTATATATGGGAGAGAGATAAAATATATGTAATACAATTGAGCAGAATTTTTGGGTTACTAGTTAAAAAAAGTTCTTAATTTTTTATTATGTGTATACGAAGTTGTTAGCAAAAAATAATAAAAGACAATAAAATGGTGCGTCTTGGTTCTGGCCTGAACTCATCTGTGAAATATCGCCTAATGAAATTAATTTCTACCGGCAATTTATGACATCTTACATAAATTTTATTCAGTCTATCTTAAGCCTTGTTCACAAAGCGCGGTCGGCAGTTGGCTGTCGGATGTATTCCGCATTATGCTACACATGCTCTGTCTGCCATGTTGTTTGTTAATAGTGTTTGTAAAAACTGCTAGTTTAGTTTTGGAAGTATAACACTGGAAAAACGCCTGAGATCTTCTATCTCTATAACAACACCAATACCGAACTCTAACTATAAGGTAATAACCGATTAAAAAGTTAATTAGCATTAATAAAAGAAAACATATCTAAACGGTTACGTTTCGATATTGTAGGCAATATAAAACTTTGAACTGTTTTCACGACAGTCGTCATCAAAAATGATATATTTGAGAATGCATCTGTGGAATCAGTCTGGTTTACCTCACGTGTTCACGAGCACATCTGGTTGGCTGGAATCTTCTTGCAGTCAGCTGTCGAGCAGTCCAAGTTAAAGTTGAACTATCTCCGTCTGCTGGGCTGTGGATTACCGACTGAGCTTTCTGAGTACACGTATTTAAGTTCGGCAAATGTTATCCGACTGCCAACTGTGGCCTGCGAACTGCCCACTGCCGACTGTTCATTGTAGATCAGGCCTTAATAATGTCAGGTTGAAGTAACCGTTGTCATATTTTAAGCACGACGTGATAGACTATGAAGAAAATTAAAAATCAGAGTCACTTAGTTTAAACTTGAGGAACTTCACATGAAATTCAAAACACTGTGTATAAAAAGATGCATGTTATATAACCAAACACGGAAACATATTTTCCTCATCATAAAATATCACTTTAATTATGATAAAACTTCGTAGGAAATTATATTTAGTTATAGATTAAATTCATAATACCCTAATAAACACAAGTGTACTTAAAATATAAATTTGTGGATAATGGTAAAATATGCATTATTTTAATTTCTAGCATTTTTAAAATACACAGTTATTACCTCAGATTTATAACTTTTGTCGATAAAATTACCGTTTAGATAATTTTTTATTACCATTGCATGAGGAGTGAATTATTTTTATCTATATTTTGGAGCTATGAGAGATTTTTCTTTTATAAAACCTATTGTCATTGTCAGAAAATAATAAACTATTGACTTATGTTTATTTTAAATTGCTACTGATAGTTAACCAGTACTATTTACGTCCGGCAAGCTACTTAGCCATTTACTCCTTCAGACAATTAGAAGAACTGAATTTTTGTTAATAAGTCACAATGATATACGTAGATAATGAACTCTAAATGTCTCCCAAATATCATGTCCAACAACTAAAAGGTAATCGCTGGAAGCCAAATAAGGAGATGTTTTCGGAACTACTGATAGTAGCCGAAAAGACTACNAACAACTAAAAGGTAATCGCTGGAAGCCAAATAAGGAGATGTTTTCGGAACTACTGATAGTAGCCGAAAAGACTACCAAAAATGCAGTAAGGTGTGATCTAGCGATGCAATTTTATACAAAAGGATAGAAAAGAAACTAAGATAATACGACACCCAAACAAAAATTTCAAAATATTAGTCACTTGGNTTTTATACAAAAGGATAGAAAAGAAACTAAGATAATACGACACCCAAACAAAAATTTCAAAATATTAGTCACTTGGCCTAAAAGTCGCCCGCCCCAAATGTCACTTAGCCTAAAAGTCAGTTGGCCAAAAAGTCACTTGGCCTATAAGTCACTTAGCCTAAACATCAGTTGGCCTAAAGTAATTTGGCCTAAAATAAGTTTAGACCAAATGCTAAAATAAGTTTAGACCAAATGCTAAAATAAGTTTAGACCAAATGATGTTTAGGCCAAATGACGTGTACACATCTCTTCAGGAACAGGTTGGGTTTTCGTTTAGAGAAATGGAGAGGGGTGGAGAATCCTGTGATTGATTGATGGTGAGGGCGAATGGCGAGGAAACAAGCTATGGCAAGTTA
>NQII01004223.1:73661-109411 GCA_002778355.1 Clitarchus hookeri
ATTCAATCCAAACTTTTTATATTGACATCTATTAGACGCATAGTATAAAGACAATTTTTGTAGGCAATTTTTGTAGGCGATATGGTAATCCACGTAAACTCATGTGTTTTAGTGACTCAGACACTTATTTTCAAAATGATTGTGGTATAAAAATTTCAAATTAGTGATTTTTATAATTCAAAACATTAAACAGATTACATCCAATGTTGATGCTCTGAATCCTACCTCCGTGATGCAGTTGATTGCAAGATAGCTTAATTTTAAGAGTTTTTCAGGATTAGAATACGGGGTAAGTCACTCGTGTATTTTAATTGTCTTGGTACTGTTTCTCATGTTTCTGGTTTAATCTCTAATGATATTGCTGTTTATGATATGTCAACGCCTACGTACCATTTAAGATTTTAAGAACTTTACTAATATTTATTTGCACCTATGTAGAGGATATCAGGCTAATTAGTTATCTGAAATATCTTGTATATTTCTGGGTTGTTCATATTCACATCTTTTCAACATCTGTTCGCACATAGAGGATTTTGTTAGGTATTCTTTTTATTTTAGTTTTACATAGTTATATTTTTTGCTATCATTTTATACTTATACAGTATAGTTTTTTGTCTGTTGGTAATATTTTCAGTTATCAAAAGACTGAAAAAAGGCCAATTTTAATTTTAAGTACACTTGTATATTTGTAAGATGTTCAGATTTGATTAGGTACTTTTAAATATCCTGCTTAGGATCAAATTTTTGCTTCTAGCTTTGCATCCTTTCGGTATTTGTAAATTTAACGTTGCCATAGGAGTGATTGCTATATTTATGCACCATCCAAGAGAAACCGCGGAATTGCAGTGAATATAAAGGTCTTACTAATATACAAAGAAATTCTCGAATATAGGTATTTAAAACAGGAAATGATAACTTCACAAGCCATGAATTTAAACATTACATTCGTAATACAACCTACTTCGTTAAGAACAATTGTTATTTATTCGCTGCCAACTTAACTCGGAGCCAGGGTGGCAGTGTATACTTTAGCATATACGTAATAATAACCGTGTTTTTATTTCAAAGGCTTATTCCAAAAGTTCTCTTTTCACCGAGAACAGCGTGTACGTTTGTAATAATGTGACAAAGTCGCTTGGTCGATCCAGTATCCTAGTCCATACGTCAACGGCAGTGTTAGTTCTTGTATTGAGCAGATGTATACATGATGGGCAGGGAAAGGAAAATGTCGCGCTTCAAACGACCTGTAGGTTGGATTCCACTCTTACGTATTTTCGAGCCTCAGCTTTGTATTCATTGGCTGCTGCCCCAGCGTGTTGCCAGTATTACCTCGAACCAGGTGGCACGGGGTCCGGTGCTTGTTTCGTTGCACATCTGTTGTTCCCTCAGAGTTCACCTAGGCGTGTCTAATAACCTGTGACCAAATCGCAAATAAACAGAAATGTACATATGTTGAAGTTTGGCTTATCCTACGATTAATTCGCGAAATTTTCCAGTCGCTATTAATGGGCGAAAATCAGCGTTCGCCATGACAGTCGAAACGATCACAGTCGGATCCTTCCTTGACCAAACTCGCCAAGTGTATCCAGAGTAGGGGCACTGAATATTTGGGAATGTCAGTGCGAAACAATAACGTGTGTCGCGAACTCCAGTCACACGCGCCAGCAAGATGGCTCCACTGTCAGTCAATATGGCGGAACGCCTGTGGCCAATCAGCGCCTGAAGACTAACTTGGCAGACGGCAGCCCAACCCAGGGGCGCGCCCAACGGATTGGCACTTGCGGCACGTGCCATACCCATTGAAGAGAACGACCAATAAGAAAAATTCGCAAGTCCTTTTCTTCATCCATGGGATTTAATTTAGCTGAAAATGAAAGAACGGAAGGAGTGACCTTACAGTAAACGAAGAGCCATTTGAGTACTCACCACTTGCTGCTAACTGTGGCAGAAAGACATGTCTGCTTGCCACGTGGATGGAAGCTTATAACACTACATCCGGAAACTCTGAAATAGAACAGCAACACGAGTAACAAAAAAAAAGTTGACGTCAGCAGTAATAGTTGGCTGAATTAAATTTAACATGTTCTGTTTCTGAGCGTAATATTTTGTGAATAATTCATATATTTACTAAGTATTTACCGGTTTCTACAATCACAATTCACTTTTTTTTATTACTTTTTGTGCCTCCTGTAAACTAAAATCCTGGGTTAGACCCTGGCCCGACCAACAGGGAATCTCCAGCAGCACGTAATAGAGAATTAGAGATAAATGCCGTTTCTAGAGCCTCACGTAGCCAATCGGCGAATTATTACGCTTATATCAAAGTAACCACTGTGCTAGTTCACATCTGTACATTTATGCGTAATGAAGTTTACAACTTTGTATAGTAGCGATGCTCAGTATTTCTGTAATTATGGAGTGATGTATCGTTACGGACAGGAAAATTTCGCGTTTTAAACAACCTGTAGACTAGACTGCAAGACCATATGCATTTTAGAGCGTCAGTTGTCTGTTCATTGGCTCTTGCCGCAGAGTGTAGCCAACTTTACCTCAGACCAGGTAGCACGGGATTCGCTGCTTGTTTCCTTACAGGTCTATTATTGGCTCAGAGTTTATTTTGGGCTTGTCTAATAAACTTTGAAGTCTAGCTTGTCCTTAAATGAACTAGCAAAATTTTCCACTCGCTATGTATAGAATATTTTACAACCTACGTATAAGTCAAAAACATAAAATACATTTTTGGAAACTAACGACGTTCATACTTAAGATTATCGCAACCCCTCCCCCTTCCACTTGCTCAAAAAATAATTCTAGAAACGATCCTAAGTGTAGGTGTGTTTCACTGACGTTAGCTCCAGTCGCTACGAAAAATAATGTTACCGAGAATGCAAATACGAATGTTTTTTTTTTCTTAACAATAATAGTTCCCCAGTTTTTTACAGCAGCTGGTTTATCACCCCAAGAAATATTTAGGAATGATGTTACGTTCCAACCACAATCGTTTTGCAAGTTATTGTTTAATTTTTCTGCTGAAAACGTTAAGGGGAATGGTGCACGAAAACCGCATGTTTTTATATTTCTTNCAAGTTATTGTTTAATTTTTCTGCTGAAAACGTTAAGGGGAATGGTGCACGAAAACCGCATGTTTTTATATTTCTTTGTCACAACTTGTTTTAGAGAGGAATTTTCGTAATTTTTTGCTCGACTAGACGTAAATAACAATTTCGAACATCTTCTTAAATTGTTACAAATTCACCGCGTTCGTTATTCTCGGAACACTGATTGAAGATAAGAAAAAATAATCGTTCTTTTATTTTAACAGTGCTCCTAGAATAATGAAGGCATTGAATATCTGACAAAGTAAAGAGGTGTTAAAAATTATTATTTACTTACTGCCGAGCCAAACATTTCGATAAGCCCTTCGAAAAAGACTTATATCGAAAATAGGGTAAATATACTGCTTTCATGCACCATTACCCTTAAAAGCTCTTTAATTAATACGTTGTAACGNATATCGAAAATAGGGTAAATATACTGCTTTCATGCACCATTACCCTTAAAAGCTCTTTAATTAATACGTTGTAACTTAGTGATAGTACAACAATGTAACAGAAGTCGAAGTGTGATATCCGGAAGTTCCTGCTTGAAAGCAGTTTCGAGCTTTTGCCGCCCAGATAAATACCAGTTGCGTTATTAAACAACTCGACTTATCTCCCCCACTCAGATTCTTCCANAGCTTTTGCCGCCCAGATAAATACCAGTTGCGTTATTAAACAACTCGACTTATCTCCCCCACTCAGATTCTTCCAGGGCACTTTCCAAAATCAAATTGATAAATCCGGTTCTTGAATAATTACGTCGCTAAGCGGATACGGCCAAAACTTTATTTGCGAACCGAAAGGTGAAATGCTGGAGCTGAAATCACGAAACAAACCTNGCTAAGCGGATACGGCCAAAACTTTATTTGCGAACCGAAAGGTGAAATGCTGGAGCTGAAATCACGAAACAAACCTTCCCTGAAATGTTAACTGTAATGAAGTTATTACTGACCGCCAGTCATTTTCATAGGTACAGTTATCGAGTTTTTGTTTCTTATAAAATTTGTGGCCAATAAAACTGTAATAATGGTACCACTTAGACTTTTATGATTGGCCATCTATTATATCATTTGAGACATGAAACGTAATGTGTTTATAGGGTCATTACATACNTTAGACTTTTATGATTGGCCATCTATTATATCATTTGAGACATGAAACGTAATGTGTTTATAGGGTCATTACATACACATATCATTAAGGTTAGTTCAAGAGGTTCAGCAGGTTTGCATAACCTTTTTCTTTTATTGTGGATGGACTATTTTCATTTTCAGAAGAAGTTAAACAGCTTGACAGAGTAAGTCGTAAATAATACGAAGTTATTATAAGCTATATTGCCGAAAAAATACCTTACATTTCTTATCTTCCACAGTCTCTTGCTGAAATTGATTTCATGCCCCCTCTCATCATAAATGAATTGCCTGATATAATTTTTAAATGACACTAAAATTTTTGTTCAGTAAACAGTTTCAAATAAAGTGCAGGCCATGCATATTAACCATTCATGCCACAATTTATAAAACTCATCTTAGACCTAATGTTTTCCATTTCAGGATTTCCTTAATGTAAGTATGTGGGACAATATTAGCCTACTTTCCGAAGGAAAGATAGGCTTATCCGATCTCTTTCCTGTCTGCGCGCGTGTGTGTGTGTCCGAGTGTAATACCCTAAAAATTTTGGAACTTAATAACCGATTTTCACCAAACTCGGCACATATACAGANTGTGTGTCCGAGTGTAATACCCTAAAAATTTTGGAACTTAATAACCGATTTTCACCAAACTCGGCACATATACAGAGCTTAGCAAGTAAATCTGACTTTATTACTTTTTGACCATGCCGGGTGCTTATCTTCAAAATCGAACCATTAAAAAATGTATGGCGCAACTATTCAACTGAATTAAATGNTGACCATGCCGGGTGCTTATCTTCAAAATCGAACCATTAAAAAATGTATGGCGCAACTATTCAACTGAATTAAATGAAATTTGGTATGTTGACAGTGCATTATGTATGCATTGAATTTAAACAAATAAATTTTTTTTGGTCTACTATTTCGAAAGATAGCGCTACCTGAAAAAAAACTTTCAGTTTACATTTCGGAAGCAAATCAACTAAATCGCACAACATTTGAGTTGAGTTCAGAGATTTGTGCGGCTCTTAACAACGAGGTCTTGAGAGCCAATGAGGGTGAAATGATATGTAAATGGAGCAGCGCCGGAATGGAAGGACAGGAGAAACGTGAGATTCCCGAGAAAACCCTACGACCAGCGGCATCATTCGGCACGATTCCCACTTGCGAAAATCAAGGAGTGTTCCGGCAGGGGATTGAACCCGGTTCGCATTGTGGGAGACGAGCAGTCTAACTGCTCAGCCACCGCGGCCCCCTCGCACAAAATTTGGCATGGATACTATTTTAGACCATGTTGACGTATGCGATATACANAAATGGCTCTTATATAATTCAGGTCAATTTGGTATATAATTTGCACCATTTGATCAATTACAACAAAACTATATGTGATCAAACTAGGCCTATATATAATTATTATTTATTTTCAAAATAGTGTCTATAATATTATTTGAGTATAGCATGCTTTAAGTACGAAATCATGTAACGAACTACAACTTGACTATACTAATAAATAAACTTTTTTTCCCGTCATTTTGGAAGATAGCGCCACATGAAAAAGTAATCTTTAATGTCCTATTTCGGGAAAGAGTTACTTAATTACAATAAAATTAATGCAAGAAGTCTAAGTTTTGTAGTTCATCTATGACTTTACATATTGTCGAAATAATAGGCATATAAATATCTTAGTTTTGTAAGCCGCATGTCCCAAATAATTTCAACCAAACTTTATATGCTAACAGTATCTATGGCAATCATCGAATGTGCTAATACATAACATTTTTATCCGTCATTTATGAATATCGCTACATGAAAAATTAAGGTTTTGTGCTATATCTCAGGGACCAATCAATCGATTCTCACAACATTTTACACGTAAGTATTGCTATGTAAACGTACATGGTTTAAGTGGCTCAGATGATTATTTTTAAAATGACGTCTCTACAAATATTCCAGGTTAGTCAATCCTAACTACCAAAATATTAATCTAATTACATCCGAAGGTGATACCCTTAATCCTACCTCCATAATCCAGTTTGTTGCACGCTTGCTTTTTTCATTAGGTTTTTGGGTTCTAGTCCCGTGTAAGACACGTAAGCATTTGTAATTGTCTCACTACTGGTGCAAATGTTAGGTTCCGTGTCTGATGGTATTGCTGTCAACGAGACATGGCCTACCTACCATCGAAATCTTCAGAATTTATTTCAAAGTGTTATATCCCATGTAGAGAAAAGTAGACTCATTAGTTGTATTTGGAATTTCTTTTGATGTCAACTTCTACAACTGAAATAATACAAACTTTAAAATTTAAAATAATATCTGCAAAAAATGTTTACCTTGCTTAAGAATTTTTTTTCCCCCAATACTGGTACTGTTGTAACTGTGCTACTTTATCTTAATAATCTATTATGTTTTCATTCAGAAGCCAATCATAACAAGTTTTTTGCATAAAACAATTTTCTGCTGAAAATGAACTCTGTTAAATTATGTTGATGTCGTAAATAATGACCAACAGTTTTTTTTATAACTAGCGTTAAAATGAGCATAGATACGGGTAAATGTTCCCAGTATCATGACCTGACGTATCAGCCACATAAAGAGACTTGCAAAGTCATCATCAGCTAATCAAAAAATACATATGCATCTCTCAAGGCTATCACTGATTCCGACCGAGAGCCGACTGCAATTCCGTCGCTCTTTCGAGCTTTCATCGCGGCATTCCCGCCCAAATGGCGTCATTTAGGTTAGGCGTTGCGTCAATTTTGTTAGAACAGAGTCTGCTAGGCACACGCGGAAACACATGGCGTTAATTGCGGCAGAACTTACGCAACGTAATTTTGGAGAAATGCGCTGCAGACGTAAAATAGTGGCCATTTGTTGGGCACACCTAGCATTTAAAACTAGAGAAGTGAAATAGACGCGTATACCGTCAACACCCAGGCGCTGGTTGACGAACAGCGTTCCAACATGTCGCTGGCCAGTGACGCCATTCTGCTGGTGTGTGCGGCTGAAGTTCACAAAATAAGCAACCGTTTTATCTCTGAATTGTTTGGTAAGTATTGTGTGATCTTACTTTTGCGTACTTACCTATTACGTGTCAACGCCTTACATACGTTATGGAATCAATTTGTTCATGTGGTCTTGTCGTTAGTGATTGCCTTCATAATATTGCTTTTTGGTCATTATTGTCGTTTTGCTCAACCAATAACCTGTATGTCGTATCCATGAACTTCAGTAGATATCACACAATAAATTTTGATTTGTGCTTTTATAGGCATGTTATGTGTGATCGGTGAAAATTTTTTTTCAATGAATGAAAATAATGAGTAAAGTAACTGAAACCTTTAAATATTAAACGAAACGAACAAAGTAGCTTGGGTTGCCCGGTCGCTTAAAACAGCATCACTGCTTGGATGCATCATGTCTTTTACTGGAATTTTTTTACAGAAATTTAGTTTCGTATGTAGTTTGAAAATTCTGGTTTTATCAAGTTACATAACACAACAGTAGATTGTCTGGAGGTAATAACGAAGGATAACAACGTTTACTTGTTACGTGCAATCTGTGCACTGGCATAAAAATACCTCCACGAAATTACCAAACGTAGTAAAATAAGATATTCTTTATTTTATTTCGGTACAGAAATTCCTATGAAATAACCAGTAGTACAAAAGTGAAAGCTCTGGGACAAAGTGTGCACGAATATAAGATAGGAACTACCCGCCATTTTGGAAGACGTCACAGCAGGGTGCGCTTGGGTCCTGGCAGGTGGCCATGTAANATAAGATAGGAACTACCCGCCATTTTGGAAGACGTCACAGCAGGGTGCGCTTGGGTCCTGGCAGGTGGCCATGTAATGACGTCATGACCATCATAATTTGTTTTCGTTTATTATTTGTTTCTCGAGCTAGCTGCCAGGGATGCTGTCGACGACTTTGTCGAAGATTGCTATGCTCGCCATTTTCGTTTGCATGTGTTGTGAACTTTGTCCGTTAGGAGTACCTGTGCCTGCTAATTACTCTCTCTTGCTTGACAACCATCTTGTTTACATCATCGCCCACCTCATTTTCGGAGTTGACCGCCAGGGGTGCTGGTACTGCTGGTTTTTCCAATGCTTACTACGTGTCGCTGGCATCCCCTCCACTCNTCATCGCCCACCTCATTTTCGGAGTTGACCGCCAGGGGTGCTGGTACTGCTGGTTTTTCCAATGCTTACTACGTGTCGCTGGCATCCCCTCCACTCAATGTGCATAAAGGCGATGCCCCATTCGATTGAGATGGGACTCTCGGCCGTATATATATTTACATATATATATACAGGAGATGGACAAAATAANTCAATGTGCATAAAGGCGATGCCCCATTCGATTGAGATGGGACTCTCGGCCGTATATATATTTACATATATATATATATATACAGGAGATGGACAAAATAATATGAACACATGACATATACACAATATTTATTTATTAATAAGGTGTTGAGCCACCATTTTATTTTAGAACAGCTGCATATTTTCGCGGAATAGATTCGCAGAGTATCTGAATAGTTAACAACGGAATGTTGTCCAATTCTTGTACCAAAACATCCACCAATTGCTTCAATGATGTTGGAGATGGAAATCTGCTCCTCACTCTCTGCTCTAAAACTCCCCATAACGGTTCAATTATGTTGAGGTCTGGCAATTGTTTGATGATATTCTGATGCTCCTCAAACCAAGACTGAACCTTTTTGACTCTGTGTATGGGCGCATTATCATCTTGGAATATGGCAGTGTTTGGCAGCAATATGCTAGTCATAGTAAGAACTTCATCACTGAGGATGTCGAGATATTCATTCGCAGTAATCCGGCCAGTGATTTGAAGGATACAACCAGCTGAATACCACGATATAGCCGCCCAAATCATAACGGAACCTCCCCCATGCTTGACTGTAGGAAGCAGGCAGTCCCGATCATAGGCTACTTTTGGGGTTCTCCATACATAAACCCGGCCGTTTGTAGGAAACAATGTTAACGATGATTCATCGGACCATTCCACATAATTCCAATCATCAAGGGTCCAGGTTTTATGATCGTGGCACCACTTCTTTCGCAGCTTAGCATTGGCTTCCGTTAAAAGATTTCGCAATTGCAGGCCTTCCATGAATGTTAGCTTTGTGGAGCTCCCGCCGTACTGTTTTTGTCGAAACAGTATTACTCAAGTGAGTGTTGAGTTCTGCTGTCATTTTTGCCGCGGAAGTTTTATGTTGTCTGACGACAATTATTTTTAATGTTCGTCGGTCCATGTCAGTTAACTTTGGGTTTCGCCCACTATTCCTCTTCGCCGATGATGTTTACCATGTTGTGTGTATGCTATCATTACCGTGGATACGTTAAACAATTCAGCTGTTTTCGTAACAGACGCTCCCGCTAACCGAGCACCAACGATTTGCCCTCTTTCGAAGTCTGAGAGATCACACGTTTCACCGATCGCTTGTTTCAACCGTCGCGGAACAAACCGTACAATACACTGAAATATAACATAGAAGACTTGGCACGTAAACTGTGCAATACATACACGTCGCATTATTTACACGGAAGCAGTGTTGCCAACATGCAACAAAATGTACTATATTGCATGGTGTTCATATTATTTTGTACATCCCCTGTATATGTGTCAATTAAATTTTAGAACTTTATATTAGAAGCACACAGTTTCAAATCGATAGACTCTGTGCCGACCGAGCTACGAGGACAGGAGTGTGCGTGCAGGTATTATGTATGAAAACGACATATCTTGCACCCGTCACCACCCCAGTACTCTTTCCCCAACTCGCACACTTCTTTAGCCCCTATCAATCACACTCACATGCTTCCTCCCCCATAGCCCACGAGTTTTGTCGCTGCCAATCAGTCGCAATACTGCCGTTATTACAAGCCCTGAAGTTACTGGAAACCAGCCAACGCAGCAGCTCTTGATAGAGGCAGTCAACTTACATCTTTGTAATGACAGATAATCTAGATCTGTTGTAGGTAATACTTAACCTTATAATTAACTGTCTACTTTGATTAGATTTATGAACGAAATTCCTCTATTAGTGAATTAAAACACTACACTGGTATTTATTCAGTCAAATTATGTCATTTCGTTGCAGGGGTTATATTCACCATATTTAGTTGTTCTAGGTAGACTGTTTTCACTATGCTGTTTTGACTGTCTCATTATTATAGTTCCATCTGAAACTAGGGAAAAAAGCTTATGGTAATTTGTACACAATATCATTTTGGTATAAATAAAGAAAATATGTTTAATTTTAGGCAAATACACAAGAGTTATGTTATACTGAATTACCTTAAAGGGTCACAACGACCCCGTTGGTAGTTCTATGTAGTAAACAACAAATTACCGGTGTGCATTAAGGATTCTTATTTCTTAATAAATACCCGTGGTATATTGAGGCGATAAATCTACATAAAATATCGAGTTTATGCTTTGCATTTAAATACGTAATGATCTCAGGAATCAGCGTGTCCTCCTAGCCCGAAAGGGCCGGGTAACCCGTTGAACCTCCTTCGTGCTAGGGATTGGGGCTTGCAATTGTTCCCCATGAACGAATTGTATCTTCAATTTATCGGAATTATTTTTTGTTACTATTGGATAAGTTACGGACTTACAGCTCTTATTATCATCACACACCATCAACGTGTGTTTCCGAGTGAAATGAAGTATTAATTCCTAATACTGCACATATACTCCCCCCCCCCCCAGATCTATCTAGGCCTATATAAAGTAGAGAGGTCACGAACGCAAACGACCAGAGACTCGTTATACATGAGACACAGTTGTATGTAAAACTGGATGCGAACCACGTCGTGCCAACTACAGACAACACCTCAATGAAATGTGTGAAAATCATCAATCAATATCAAAAACTTGAAACCGAAAAGAATACATTTTTCCGTTGACAATCAATGGAAAAGTCTGCGTGTATACACACCGAGTACAGTCTCATGCGTTAACACTGATATAAATTAAGACAAGTCCGCTGGATTTTAAAAAAGAATACACTACTTGGCGTGTACGATGACACAAATCCATTGCAATATTTGGGAAACCTGTTGTAAAATAACCCCACCTTGTCGTGAAGACCGAGCATGCAAAGATACACACACGCCAATGTCGGTGAAGTTTCAACCCAAACATTTCAGTTTTCGTAGCCGTGTGTACGATACATTTTCAAATGGTTAAAAGAGAGAGCTGCTCCAATACACGGTTCATTTTGCGCCAAGCTTATTGCAGACTATTCGGCATAACCGCAATGCTCAGTTATAAACTATACAGTTCCGATCCTCGCTTATATAGTTGCACCCACTCGGCCTTTTGGAAAAAATGGATTATATTTACATGCGCATACAATCGTGGCATTTTCGTACAGAGTACGCAGTCTTAATAGTCCAGTTTAAAAATTATGCTTTGAGTAAAGGCTAAGGCAGAAGAATTGTTTTTCGTAATATTATAATCTGTTCGGTTGTACTTCAAATGTTGTCCATCCAACAACAGTATGTTTCGCTATACACGACGACGTATTTAGTTGGCACAAGCAAACATTCTGCTTCATTCAGAGCTGCCTGTCCAACAACGACGTGACTGAAGTGGACAGCGTAGAGGAAACCTAGGCATGAGAGTAAGGCACATATTTGCTAGCACCGCAGCAAAACCGAAATCTTCATGTCGCTTGGTGTGTAAAGCTCTGTACAAACCAAACGGCAAAACGATTGCTTGTATATTTGAATTTCTCTATCGCTCCTAGCAGAATCTACTAACAGGCTCCACGCTCGCTGCGCGCTGTGCTGTTTCTTCACAAGGTTGCGCTGTCGCTAGTTTTGGGAGCTATACTAGATAACTAGGCAACGAGGGATAATTTGCTTGGAACTAAGGCATATGAAATCCAATTTTACCCAACATCGGTTTGTATTATTTCACAGTAACCTACATTTAAAGTCAAATCATTAAATTTTTAATTTTATATAATTTTTAGGGAACTACCAAGTTATTTGATTTAGCATACATGCACGCCTGTTGCTGAGAAGCAACACGAACCCATCATCTCTCTGTGATTCCCATAACACAGACAGGATACATTTGTTTATAAAAACTGGCGAAGCCTCAATCGGTTTCATTTTTTTTATATTATTGCATACTGTCACGGAAGGAAATTGTTTATAACAGGGTTACAATTAACTGAACACTTGATGGACAACATTGGAAAATCTTATTCCGTGACAGTAAACATTCATTTCTATACAAACACTGACTCCAATTTCTACAACAATGCTGGCAGAAAATTATGAAAGCAATTCTTCTGCCTTAGCCTTTACTCAAAGTATAATTTTTAACTGGCGAATCGGTTTCATTTTTTATATTAAAGACCTAGTGCATTCGTAACATATCTGTGTTCACTTTGCGAGAGGTAACCCACCGTGACGAAAAATTGAAAGTTTTAATACAAGCAGTTAAAATGCTGGTTTTACGTTACAAGATGCAAATAAACCTTTTCAGTGCAGTGGACTTCAGAACACTTGGTTATAGGTGCTTACAAATTACGGTTCATATTGAAGTCAACTGATGAACGATTTTTGATTCGTCAGAATTACAGCCATCACTGGCCAAGGAACACAAGAATATTCAAATAATCCTTTGTGGCATGTGTCGTGGTACCTAGTAAGAAGTGGCAACATTACAAGTGTGCGGTAGTAATTCCACAAATTCGACTTGGCTCACCACACTCTACTCTTCGCTTCCGTATACGCTTCTGTAGGGAACGGTCTTGCGTGTCAAGAGCAAATATAAGTTTTTCCTGGTCCAACAATGCCACCTTTCATTAGGGGTCCTTCCCAAAAACCAGTTCTTACTTGCCTAGTTGGGCGGTCCTTGAATTTGTTTTCCACGTGATAAGGTGACTTCTTGCACGCCTTGTACGCAAGACATTCGTGTTGTTTTTATCATATGGAATGACAGATAAAGCTAAAATGGAGGCGTAGCTAATATGAGTTAGTAAGAAACAAGTTTGTGTTTCTAGACGATTAAGAATAAACCAAAAGCGGAATTATACCCACACAGCATCGTATATGTGAACTTGAAACGTATTCTTGATATCCAGAAACTCTCTTGGGAAATGAAACTGACAATTATACAATTTATTCATGAGTTCAGTGTAGGTAAGATTTGGCGACGTCCGGTTTTAAATGTTTTAAAATCCTTTCTACAAACAATTAATACAATTTAATAAAATGTTGGATCAATTATATGTATGGTTTTGGAAAGTTTGTATTTTATAGATATTTCGAATGAATTTCCTAAGGACACACCTAAAGTATATGCAAATACGATATAGCAAAGTCTTGCTAAATTAAAGTATATAATACGACTTCACATGCTGGTTAATTATTTAAAGTACTATCGCCCAGTACAGTTTTTAGTTGTATAATTAAGCTACTTGCCAAGTGTCTCACACGGGTATGCCATCGATGTACTGGAAGTTTTATAAGGCACACACATATTCTCAACGTTTTGCAGGAAATCAGAAGGTTCACATCTGCGGCCCTGATTTCTAGATGCAGAGCTGCTCGCTTGGAAACGTCATTTATCAAGCGTATCCGAGAACCTTACTGGATCAACCTCAAAATATAGGATAAAAGATCAAACCCTTCTTTCACGAGAGCACATTGGTTAAGCAGATGACGGGTGCAGAAAATAACGAACTTTATTGTTCTACGGCGGTGTAGCACTTTGAATGGACTAGATCGCAAAATAAATTTTCCAGTCATATGTGATGGCTAAAGTTAATGTGTTTAAGACAATTCTGATATATAAGTTTATGAACTGGAATTTATTAGAGATTGATGAAATTGTAACATAAAGTAGCGATACTTCACAAAAGTCACAAATTACCAATAAGTTAAGTGTGTTTTATTTTATAACTACCAAAAACGGGAGTTTTTACAAATACATATACACTGAAGAGCCAAAAAAAAAACTGGTACACCTGCCTAATGTCATGTAGCACCNTGGCATGGACTCGACTAATGTCTGAAGGTATGCAGGAGGCAATTCACGCTAATGGCGTGAATTGCCTCCTGCAGGGCAGTCCACAAATACAATCTGCGCCAATTTGAGAAAGGGTTGCACGTCTGTCACGTTTAATGATTCCCGTCAGTCGTTTATCCCGTTCTTTCACGATCTTTTTCAGGCCGCAGCGATGTAGAAGATGTGATGTTTTACCGGATTCCCGATATTCACGGTACACTCGTGAAATGGTCGTACGCAAACATCCAAATGTTATCGCTACCTCGGAGATGCTATTTCCCATTTCTCGTGCGCCGACTATAACACCACGTTCAAACTCACTTAAATATTGATAACCTGCCATTGTAGCAGCCGTAACCGATCTAGCTGCTGACTGCATCCCGTTACTCTGATTGGTTCTGCACCTCTGTTATTTGCATACGCACGCCTTGGCCGGTTTTTTTGGATCTTCAGTGTAGTTAACATATGGAAACGCAGATCGTTATTACCAAATAATAGAAATGCTCCCGAACGTATGAGATACGGACCCTTCTTATTTCCTGTAGCTTCGAGTGTCAGGGACGAACAATGCCGATACTACACCAAGCCTTCTTCGTCTCTGTTATGCGACAATTTTTATCCAATAGTAGTTAGAATACTCACGCTATTTGAACATGTCCATTTAAATGCTAAAAATCCACACAAACTAATTTCAGAGAGATGAGCGCTTCAAATCTCCATAAATGCGTCACTTGCAATATGAAATTTTCACTTATATATGTATTTATACACCGTAGGTAGGAATGCTAAATACTCACAATTTCTGTTCAAATGTGAAAACAAACACAAATCAGAATTTTGGTTTTAGACTTAAGTATAATACAAAATAAATAGAAAAATATTCGCAATACAACTTAGGAAGCCTACACAAAAAAAATAGCAAACATACTTAAAAGAATTACAATTTCACAAAAATTAACTTTAAATATTCGAAGCAAGTTATAATTACTGAATAACTATGAGTCCATAATTTTACAAAGATTCATAGACAGTTTGCTTCAGTATTATCCGCAATTTTCAGTAATGATATTAAAAAATATATCACAGGAAGGTTTCACTGATTTTATACGTCCATACTTTCATGCAAGTCAGCTACTGTAAGTGGCACAAGTGGTGGCAGCTCGCCTCCCTAGATGCCTGGGCACAGGCCGCCGGTACGATCCAGCCGGCGGCAGCTCATATCAGCTGTATGCAAACTATTACAAAAATACTTGGCGCGTATTGGCAAACATGCTACTGCCGATACGGAGACTGATGTTTTTAGCACGGCCTTCAGTCTGCGGCCGACTGCGCGCGCAGCTGCCTCTCCCCTCGTCGGATGCACCCGGCTCACCGTAAATTCACCCGCCAGCAGTTGTGGCGCTAACTGACGAATGGCTGCATGTCTGAACTGAACGATAGTCTATTCGCGGTTTCTTCACACTTTTTGAATCAAACCTTTGAAAAATCTCCGTAAGTATGATGTTTTTTTGTTTGTTTCCTAAATATTGCATATACCACATGCGTTTTATACCTTTATTAACACTTAAAGTACCTTATTTTTAGTTAATTGAACTTGCACTTACATGTTACCTATAAATCATTACATTCAATTTTTATTAATATCTATAAATCAGTCAGAAATAGTTGTGTTTGGTAATTTCTATTAGGAAATAGTTAATATGCGAAATATCATTACACTGAGTGTGCACGAACGCAGTACGTTGTCCCTTTGGCGTAATTGTGTAGACTCGGTTACGCTTTGTTTGCATGCGGCGGAAGGAATATCCTGAAAGTAGAACTTTAGCAGGGCTTCAGGAAAGTTTGACGTAACTCTGAATGGACTATAAAACGACAGTTAACCAAACACAAACCTCAAGGTTGGTGCAGTTCTGCGGGTCAGACAACGCACGAGCGCCTGCAGACAGACGCGGCCGTGGTTACTGAGCATGTGCTTGTCAGAACGGCCCATTTGCTCACCGACTATTCTACGTCAGCTTAAAAAAAAAACAATCATTATAAACTATTACAGGTTTAAACTGTAAAAACAAGTGTTCGCACACTATTATTAGTCAGTTTACGCGGTCCTTTAAAATGCGTGCTACAATCAAAATAGCTGTTAACATAACCATATACATACCCATGACCATTGTCGTAATTAAAATTATGTACTACAATTGACACAGGCCTTATACTGCTGGATGATTTCGTTTGGCGGTCAAAAGGATTTATTTTCCAAATGGGAACTATTTACGAACAGTTATTAAAATTTTTGCTCGTGTAGGTTGGCCATATGTGCTACACGTGTGAGTTCCCCCCCCCCCCTCCGTTTTATACATATACATCTTATCGTGGTGGCTACAGAAAAATTACTTTAGCTGTTGCACACCTTATTTACACAAGCCACATGCAACGTAACAAATGAACATGCACAAAGTGACATATTAATTAAAGTCATATGTATACTTATTTTCGTGGTCGGGAATGTACCGTTGTGAATTTAAAGTTTGTAGTAATGAAAGTGAACTCTGATTTGCTACGCACAGGTTCTTGCACAAGAAATATAATAAATTCGCCAACTTCCTACGAAACTATGCATCGGAAATGGTAGTGCGCATTGCTATGCGTGGTTGTAGCAACGGACATTTTACAGGATGTATTCAGCTCTTACTATTGTTGATATGGTTATGGTTATTTCGAATGTTCGGATCCCTCTCTACAGGAGGTATTCAACTCTTACTGGTGTTGGCATGTTAATGGTTATTTCTACTGTTTTGATAACATTGTACAGGAAGTATTTAACTCGTACTATTGTTGGAATGGTTGTGGTTATTTCAGTTGTTGTTGAAAAGCGACATGTGTAAACGTGCGTGCGCAGTAACTACGGCCGGTTACACACACAGACGCATGCGCAGTGACCAGGGGCCACGGCGCGGCGGTGCACAGGCGCTTATATGGTGACACCGCTGCCAGAGGCGGCGTCCCAGCAGGGCGTGGGCGGACGTCGGCGACGAAGGTCGTCCGTGTGACAGGCGCCGGCCACATTTCAGCAAGCCCGACCAGAGGGAAGGTGTATAAGTTCGACTGGAAGAGGGGGGGCCACCTCACTGTCAAGAGGCCTTGTGCGCCGCTGGCCACATCGCCGTTCCACGGCCGACACCCGTCCCCGACCGCTGATCGATCCGTCGATCGATCCGCTGTTTACGCGGAAACTTCTTGGCACATCCTATCTATTTCAAGGTGGCAGCTTATATCACTCCGCCTGTCCGCGCTCTTGGAACGTATTGACTGCGTCGTTGGCCGCCAATAGTTGCGTCGTAAGTGGTCAGCTGTCAGGATAACGTAACTTTCGCGCCCACGTTATAAAATCAACATTTATTTTAATAACGTATTTGTAATGAAGTGTAATTAAACTTAGATTTCAGAAACTGGCACTGTTTTCTGTGTAATTATGTTTTTCTGACAAGCGATGAAACTTCAGCCCGACTCGCCGCGTCCGCCATTTTGCACAGCACTGGAATGACTCTTCGTTTCGACCATACAGGTAAAAATAAGGGAGAGTGCGTATGCGAGGTGCTCAGTAGTGACTCACTGCGTCCGAACATTGAACTGCTAATCTGTCAGCACGACTAAAAACGACATGTATAGGATTTGAGGTTAGAACACCGTTTATATAAACTAGTGCTTCGAGATATTTGCATTCTTCTTCTAACCGATTTCTGAGAGAGTTATATTATTTTTAAGTTGGTAAAAGTGTTTTATTCATAGTCCTTTGAAAGTTGAGATATTAACAAACACGCTTATCACTATTGTACATGTGACTTTGACAGTTGTATTGGCGTGAGGTAGGTCAATGTTGGGTACATGTGCAGGAGACGAAAATCGGTCTGCTCCATTTGTAGTCTACTGTTTAACCCCAAAACATATTAATAAAAAAAATTTTTTAGCTGCAAGTGCAGATGCTCTTTCATGCATACAGAGGATTTTAACGTCACTAAACATTTTAGCGACGAGATTAATAATTAAAATAACTACTACGCTTGACCTTAAAATTTGCAAAATACCGTCGTGACTGTATTCTGACGCAACCAGGCTGTGAACCTACTAGCCAGCTAGTGGCTTTGACTTGGTCATTTGCAATGTTTATCTTTGCCGCCACCTTGAGGTGGATCAAGTATAGGGAGGGGAGGGGAAAGTAAGCTGGTGAGAAGGCGGGGAAGTGAGTGACAGAACTAGATCGTAGGCTGCGTTGTTTTTTCATACAGGAGTCCAGCCTCGTTTTCGATGAACTCATTTAAGTTTCGCGGTAGCGGCGACCTTCCCTGTCGAAGGACTTCCTGATACGCAGCGGGGCCTGCTTACGAAACAGTGGCCCTGCCTCCCGAGCTCTACGTGCAAGACTGGCGTGCCCAGCAAGAACGGGACTCAAACCCACAACGCCCTAAGGTGAAGATGATTTGGCTAAGAAAAATAGTGAATTACTGGCGCACAATTGAGTGTACTCGTACGTTTTGGTCGGTGCTTACGGGGAACAGATAAAAATAATTGTGCTGTTAACACTTTTGATTCATAGAGAAGCGATAGTACAAGAAGTAAAATTATATTGGTCTTAAAAACATAATTAAAAAATTATATATGACCTAAAAAAGTTACATTTTTTTTTTAATTAATCTCAAACAGAAGTAATGTTGGAAAGTACTTCTATACACATACAAGATTCCGTTCAACTCTCCCCTTAAAATCAAGGTCTGGATTGCCGGTGAGTTTGAAGTGAGGTGAGGGTGAAGCAGTGGTGGAATGCAAGTGCGACATAAACAAGAATACTCCGAGAAAACCCCTCAACCAACGCCACACTCACCGAAAATAAGTAGAGCGTCCATTTTTCCTCATTCGTGAACATCATTGCATACCTACAGCCACACACTGCAATACCACTTACCATTACAGATTACGGGGAAAGGTGCTCCGCTGCTATTAGGAAGCGACTCCGCCAGGATGAGTCACGGCACGTGTTGCTTGCTTCTGTGATTACAGGTTCACTACCCCATGTTATCAGCTTACCTAACTTAATCTTTTCTGCACATTATCTCTTGGTGTTTCTGTGGTACTTTACATTGCATATGCTATATCACTGAATTCCTCTTTGCACGTACTTTCAAATGCCGTTGAAATAAATTTATGATTCTAGAGGGAAAATAAATGCGGTTTGATTATTTATGTCAATTAACGTGTTACGAATAATCACTTTGCGGCAAATTACTTGCCTCCGTACTTAATTTCATTGAGCGAAAACCGCATTTCGTGAACTGCAACCGTTCCAAAAATGTTGGGTGTGTTCACATTAGGCTGACCAACCTGTATATGCAGGTAGGGACAGTGACATTTTTCAAAAGTTGATTTCAAAAGTGCTCACTTTACCGTGAACAGCCCTATAAGATAAACCAGTCAGCAAGGAAAAAGGAATGTCACATTATTTGACTACTAATATCATATAAAACACTGACCGAAATGTAAACTAGATGCTGCATTCTTAAATGGAACCAAAATTACAACGTTGAATAAATAAAATCGAAGTGATAAAAAAAAAATGAAAATAGTTCATGTACCAGGTATGATAGGCATCGTGAAACCGGTTTCTAGGCCATTAATCGCAATTAGCCTACCAAGGTTTCCCTATTTCGCATACAGAAACCTGTAATTTGTATGCTGTGCTCCTCTTATGTGGTCCAAGAACAAGTTTAAAAACGTACAATTAAGCAACATTTTGGTTACCCACTTTCAAGAAGAGGCTTTGCTGGAAACAAAATTCACCAGTTGTACATCACAAGGTCGGTGGAGAAATTGGGCAAAGGAAAATAACAGTGAATTATTGACCATTATTTTTACAGTAAACTTATTTTACTTATTGTCTTTCGCCATTTATGAATACTATCCCTCAAAAATTGACGACAAGGGAGTTCAAGAGAGTGACACGAAAAAGGAGAGACTTTTTGCAGTAAAGATAAAGGGTTGGTCGTCTTGTAGGATGCAGTGTTGTTTTGTAATAAATGTATCTAACCGAATCATTAACTATGCATAAAACCCTGGCAGATTACTCAGCACCACGAGAACCCGAGTATTTGTTATACATTTCTAGCATATGATCCGTACCTTACGCCATCACTAACTTGATAAAATAGCGCCAGACATACTTTAAAATATTAGCATAGGGTGTCCTTCACAGTAATATTTGTCGTAATCCACGAAACACGTTTCGAAAGATCGATTACAATCTATATGTATTCAGGTGGCCGCTATATAATGCGGAAGAGATTGCTGCTTTAAATACTGCCCGTTCTCATTAAGCGTGTACAACAGGTTTGGTTCTAATCGGTCTTGTAGCTGCAGAGATAACGTCACGTCAAATGTTCTCAAGGCCAATATTTTGAAACAAATTGTTAGATCTTACGAACAGTTATAAAAAGCAAGATAAGAAAAACCTTTTCTCATTTCCAGGAAGTGTCCGAGTTGCACATCTGTTTAGAAAATGCTTCCTCTCTTAGGCAGACATGATTTATGTCTGAAAACGAGTGCAATAAGCTTTCCTTCTCAACAGACGCATCTATTAGACAGAGACCTTACCGGTTCACATTAAAATAAATTATTGTGCAACACTGCACAGGCTTTTACACACTTGTTCCTTTCATTCCCACATTAATTTATGGTATCTGGTGTTGCGTGTTGTACTTAAGCTGGCAAATATCTTGTTTCAATACCACAACCAACAAGTTTGTGTTCGGTGATCCGTGAATATAAACCAGTCGTAAGTAGATCAGTAGCACGGTTTACGACTACGTTACCTTCAAGGAAGATGATTGGGCACTGAGCCTCGCAGTGCGCAGTACTGGTCAAATATAACCTACCCGGGCAACGTGTATATAATTGGCTATAATCCATTTTGGGTTGCTTCTGATTTGCCTGAAGCCCTGCTAAAGTTCTATTTCCAGGATATTCCTCCACCTCATGCAAACAAAGGTTAACCGAGTCTAGAAAATTACACCAAAAGGATAACGCACCACATTCCTGGGCATACAGTGTGATATTATTTTTCATAAGTAGGCTTACTATTTCTTTACTAGCCGTCACCAACACATCTGTTTTCTCAGTGTGTTTCATTCATATCAATTATGAATTAAATATTATAATTTATATATAAAATATAAGTAAACGTTCAATTAAACCAAAAAAATAAGGCACTTTTATGTTAACAGAAATATAAAACGCTTGTGATACATGGAATATTTAGGAAATAACCGAAACAATCATACATGGGGAGATTTTTCAAATGTTATATTTAAAAAAGTGCTAAGAAACCGCGAATAAACTATATATGATGAGAATAGAATGGTCACGGAGAGTTTACTTGTCGCTGCGCATGTCAGCATACAACTGCCTACCCTTCCAATCGACCGCGTGAAATGAAGCAACGAGAGCACTGAATGAATACCACTGGTTGAGAGTCACCCAGGGCAGGTAAAGTAACACACCCATGAAACTAACATAAACTCTTATGACACTTCATTGGTTACCGAATCGCAACGCAGTATGGTAGGGCCACCCTCCGTATTTCTCAATCAAGCTTAAAAATAAAATTGACGATTTGAAGGAGGTAGGGTGCTGTACCATGGTGGAAGGAAGACCGGGGAGATACCACGGCCGGCACTGTCCGCCACGCTACCCAAGTAGACGCCATGTTTGGGTTCTAACCACAGAATTCAGCTGTGTAATACTATCGACAGACCAGTGAGCCAGCCGCATTACCCTGAATATGTTGTGGGGGAGGGGGGTTGAGGATTCGTCAGTCAGTAAGTTCATAGACGACGTGTTGCGCGGCTGTCTACACTCGAGGCACCAGTCAGTACACAAACTTATTGACTGTGGTTTCATATACACACATATAAATATACACTGAAGAGCCAAAAAAAACTGGTACACCTGCCTAACATCGTGTAGACCACCTCCCCCCCTCCCCCCCCATCACCGAGCACGCAGAATTGCTGCAAGACGACGTGGCATGGACTCGACTAATGTCTGAAGGTATGCAGGAGGCTATTAGCACCATGAATCCTGCAGGGCAGTCCACAAATCCAATATGCGCCAATTTGAGAAAGGGTTACTCGTCTGTCACATGTAATGATTCTCGTCAGTCGTCATTTGTCCAGTTATTTCACGGTCTTTTTCCGGCCGCAGCGATGTCGAAGATGTTATGTTTTACCGGATTCCCGATATTCACGGTACACTCGTGAAATGGTCATACGTGAACATCCAAATGTTATCGCTACCTTGGAGATGCTACGTACCATCTCTCGTGCGCCGACTATAACACCACGTTGAAACTCACTTAAATCTTGATAACCTGCCATTGTAGCAGCAGTAACCAATCTAGCAACCGACCGCATCGCGTTACTCTGATTGGTTCTATACCTCTGTTATTTGCAAATGCACGCCTATACCAGTTTTTTTGGCTCTTCTGTATATATATATTCGCACACAGTAGAATGTTTCTGTATTTCTTGCAAACAATTATTTTGTTAACTAATTGCCAAGCGTTTTCTTGTAACACTATAGCCGAAGTAAAATATATTTACAACAGATTAATTAAGAAAACATACAAAATAATTTACATATCATAACCGAATGCTAATAACAAACTTAAAGTCTACAATTTTTGCTCTTTTAAGTTCAACATTTCTTTTACACATTCTACACCAAGGTTTTTATGAAATTTACTCAAAAGTATTTGTAATAAAACAAAAATATATTTAATAGCTATTTCTCAAAGAATTTCTTGTACAAATACAAAAACTAATTTACACGCCTACGAATATAGGATAATGTCTATGGTATACAGGAAAAAATTAATTTTCTCGCAAATTATTAGGACGTGAAATTTATCAGATTTTTTTTATAGTTTATCATGGTAAAATTGCGTTGCAGTTAATTATACAGACTTTAATACATCTCAAGTGTATCACAAAGGAAGTCGCACTTTCTTTGTCAAAACCTGTATTCTTATAATTACGAAGCCAAGTCTGCTAATGTCTCTGAGATTACTGTCATGAAACAGATATCTTGACCATTAATTGCACACACTAAATTTGAATCAGTGATTTCAATTAGTAGAATTATTTTAGTGAGTCTTTAGTTAATGGGATGTTCTTAACTGGCAAATCAGAGGATACACTGAGGTATCATCACCAGGCAAGTGGAATTCAATAGAAAATAGTAGGAATCGCTATTTAATCAGTGAATATCAGCAACTAAAATTATCGGTATAATTTTACTGTTTCAAGTGGAGCAGTTTCAACAGATCTGCAGCCAAATTTGCTAATTTGTAGAAATTTTTAATGTTTCGATTTTAGAGCGCAAATAAAGAAGAAAAAAATTGACATCCAAATTTTTATTGGGTTAAAATAAGGCCTGAAATGTTTGGGAGCAAAAATTCAAAATAAACATTGTCTCATACTCAGGTAAATACGACATTACACGCTGCACTTTCAAGTTACGCATGCTTCATCAACACGTTCCGTTCATTTATATCAAGTTTTTGCCCAAACAAAATAGGTTAAATGCACAAATTAATAAACTACGTACGTCGAGCACACAATGTAGGCATACAGATTTTTAAAGGGTTTTGTACCGTCCACACAACACTTTGTTAATTGGCTCATTAGAAATAGATTCATCCTGTAGTATTTTTTTAAAACATTTTAACCGTCAAAAACAATATGCAATTTTACTGCAAGTATGATATTTTTGTGTAGAATAGTACTGTACAATCCCAGCGAACTGGACCCACCACTTTTACTGCTGGCCCAACACTTCGGTTAATAACGTCACTCTCGCTTGCTACACCTGTCATTACTGCTGGAAATGACTTCAGAACAAGCTGTTTGTTGGCGATGGCTCGAATTTATGCCGGTAGGCCAGACGGAAGGCGGCTTCTAAACGAAATTAACATAAACATTTGTACAAACAAATGTGTCCGCATGTTTGAGGTACGTAGTGTCTGAACTTAAGAGCCTTAGCGACGTGAAAACTTTGCCTAATAATTTAGCTAACGCCAATAAATACGCTGATAAGACTTCAGATACACACCACTAAATCTTTATTCTATTTAACTCTATCCCAATAATTTTGTAACCAAACCATATAAATTGATTTAAGGAGCAGTGCTAAAGTGATTCAACGTCGCATTGTGTCGTATCATAATAAAATAATATTATTTTTCTTTTTAAAAGTTTAATTAACTAAGTTAAACATTTATTGAAATATTTTCTGGGTATAAATTGAATTTCGTGATATTATTCGATACTTGTTAACTCAAATAATGTAATTATGACCTACAAGAAAATGTTACAGACTGTAATATGGTCGCAATATATTTTTTTTTTTCCGCCCTAACACCAAGCTCAATGGTGCTTGTTGAAGTTTAAGAAGGTAGGTTGGTCAGTGAGGTCATTAGAGAAGCAGAACTGGTGAGTAAATCAGATGCGGGGAAATAATCGGCCATGGTCTGTAAGTAAGGAACCATCGTTGAGTGATTTCGCGAAACCGTGGAAAACCGAAATCAGGATGACCGGACCTGCAATTAAACCTAGGTCCTTGCAAATGCAAGTTAAAAGATTTACCACTCCACCACCTCACTCAATTTTAAAATGTAAGCCTGGGCTTATGTCGAGAGATCACTCACAGGAATGCTGAAGACAACGGGGGCCCATGATTGCAGTGTGCTAGAGACTACTTTGTCTACCTACTTCGTGCTCATAAATAATGAGCAACGGCGGGAGTTGTGGTCAAGCCGCCATCGATCCAACCTTAGCGACAGCGTCTGTAACAACAGAAATAGATTAGATTTATAGCTCTCCGGTAGGAGGGCTTAGTATGCATATCCGCGAATCCATTGGGGTGTGACGGTGATCATCGGGGGCGACACACGTCTCGTGTTTACTTTGTGAGTCGCGGAGCACGCGGTTCATAAATCACGGCGAGAGATTGATGAAAGGATTGGGATTAAACGGTCTTACCGCGGCTACGCGGGGAGATGCCGGTCGTAGCTACTTGAGGTACCATTTATCTCCGGCGGTCCACCCGCGCGACAGAGTGGTCTGGCGACTGACTACTCCACCTCCTCCTCCACACGCACACTTTGCAGTGGCTGCCGTCGGCCAACAACCTTGGCGAACCTCTCCGAACGCCGACACCGGTCGTGACGAGCGAGGACGGAGCGAAGCAGAAAAATGTCACAAGTGACTGGCCGGCACGGCGCGTTTCGACAAACTGGGGCGTCGACATACTTGTTCTCCTTTCTGGACTGCAGTGGTGCAGTGGTCAGACCACTCGCCTCCCTCCGCAGGCCAATCACGTTCCACTCCCGGCGAGTCCAGACTGTGCTCTATACAGTTCAAGGTGACAGCTTGTATCACTATGCCTGTCTACACACCTGCAAGGCATTGGTTGTGTTGCCGGCCACCACACGAAGACACATATTTTGTAGGGTAGTTACCTCGCTATATTTTTGTAGTTACAACAAAATGATTTTAAGTGGCCAAAAAAGTTTAATTATGACATCTATGTAATATTGTGTTCCCCAAAAATGTTTTGGCAATGTGAGTACCAACAAAATATTATGTGGCTATCACGAAATATTTTTTTCAATGCAATGTACACATAATGAGCATGCAGCTCCTAGAATCACATTATATAAATTATATATATTTTAGTTATATATGTGTTATAAAGACAATTCATTAAAATTTTTATCAATATTTTTGTCTGCCTGCATGTGTTTTGGCACTTTAGCCCGACCCTTCGTATCCACTATTTTACACAACACTGGTTATTCGGTGCGTTTTTACCCCGGAACGAAGCGACGCATACAATTATTAACAAGGGGGAAGCACATAAACTCTTGCATTCTTGGGGAGTATTTTAATACTATAGAACATTAATGGACGCAGTTAAAAATTTAAATTACTAAGTGTGACTTTAAATGTTGGAAAATACATTCGGAACTATTTTTTGCTGTGGTCATACAAAGAACCTATTTGCAAGTCAATGACTTTGAATTTGTCACTGGAGATGTTAATCTTTGCTGCCGCTTTTGAATACAAATCACCATTCATTCGTGTTCTTTTTAATGAAGTTTATTGAACGTCACAATAAGTGATGAAAACTATGCATACTTCAAGGTTTTCTTCTATCAGTATCGGTATTAACAGTAACATTTTAAACGTGTCAAACAGTCGTCCAACACAAATTCAATACTTTTCACAGTTGATGTTAACAAATTATAATTAGTCTTAATTCTGCGTTTGATTTAATTTTTTCTGCAGAAATCACACTAGGGGTGTCATTAGAATAATGGACAATTTCAGAACATGGTTGTACATAATTATCTTTCTGGGTTAAATTTTTTTCAGACAATATAATTAGGTGCCTCCGATAATTCTATACAAACGTCATGTAAGTAAAAACCGTGGCAAATTTTTAACTTTTGATAGGCGGATACAAACACAGCTTTCTAAGGATTTAATTATTGTTGCAAGTCCACTTTCAGTAAATATTTGTATTTTGTTTGGATATTGTTGCTTACTTAAATACAGTTCGTTGCAATGACTTTTACATTTTCGGAAGATGTTGTGATTACTTATGTACGGCAACAAGAGGACCTGTGTGATATCAATAGCTAACAATACACGAAGAACGAAAGTATGGATATAAATAGTCAAATATTTCTCATATTGCTATGTGAATTATTATTTTTGAAAGTAGTAAGCACGTGCGTGTTCACACACACCAGATCGCTAATCACATTTTTTTCTAATAACTAAAACATATTTGGTAGTGTTAAATGACAACATATACACTAGCAAAAATTCATTCTAGAACATCCTGTAGGAATACAGGTATCTGTCGCAAAGTTCGTGCATAAGAAGAAGAATGTGGTATGTGGGAATAATCAAAACACCATACCATTTCCCTGGGACACCCCGAACATTAAATGCAACACATACAGCAAACACTTTAATAAGGAATGTAACCCCCCTCCTTCTCCTAATGGCAAAACATGCAGTAATGTTGGTATGTAACCCGTCATCTGTCATACAAATGCTGAATGTCCCTGTGGGGCATGTTGTCCTACACTCGCTTTACTTCTTGGCGTAGCTGGGCGATGGTCGTTGCCAGGACTTGGCTTGATGTCAGGTCTACTTCCATCATCTACACGTGCTCGATGGGGTGGATTTCTGGAGATATGGTGGGCAATGTTAGCATGTGTACACCGTGTCGAGCACGCTGTTTTAGCCTAACTACATGGGGACGACGCTCGTTATCGTGCTCGAAGTGTGGTTCCTGGAGTGTGTTGAGATACGATCGGAGAACGTGATTTACAACGTCATGGATATCTAACGCACCCTTCATGCTCCTCTGAATAAATACCAGAGACGATAGGTATGTGTAGCTTATGGTTCACCATACCAAAATCCCAGATGTGGGTCCGGTATGGCGAGTGCGAATACAAAATAGATTGTTCCGCTCACCGCACGTTTACGATCGCGAACACGGCCATCCCTTTGTACACGACACAAACTGCTCTCATCACTGAACACCGGTGCTCTCCATTAGCCTCTGCAACACACTCTCTCCCGACACCTTAGTGAATGTTCACAGCGATGAGCAGGTGTTAGTGGTAAACATGCCAGAGAAACACGAGAATGTTAACCTATCTCCAACCACCGATTGTTTATTGCTCGTGCAGACACATAGGAGGTCACAGCGGCTCTGCTTGCATCTGCGGTTGCTGATTTGTCAGTCAGGGTGGCTGAACGTTCCTTCTGTCCAAGTACTCATTAATTAGCGTGGCAAGGTGACACTGGTGGGAGTAGGCGGCTGTTTAAACCTTCTTTATCCGATCTTCTCCACGCCGATGGGTCACTGACACATCACGTCCCAAGTAAGTAGTAATTCTGCAAAACGTCCAGCCACCCTCTTGGGATCATACTATTTGGCCACGTTAAAAGTCACTTAACTGTTTAATTGGTGCTTGCCGTGAACATCCAGGCATTGCAAGCACTCTCTGTGAGATGACCTGCGGTAAGACATTTGGTTTAACGGTTGCAGACCGGTGCAGGCGAGTGGTGCCCTTTTACTTATGATCAGAATGCCCTCTGCATGCAAACAGTTCGTGTTGTAAAACCCGTTTGCGTTGGAATATATTTACTAGGGGTTATTCAATGCATCTACACTAGTGTGTATGACAATAGAGGTAAGAAATCTTGCCTATCGCTCGGCTAGGAGATGGGCGGATGGTCAATGGATGGATGGAGGGTGGTCAGACAGAATACAGACAGAGGATGGATTGGCGGATAATGAATAGGCAGATAATGGCCAGGCGGATGACAGACATGTGGTTAACGGATGGGTTAATGATGGAGAGATCTCATACAGATGGCCCATGGATGGATCCCAGACGGACGGATCATGGTCAGACAGCTCATGGACAGATGGATGACGGATTAATTACAGACTGATGGTGGACAGATGGATAATAAGCAGACAGATGACGGATGGCCGGATACTGGGCGGGTGATGAACAGGTGGATGATGGATGAAAAGTAAACAGGTGGATCATGGGCAGATGGATGACTGATGGACGGATCATGAACCGATTGATGATAGATGGATTATGTATGGATGATGAACAGGCAGATAACGTAGGGTAGGTTGACGGGCGAATAAATGATGGACGGGTGGAATATGGATGAGTGGGTGATGGACGGATGGATGGGTGATGGACGGATGGATGGGTGAAGGACGGATGGATGGGTGATGGACGGATGGATGGTTGATTGACGAAAGTGGATGGGCTGATGACGGCTGAATGCGATGAACTGTAATGTGATGCGACACTGCTGAGCACGCGTCGCTTGTTGATGCTTTGGCCATGTTTAAATTGGCTGTGCAATATTATGTGGTGAATATGGTCTTTTTCACTTATTTTGACACACACAACACACACACATATTTATATACATATGAATTTCAGTCAAATATTTTTTTATAAAATGAATTTAAATATTACAGTGATTAGCTACGGTGCACAGATAACAGAAAGCGTTTTGATTGTGAGGTATTTCAGACCCAGTGTACATAGATGTGTTCATAATATAGTACACAGGATGGTTATTTTTAGCTGGTACTATACACTGCGAGGCTCAATAATCCATGATATTCACTGTGAGTAACTGATTCTAATTCCTAAGCCATACTAATGTTCTAGGTAATGAATGGTCTATATCATGGTAGTTGTAAACGAAGCCTATAGCTCATTGTTTGCGATAATGAAGCAAGTGCTCTGTCGGCTAAATAAAGAATATTTTGAAAATATCTTGTTTGTAATATCTGACACTATAAATTACAGTTGGATTGAAAGTGTTAACTGTGCCGTAAAAGGCAAAAAATATAATTATGGTCTTAATGAAAAATCTGAACCATAAATAATGGCAAATTTATAACAGCGAAGAGCAATAATACTTTCTGAACACACCTGTTTCCATTTATTTACTACTCTATTACATATTGTGGAAGGAGGCTTTTACTAACAAATATACCCATTTCAGTTACTCTACAATCCCAGGGCTACGGAGGTTGCGCGGTTAGCCTGCTCGCCTCACACCAAGGTGGGCCGTGTTCAATCCCCGGCCAGGTCACCCCAGATTTTCGCAAGTGGGAATCGTGCCGGACAATGCTACTGGTCAACGGGCTTTATCGGGATCTCCCGTTTCTCCAACCATTTCATTCCGGTGATGCTCCATTCTCACCTCATTTCATCCTCATCGGCTCTCAAGACCTCGCTGTTAAGAGCCGCTCTATTCCCTCAACTCCAACTCTACAACCCCTTTGAATTTGCGACTTTTATTCAGACAGATCTTTTTATATTGTAGCACTATTTTGTACAATATTTTGTTCTATTAAGATTTTCTTTAGTGGAAACTGTTGATGAATTCGATCATCACAGTATAATAATTTCAGTGAATTATAGTTTTGTGTGATGAAGTTTAATTAATACATATACACTAGGCGAGACGCATATATATATATATATATGTTAAAAATTAGTTGGCCAGCCCCTCAAGTCACAACATGGAAACGGAGTTACAAGGCAGCACTTCGTCCAGAGATTCGGAATAGAGCTATCAATTATGAGGATTCTAGAAGAGAGATGCTGGGTGATACACTGCAGGTGTTGAATGTGCCGAACGCAACCGTTGCCGCCACAGAACGCCCGCGCGTACAGAAATGTAAGTGAATGCGAGCAGGAAGCATTGGAGCGCTAGTGAATGAATCATGACAGACCACTACGATCTGACCTCCGTTTGAAATACCGAACACGTGTGCGGCAGAAACTGCATTCCATTCCGTTGTTGGCGACTCGTATTTCAAACACGCCTACACTGACACATTTTTCCTACTTTATGAGCTCTCGGTGATGGCGGATACGGTTACCACCATTCTCCGGGTCCGATACTGTTCAAAGACTCGTTTGCCATGAACTTGGATTTATCGCGAGTGNATACGGTTACCACCATTCTCCGGGTCCGATACTGTTCAAAGACTCGTTTGCCATGAACTTGGATTTATCGCGAGTGTTGAAAACATTGCTGACTTTGGAATGTTTACGTGCCACCCCGTATGCCTTACATACGCATCCCTTCGAATTTACACCACGCCACAAAGTAGTGTTATAAACTAATTTCAAAACTCTGTAGGGTTAACACTGTAGAGTTTTTGTCGTTTTGTACACAGGTATGGTAATGCATACTCTTGTGCAGGTAACCAATTTGATTATTACTGAACCACTAATTAAAACTAGATAAATATATAGTAAATATTTAACCTGAAAATTACAAANACCAATTTGATTATTACTGAACCACTAATTAAAACTAGATAAATATATAGTAAATATTTAACCTGAAAATTACAAATTAGCATCTTAAAAAAGTAGTATGATTATGTATTTGTGGGGGCCAATGTATTTTCAATAGGAACTGTGTGGCTGTGGAAGTAACTCTGGGGCTGGGGGGATTCGGCTCGACATGCATGGGCACGGCAATCATCGGCTCGACTCAGGACTGCTCGAAAGCTATCGACTCGGGTTTGTCAAACGTACCCGAAGGTGCTTAGCAGTTACGCCTACTAACTATAAAAATATTACTAATTCACTTACGGACTTAGAAAAAATTTCAGAGACCGTCTTAGGAACTCATAATAAAGGTTTTAGCTATCGGATATGGGTATCATTGTAAGACAAGAGGTTTTTAATTCGATTATCTACCTGAGTTTTTGAATCCTTTTTAGCGATGTTCATACATTAATGTCTCACTATTTAGTATTCATGCGCAACTGACACATAGTTTTAAGCAATTAACACAGGTGAAGCATGGCTTAAGGTCGTGAGTTCGAAGCCTGAAATCGTAAAAAGAAGTAATAATTTTTTCGTCGACCTACAAACAATCTGGCCATTTTTCCGAGTGATGGGAGAATGTGTAAATAGAGCTCTGACGCAAACTGGTACCTTAGTTGATGTTCAGAAGTCGAGAAGCTTGCATCGATTTGGAAGCATTCTCNTAGAGCTCTGACGCAAACTGGTACCTTAGTTGATGTTCAGAAGTCGAGAAGCTTGCATCGATTTGGAAGCATTCTTTCGCTATACAGTGAATATGAATTGTGAATACGAATGTCTACCTTTTACCTCATCGAACATAGAGCCGCGAACTGCATCATTGCTGCCTGATTGCCAACTATGTCGATTCTGCGATACAGTTTTTACCTTCTGTCAAAATACTCGTCGACATTAAAGAATCACCTGTACGAAGAGTCATTTTCGCATGAGGAAGAATTACGACAATGGCATCCCGCAGTTTATGCGAGGTGATGTATTGAAGAACCACATCAAGAACTATAACGATCGTCTTTTGAGAGCCAGCAAGTGATTCCGTCAACACCCCCTGCTACATCAGTGGGTACTGATTCCACAGACGCTTGTGACGAGACAGTTAGTGCTAAAGATAGAATGAGTGCAGTAGATTCAGTTTGTGTGGAATGTACANATACGGTTACCACCATTCTCCGGGTCCGATACTGTTCAAAGACTCGTTTGCCATGAACTTGGATTTATCGCGAGTATTGAAAACATTGCTTACTTTGGAATGTTTACGTGCCACCCCGTATGCCTTACATACGCATCCCTTCGAATTTACACCACGCCACAAAGTAGTGTTATAAACTAATTTCAAAACTCTGTAGGGTTAACACTGTAGAGTTTTAGTCGTTTTGTACACAGGTATGGTAATGCATACTCTTGTGCAGGTGACCAATTTGATTATTACTGAACCACTAATTAAAACTAGATAAATATATAGTAAATATTTAACCTGAAAATTACAAATTAGCATCTTAAAAAAGTAGTATGATTATGTATTTGTGGGGGCCAATGTATTTTCAATAGGAACTGTGTGGCTGTGGAAGTAACTCTGGGGCTGGGGGGATTCGGCTCGACATGCATGGGCACGGCAATCATCGGCTCGACTCAGGACTGCTCGAAAGCTATCGACTCGGGTTTGTCAAACGTACCCGAAGGTGCTTAGCAGTTACGCCTACTAACTATAAAAATATTACTAATTCACTTACGGACTTAGAAAAAATTTCAGAGACCGTCTTAGGAACTCATAATAAAGGTTTTAGCTATCGGATATGGGTATCATTGTAAGACAAGAGGTTTTTAATTCGATTATCTACCTGAGTTTTTGAATCCTTTTTAGCGATGTTCATACATTAATGTCTCACTATTTAGTATTCATGCGCAACTGACACATAGTTTTAAGCAATTAACACAGGTGAAGCATGGCTTAAGGTCGTGAGTTCGAAGCCTGAAATCGTAAAAAGAAGTAATAATTTTTTCGTCGACCTACAAACAATCTGGCCATTTTTCCGAGTGATGGGAGAATGTGTAAATAGAGCTCTGACGCAAACTGGTACCTTAGTTGATGTTCAGAAGTCGAGAAGCTTGCATCGATTTGGAAGCATTCTCTCGCTATACAGTGAATATGAATTGTGAATACGAATGTCTACCTTTTTTACCTCATCGAACATAGAGCCGCGAACTGCATCATTGCTGCCTGATTGCCAACTATGTCGATTCTGCGATATAGTTTTTACCTTCTGTCAAAATACTCGTCGACATTAAAGAATCACCTGTACGAAGAGTCATTTTCGCATGAGGAAGAATTACGACAATGGCATCCCGCAGTTTATGCGAGGTGATGTATTGAAGAACCACATCAAGAACTATAACGATCGTCTTTTGAGAGCCAGCAAGTGATTCCGTCAACACCCCCTGCTACATCGGTGGGTACTGATTCCACAGACGCTTGTGACGAGACAGTTAGTGCTAAAGATAGAATGAGTGCAGTAGATTCAGTTTGTGTGGAATGTACACTTGCAAGACTTTCGCGTGAAGTCGACGAACTTCAAAATAAACGGTTGTCGACTTTAAATACTGATTAGCATACAANCTTGCAAGACTTTCGCGTGAAGTCGACGAACTTCAAAATAAACGGTTGTCGACTTTAAATACTGATTAGCATACAACTTCTGCTACAAATAAAAGAAAATTTAATAAATAATACAAAACAGGAGGTGAAGATGGATATGAAGACAGCATTGATGATGGCTATGGAGACTGTGCTATTGTTGAAAACTATGAATACGATTTTCTCGATGCACTGACACACTCCTGCAAAATATTTGTTGCAACAAGCGACATGAAGAAGGCAGAAGACGCCGGGAATACTGGCTACCTATTTCCCGAAGACCCTAATGAACTTGTTGATAGACTCCTGTATTTTATTCACAAAAAACCCTGGTATTTCACGCACATTAACTATATATATTCGACAAGCGACCCGGCCCGGCTTCGCCCGGGTATAATTTAGTGATAGTTAATTAGTATACTACTATCATATATAACATAAATACTCACACGTCACGCCTGTCTCCTAGAGGGGTAGGCAGAGATTATGTACCTCCATTTACCACGATCCTGACATACCTACCTCCTTCGCTTTATCCGCATTCATACATCTCTAATATAGAAATATTATATGATAGTTGTTTAGAAAATTTATTTGTATCCAGCATTAGTCGTTTAGCCTCCGACCGCTACAACAAAAAGGTTTCTGTTTGACGTGACAACGAAAGGGCTACGTATAGTTGTCAGTGTGGAAAACATGTCCCACTCAAATCCACTCCAGCCACATTAAGTGTTTGATCCTGTGCCTTATTTATGGTCATACCAAAACAACATTTTATTGNCTCAAATCCACTCCAGCCACATTAAGTGTTTGATCCTGTGCCTTATTTATGGTCATACCAAAACAACATTTTATTGAAAATTGAAATCTTTTAAAATGAAAAGGCAAATCCCAGGGAATCATGGTATTCTAGGTATTAAAAAGGTTTTTCCAGAACCGCAGCCAGTAGAATAGTACCTTCAATGAAATAACTTTTTTAACGTTTTGTTTGTAATTGAGTCCCGTTGCGTAATTTCGGTGCATTTATATTTCGCAATAAAATAATGAGAGCTCCAACTTCTGAAATCAGTTTGTGTGGTGTAATGCCAGAAGGATTCAATGAATTAAGAAATTCCGTGCTATAGTGCACAGCTTCATCACTGTCAAGTAAGTTCTTTACGATTAGAAAATACATTGAATGTTACGTTTGTTTTTACTGCGTAATTTAAACTGTAAATTCGCTTATTACTACTCATACATTAAAGATAGATATATGCTACCGCTGACTTTGTTGTAGATCATTTAGTTTTACACAATTATTTCGTACATGATTTTGTTATGTCTCTAAAGGATTGCAGCGTATTCCTTGAGAGCGCGCTGGCGGCAAACTTTTTTCCCGACTTGATTCACTAATACCGTTAATGCTCAGCTGCTATCAGTGCTAGGTCAATTTATAATACACACAAACCTTCCTCGATAAATGCAGATCATAACAGTAAAAACCGCATCCAAATCCGTTCAGTGGTTCTCGAGATTAGCGTAGTCATAAAGACAGACAGACGTGCGCCAGGAACTTCCTTACAGGGGCCAACTGTATGGGTTCTCGGGCAAGGAAGTCTGCCCCAGCTACCACTCGAGAGCCAGGCCTAGTGGGCACATGCACTGGTACAGGGAAAAGTGATCATGGGGAATCTAACCTATCACTGTCATTGTATATATCTCACAACATATATATTTTAGAATAAGAGTTAGCATATCTGCTTCAATAATTATAACCGAAAATTTAAAATAATTTTTATAAAAATTATTTTATAAAAAA
>NQII01004223.1:110004-181716 GCA_002778355.1 Clitarchus hookeri
TACAATAGAGGTGATTGTAAATGTAGTAATTGAATAAGAGACTTTTGCATGTTTCCGCAATACTCTATGTACAATTTCCGCATAATATTGAAACAATTTGTATTTCAAATAATTTTTTTAATACGGATAATAATTACAGATTTACGATTTGACATACCCTTTGCCTATAAAACCAATATGGCTACCGGAAACACACATATGCTTGAAGAATAAGTGGGCGTAACTGCCTAGCACTTTCGGGTACGTTTGACAAACCAGAGGTTTTGGCTTCCGACTCCCCCTGAGTTGAGCCGAAGATAGTCAAGCTCATCCTAGTCGAGACGAATCCCTCCAGCCCCACGACCAAAGCAACACAGCTCACATTAAAAGTATTTTGGCCCTGAAAATACATAATCATACTACTTTAAAATATACGCTATTTTACAAAAATCCCTAGACATCCATTTGCTTCCAGTAAATTTTCCCAGTAGGGCACTTAACACTGTCCAAAAGAGAGTTCTTCCTTTTACGGGAAAGTGCTGGTAAAAAATTCTCCAGAACTCTCCGTATACTCTCCGTAAAATTACGANAGAGTTCTTCCTTTTACGGGAAAGTGCTGGTAAAAAATTCTCCAGAACTCTCCGTATACTCTCCGTAAAATTACGAACACGTTGCTTTTCAAACACGGACTTTTGGTAAATTTCACAGAACTTTATGAATTTACGGAGACCCTCCATATATTTCCGTTAAAAAATAGACATTAGAAAAAAAATAATTTTCTTTATGCGGGGATTCTACTGTGTATAAAAAAAGGCGTTTTAAAGAAATGAATTTTGTTATTTCTGATTATATCTCGAGTCAAGAGGAGTCCTTACATATGAACTTGAGATCACGTTATGGGTACAACTTTTTTATATATAGTATACTCATGTAAGCAAATTTTCCAGGTGCTATTTAAGTTAGTATATTTTAAGTGTTGCTAAATTTTACAGAAGCCTGGCATAAGTTTTTGATGTAGAATGAATAGGTCCAAGTGGCATTGATACCCTCTCTGCCAAATAAACGATAATTGCCTGGTTACAGCGGCGAAGAAAGTTTCTGGTACACTCAGCATTGTTCGTTCCCAAAACTCGAAGCTATAAGAAATTCAGAAACTCCCCGTATTTTTAATCTACGTAGCTTGGCTCCGTTTCTCTTTAATACGAATTTCGTATCCATATATTTCCGTTAATATACGGAGATTTTTAACAGTGTATAAGTGAAAGCAGAAACACCTGGATTTCGTAGAAGTTCCGGTTCAAAGGCAGTGGTTGGGATCTACCCCGGGAGATGACGGCAACTGGTTATCGTGGTCGTGCTGTTCTTATGATGCCACTTATCACGCCTACCAGTGAAACTGAAAATCAACATTCGGTTCCCGCATTAGTCAGGGTTACGTATGGATGAGGGAATGCTAGCGTTAATCTGAGCCGGCAGCCCTAAGCAATGAACATACATGTCGCTCCAGCCAGCGCGAAGAACAAATGAGGTTAGCCATGATAGGGGTGATGGAGACGCAGTGCAATGAACACGGGGGAGAAAACGGGAGAGCTCCGAGAATACCGCCACACTACGGTAGTGTCCCCCGTCCGAAAATTCCCCGCTCGCCCGGGCCCTGGGATCAAACAGGTGACGTCATATTTTGGAGGTTGTGACTGACTTATTCTGACCTAACTGTGGGTCCACACACATGCTAGTTCCCTAAGTCATTTGAAGTGATGCAGACAACATCGTCATATTTGGCTGAGGAGCAAAGGAGGAAGGTGTTGTAGACTGGTGTGTCACGATACATGATCTGGTACTAGGGTGGACGTTTGTGGACCTGGCACATGCCCGGCGAACGATGCTTACCTAAATATGTTGTGTCTATAGTGAAATATTTTGGTGGCAGTGAAATTTACTAGTACATGTGTCGCAATAATTCAATTCATATGTTGAATGGACTGTACTTGTGCCGACCGTGGTTATTCCAACCAGTGACATCATATTGCATGTTTGTTGAAATCAGCAGTAACCGTTCAGAAACGAGAGGTGCAGAAATTAAAAAAGTCGGATTTTTTACAAGAAAAATGCTTAATATGCCGGCCGCTGATTCTTTGCTGTGTACAGGGCCATCCATTAACAACCTTTATACGCAAGATATCCTCGATCATGGACACGTGGACTGAACAGGTTAACCAATTGACCAATTATGCTCCTCTTGGCGTATACAGACATATCGACAATAGCATGCTTCTCATGCTATGGCAACAATATTATTTAGGCCAATTTTGGTACCAGCATGATAATTACCCTCATTACGAAGCAAGGGCAGTTACATCGTTGTTTGACGTCGATTAGGTAGGGCTGCTTAACTGATCCGCTCAGAACTTCAGCTTGATCTCAAAAGGACTTTTTTGGGACGAGCTGAAGCGTTGTTTGCATGCCATGCCCCCTCAACCAACAGACAAACCATGCTGCAGGAAGAATGAAAACAAATTCCGCTAGTTCTGTCCCAGAGCTTAGCGGAGAGCATACTCCGAAAGGTTAACAGCTCTGCCTAACAAGCTTACCGCTACGGGGTTTAAATGGGGAATCAATGTTATAGAAATTCCTTCTCACTTTATAAATTTTTAATATAAATATTTCAATAAAAAAATATTTAACACGACTTTCTCAGAGAATACTGCCACGTTAAGAAATATGAAAAAAAATATAATCAATTATTATTTTTTTGCAAAATGTAATTTTTTATTTTAAATTGAGGGAAAATTAAACATTTAATGTTGCAAGATTTTTTAACGTGCCAATAGTTTTTAAGAACTGTGACTTGGAATAGTTTTTGCTTGAAACGGTTATCTTGAAAATTGATGCATTGAGAAGGAATCTATTTATCTTTAATTCCCCATTTAAACTCCTAGGCTACAAGCTTGGTGGACAGAGTACTTCAACACCGAAATAAAAGCAAATGGACGTCCGACGTCTTGTGAGTTACACCTTGGGGCCATTGTAAAGAAACGAACAGCAATAGGTGTACTATCACTTTTGTCCACGTAGCTATCATTCTATGTTATAATTGGATACCAAGGTAGTCGACATACAAGTGCAATATTTTCACGCGTGTCATTGGACCTATACTCATCTGACTCACCCTGCAAGTCTCATAATCAATACAAAACTTAGAACTACATTCCATGTGGCCGGGTCAAACAGGATAATGAGTTCTGTCTGTAGCAGCATCCAATCAACAAGTGGTGGCCTCTGCTCGAGTGTCTAGAGGGCTGTACAGTCTAGCTTTGTGCCATGATAGGATCTCTGACACACAGTGTTCAGAAAGCGAGGACATTATGAACAAGCGTAGCAGTTTAAAGTAATAACGAACTGTTCATTTTACGTGTTTTTATTTTAGAAAATAAATGTTCAAATTAATTTTTCCTACTTTAAAATTTTATTTAAATCTTTTTGCTTAGTGTCAAGCACAAGGTGAAAAATTTCTCAATTTGTCGCAGAGAATTTTTTTTGGAAACTAGTTGCCAAATATTTTCGTATAACTCTTCGGCTAAAATAATGAATATTTGGAAAACATCAATCAAGAAAATGCATAAAATGTTTTATATAACTCAGTGTTTATAATAAACTCTAAGTCTACAACCCTCGCTTGTTAAAATCCAACATTAGTTTTACACATTCTGCACTAAGTTTTTGCGAAATTTACTCTCATGTTTTTCCAATGATACAAAAAAACATATAGCCACTAGTTTCCCAAGAATTTCTTTTAAAAATGCANAATGATACAAAAAAACATATAGCCACTAGTTTCCCAAGAATTTCTTTTAAAAATGCAAAATAAAGCACAGAGTGATACTATTAATACTAGTACTATTAATACTACTAATAATATTCACAAACATTTATTATAACAACTACTNCACAGAGTGATACTATTAATACTAGTACTATTAATACTACTAATAATATTCACAAACATTTATTATAACAACTACTTGTAAGTGCAGACATACAAATTTCGTTGACTTATTCGCTGACAGAGAAGATTTGAAGCACATATTATTTTGTTGTACGTTCATGATTGAACCCCAATAATTTAGACACGGCATTTATTAGTTTGCAATTACAATAAACAGGAGTAATTATTTTGAAGAAAGAGAAAAACAGTACATGATTTTCTCTAAGCGGCAATAGGCAATAAAAAAACGATAGCATATCGAGTAATAAAGGATTTTAAATTGTAGCTTCCTGGAAAATAATTAATTCGCGAAAGTGGTTCACGCGTATATACGTATGTATATATATATATATATATATATATAATGTTTTTCACCTTTATGTTTAAATTAAAACCACGGCTTCTGTAGGTAATATAAAAATAAATCCTAATAGCAGAATGTTTGAAAAATTCACCTAGTACTTTTAACTAAAATTGTTGTTAGAAAAGTAGCGCCGAGAGTCCGCTACTTCACAAACCTGCGTACATTACAAGTTGCATATAACAAAGGCGAACGGAACTGGCGCGCCGTGCTGAGAACGACTGCACATAGGGCACCATAAACTGAAGGTACATGTGCACCACCACGGGTTGCTTGTTAGTACACGTGTGTAAAATTACATGAGCAATGGGCGATTAGCAATTTCTGGTAGAAGTGATTACATTTTATTTCCAACAACACACAAATAGCTGTATTGACGATTAAGGGCTTGCACGTATTTGCATGTTGGTCTATGAACAGGCGGTAGCCGCATGACGCGCCAGTTTCTTTTGCCTTCGTGTTATGCAACCTTAAATATGCATGAAGCTACATAAAGTTCCAGACTCTTGGCGCTGTTTTGCTAACGTCAATTTAAATTTTAAAATACTAGATGAATGTTCCAAGCATTTTGCTACTAGGATTTGTTGTTTATGTTAACCTATAGATGCTGTGATTGGAATTTCGACGTGTAGTTTTAAAACATTTTGTGTGTATATATATATATATAGTACTATATAGCAAATATGTTAACCGTAAATATTTTCCGAACTGCTGAAGGTATCGAAATTTTGATTTCGGATTTTGTAAATGACACTACGTGGCTCATAAGATACCGTCTATGTATGTTCCTAGATGCATACTGAGATATCGATAGGCCTATCAACTTTGGTTTTTTTTAATGGGAATATACATATTTTTTGCAATAGCATAACACATTATTAAGCTGAGAGTTGAGTGACGGAATGATTTGGAAATCCGATGAGCACTTTTTGAGATACAAGAGGACGTGCATTCGATTGTAGCTGTGGCTGTGACTGCTTCATGCGCTGGGATGTCCAGCGGAGTGTTCCTACACAGGTGACTCACGCGCTTCTGGTACAGTAACACAGATATCGAACGCATGCGAAAAGTTGTTTGTTAGTGGTTTTGATGTTATAGATAAATAACACGTGTGTTTAATTTGATGTTCATAACTGTATCCCACCGAGTAAAAATACCTGTTTCAAAGTCCACAGCAATGCAACACCTCCCAGCAGATGACGCAACCTACCCCACCACATCTACAGTCAAATGCATATACCCACGAAAACCCCCTTATATCTCAAAAAGTGCTCCTCGTATTTTTAAAATAATCATGTCACTGAACTCGCCGCTTAATAAAACGTTATGCTATTGGGAGAAATAAGTTTATTCCGACTAAAAAAACCAAAGTTGATGACGTTATCCCAGTAATTAATTACATCTCGGAACAGACATAAACGGTCTTATGAGCCCCCTAGTGCCATTTACGAGTTATAAATCAAAATTTTTATACCTCCAGCGGTTCAAAAGATATTTTGGGTGAACATCTTAGTTGAATAACTCTGCATAACTGTGTGTGTTTGTGTGTGTGTATATATATATATAGAGAGAGAGAGAGCGATAGAGATGGATAGAGAGAAACAGTAAATGCGTTTGTGAATAACATATTAAATATTGTAAAATGTATAACATATTTTTTGCCGTCGTGGTACAAGTATTAAACTTTATTAGGCAATGTGTCTACGCTAATATTATGTGAGTTACTATGTCTACTACTAGGTATCAATCAGACAACTATTGTAAGGTACATATGGTTTCCAACTTATGTTAGATTTTACAAAATTTTATTTCACGGAAGAGATATTATTGTATTCTGTATTCTTCGATAATCAATTTTCTTTAGAATCTTAAGAGAGGTGGAATAAATCTAGCAGTCAGTAAAGGAAATTATTTGCATTAAACAAGTTAAGAACTGAAACGAACTGAATTCTTATCACTTCGATTCAGTTGTATCTTGTGTACTCGCAACCTCCAAAACTAATTGCGGGGTTGAATATACTCTGCTGTGTTGGATTTATTGCACTCTGAGGATGACACGGATACTACTGCAACAGAGAAATAAATATTTGCAGGCGTCTGAGGACTCTTGTTAGTAATGAAATTAACTCACGGCAATAAAATTAAGCACCTCTTAGTACGTATAATGAAAACGCAAATGTTAAAATATTATGTCTTTAATGCAATGATAACAATACGAAATCACACGGACAACAGAGTTAGAAGTAGACGTAGCTACTGCTGTCCCCATTGCAGTAAGATCTTCTACCTAGATAAATGCGTCGACTCANTGAAGTAGACGTAGCTACTGCTGTCCCCATTGCAGTAAGATCTTCTACCTAGATAAATGCGTCGACTCAGATCAGAAGGGAGTCATAGAGCCGTTGTATGCTCTCCTGAGTCAGTCGGTCCACATCTGTTGTAACTGATCGTCGATAACCTGCAGATCAGCACTGGGTCGGAGTTGACTTCCGAAATCACCCTAAACATGTTCTAGTGGGGAAAGATTGGGGGACGTTTCTTGTCACGAAAGTACCTCAGCACTACGCAGGCATTCCGTAGGCACATATTCCGTGTGTGGTCGAGCGTTATCTTGTTGAANTTCTGTAGGTAATATAAAAATAAATCCTAATAGCAGAATGTTTGAAAAATTCACCTAGTACTTTTAACTAAAATTTTTGTTAGAACAGTAGCGCCGAGAGTCCGCTACTTTACAAACCTGCGTACACTACAAGTTGCATATAACAAAGGCGAACGGAACTGGCGCGCCGTGCTGAGAACGTCTGCACATAGGGCACCATAAACTGAAGGTACATGTGCACCACCACGGGTTGCTTGTTAGTACACGTGTGTAAAATTACCTGAGCAATGGGCGATTAGCAATTTCTGGTAGAAGTGATTACATTTTATTTCCAACAACACACAAATAGCTGTATTGACGATTAAGGGCTTGCACGTATTTGCATGTTGGTCTATGAACAGGCGGTAGCCGCATGACGCGCCAGTTTCTTTTGCCTTCGTGTTATGCAACCTTAAATATGCATGAAGCTACATAAAGTTCCAGACTCTTGGCGCTGTTTTGCTAACGTCAATTTAAATTTTAAAATACTAGATGAATGTTCCAAGCATTTTGCTACTAGGATTTGTTGTTTATGTTAACCTATAGATGCTGTGATTGGAATTTCGACGTGTAGTTTTAAAACATTTTGTGTGTATATATATATATATAGTACTATATAGCAAATATGTTAACCGTAAATATTTTCCGAACTGCTGAAGGTATCGAAATTTTGATTTCGGATTTTGTAAATGACACTACGTGGCTCATAAGATACCGTCTATGTATGTTCCTAGATGCATACTGAGATATCGATAGGCCTATCAACTTTGGTTTTTTTTAAATGGGAATATACAAACTTTTTGCAATAGCATAACACATTATTAAGCTGAGAGTTGAGTGACGGAATGATTTGGAAATCCGATGAGCACTTTTTGAGATACAAGAGGACGTGCATTCGATTGTAGCTGTGGCTGTGACTGCTTCATGCGCTGGGATGTCCAGCGGAGTGTTCCTACACAGGTGACTCACGCGCTTCTGGTACAGTAACACAGATATCGAACGCATGCGAAAGGTTGTTTGTTAGTGGTTTTGATGTTATAGATAAATAACACGTGTGTTTAATTTGATGTTCATAACTGTATCCCACCGAGTAAAAATACCTGTTTCAAAGTCCACAGCAATGCAACACCTCCCAGCAGATGACGCAACCTACCCCACCACATCTACAGTCAAATGCATATACCCACGAAAACCCCCTTATATCTCAAAAAGTGCTCCTCGTATTTTTAAAATAATCATGTCACTGAACTCGCCGCTTAATAAAACGTTATGCTATTGGGAGAAATAAGTTTATTCCGATTAAAAAAACCAAAGTTGATGACTTTATCCCAGTAATTAATTACATCTCGGAACAGACATAAACGGTCTTATGAGCCCCCTAGTGCCATTTACGAGTTATAAATCAAAATTTTTATACCTCCAGCGGTTCAAAAGATATTTTGGGTGAACATCTTAGTTGAATAACTCTGCATAACTGTGTGTGTTTGTGTGTGTATATATATATATATATGTATATATATATAGAGAGAGAGAGATAGAGATAGATAGAGAGAAACAGTAAATGCGTTTGTGAATAACATATTAAATATTGTAAAATGTGTAACATGTTTTTTGCCGTCGTGGTACAAGTATTAAACTTAATTAGGCAATGTGTCTACGCTAATATTATGTGAGTTACTATGTCTACTACTAGGTATCAATCAGACAACTATTGTAAGGTACATATGGTTTCCAACTTATGTTAGATTTTACAAAATTTTATTTCACGGAAGAGATATTATTGTATTCTGTATTCTTCGATAATCAATTTTCTATAGAATCTTAAGAGAGGTGGAATAAATCTAGCAGTCAGTAAAGGAAATTATTTGCATTAAACAAGTAAAAGAACTGAAACGAACTGAATTCTTATCACTTCGATTCAGTTGTATCTTGTGTACTCGCAACCTCCAAAACTAATTGCGGGGTTGAATATACTCTGCTGTGTTGGATTTATTGGACTCTGAGGATGACACGGATACTACTGCTACAGAGATATTTGCAGGCGTCTGAGGACTCTTGTTAGTAATGAAATTAACTCACGGCAATAAAATTAAGCACCTCTTAGTACGTATAATGAAAACGCAAATGTTAAAATATTATGTCTTTAATGCAATGATAACAATACGAAATCACACGGACAACAGAGTTTGAAGTAGACGTAGCTACTGCTGTCCCCATTGCAGTAAGATCTTCTACCTAGATAAATGCGTCGACTCAGATCAGAAGGGAGTCATAGAGCCGTTGTATGCTCTCCTAAGTCAGTCGGTCCACATCTGTTGTAACTGATCGTCGATAACCTGCAGATCAGCACTGGGTCGGAGTTGACTTCCGAAATCACCCTAAACATGTTCTAGTGGGGAAAGATTGGGGGACGTTTCTTGCCACGAAAGTACCTCAGCACTACGCAGGCATTCCGTAGGCACATATTCCGTGTGTGGTCGAGCGTTATCTTGTTGAAAGTCTGTACCATGGTGATGGCGAAGAATATAACTGACTTAGGAGGAATAACTTTTAAACAATATTAATTTCCTCAAGGTCGCATCCAGCCATAAGGAATATTGCGGTGGCGATGGAAAAGAGCATATAAAAGCTTCGCACGTGTTCTGTTACCTCAGAATTTTAAGTGTTGACCGTAGAGTTTAAGTTCAAAAATATTTTTAGAAATGATACTGCGTAGTCGTTATAGTTTAAAACACTCTTTAGCTGAAGAATAAATATCGTAAACAGAGGGCACCTTACAGTGATTTTTACTGACTTTGAGTCAAATGCGACGACCCGCACAGCCGCACAGCTTCCGTTTAAAATACATTACGCTCTACTCACCATATATCCACTACTTCACACTAATTCACAACATTGACAGAATGTCTCCTCTGCCATCCGCGTCGTCGTACTCTCACAGATTGGTTATCAGTAGTAGTGCAGAACCGCATCGCTAAACATGACGTCTCACTACTCGTCTTCACTTCATGCCACGCAGTTACAGCGCCACTCCCAACAGCGAGGTTGTCATTCCGACGAACGGCAGCCAACGCATGGCAAGATGTATCCGTAGTCCGGTTGATGCCAGGCGCCTTGACATGCAGGAAGTTGTAGTGTGTCCGGAAAACAGGAACCCAGTGTCATAGATTATTGTTGTACTTGGCACACAATACGATGAGCCTCCCTTGGAATTATCTATCTTGGTCTACCAGAACCTTCATGATGTGTGTGGGTGGCCTGTATCCATTTGTTCCAACATCGGGCCACTCTAACATCGTAAAACTCCAGTGCATATTAATTGCACAATACATCCACTCGGCTTCATACAGACAACCTCAAGTGCTTGTATTGCTTTATAATGTGTCAAAGAGACATAGCCTACTCTGTATGCGTTGACTTTCCCTCACTGTGTTATTTGACTGTTTGACATACTGCACATACCTTATAACACTGTCGCTACAATCGGGTGCAATCCGTTTTGCATTCTGGTGGGTATTTTAGACGTAACAAATGATAACATCTTTAACCATTCACACACCCAGTGATGGTATGTACGTGTACTAAATTACATTCAGTTTAAACTATTTCTTCTGGGTTCTTTTTTTTTCAGTAATTGTAGTAGCAATCCTATATAACCTATATGTGAATAAATTTTTTTTTTATGTTAGTCTCATTTTCTATGAATTACATTGTAACGATTTGTTTAGGATATATATATATATATATATATATATATCACTGCTCACCGACAGAGTTAGTGATCGTGTGGCCAACCCCCCCTCCCATCAGTTACCACCAAAAAAACAAACTCTTTTTTACATGGCTAGCCATAGGTTGAAACACGTATGTGTCTTTCCACCCCTACAACTGTACTCTTTCTGGGAAATGCGAGGGAATAAGTTATCATTTGCTTTTCCTGATTTTCGTTATATTTTCATTTTGGCCTATGGTTTCCTGTTGTCGGACCACATCATTTTTGTTTGTTGTTTTTTTTTTTCATTTATTACATGAATCTCGCCACAAAAAAAATCTGCCTCCCTGCATCGAGAATTCACTCACGCCAGCGAAAGGCTGACACTGGCCAGCAAAATGTCTGAACGCGCGTTCGCCAGTCAGCGCCTGGTATCTCAACTTGCCAGCCGGCAGCGCAGCCAGTAGGAAAACTTTCGTAGCCCTCAGTAGCCAGTCAGACAAGCACGAGGACAGGTGCCAGAGCCTCGCGCAGCCAATCAGCAGGCAGGTGGGCACTTCCACAGCAAAAGGAAGCTTCACGTCATTTCGTCTCTGTGTTGTTACTTGTTCTGTGGGCAGGTCTCGCCCGTCAGACCAATAAACTGGCTTGCCTGCGTGCCAGGCCGTGAACCAAGGACGGCGACACCGGCAATTTACCGCCCGCGCGTGAACGCTACATTAACGCCGGGGTTTATTCGCTGCGACACGCTATTGGCCGCGATAACAATCACACTCCTCCCTTCCCCTCCTCTGCCCAGCTTCCTCGCAAATGTTCGCAAGCCTGTTGCGCTAAATACTCCCCGAGTGTGACTGAGGGGAAGGTTCCCATTACCAACTGGTATTAAACCAACCAATTTATAACTGACCTTGGATTTTTTTACACATTACACTGTGCTCGGTCGTAATGAATCCANGGTATTAAACCAACCAATTTATAACTGACCTTGGATTTTTTTACACATTACACTGTGCTCGGTCGTAATGAATCCAACAGTTCGAAGACTGGTTAATCCTCCTGTCCCACCCTCTTTTCAACGCTCACTTCATTTTGATAAAGTCAATCTTGTGATTGCCTGTTCAAATCTCTCGACTGTGCACAATGAAGAGTTGNAATCTCTCGACTGTGCACAATGAAGAGTGGCAGATTTTATCAGAAAAATTTCGAAATGATGAAGCACTTTATTACACCACTGTTGTTCATTTTCGTCTCGTATTGAGATAGTTAAGTCAGGTACTCTTTTCAACCTTTTCATTGTCTCATTAATTTACGGTCCACCGTGTTGGAAATATGACATTTTTTGATGCGCGCTGTATTTGAACTGACAAAGATTTGGTTTCGTTATAACAACCAAAACAAGCTGTAGGCTTTGTGCTCGGTGACAGTGATATGAATCAATCATAACATAGAGCAGTAGCACGGTTAACGAATCAGTACCCAACAAGGAAGAATATAGANACAGTGATATGAATCAATCATAACATAGAGCAGTAGCACGGTTAACGAATCAGTACCCAACAAGGAAGAATATAGAGCGAGTACTGAGCCTCGAAGTGTAAAGTACCAGCGAAATATAACCTTCCTTTTTAACGTAGTGTTACGCGATGGCTGAATTCGGTCGCTGCCCTTAACCCTTCCGGTGCGATCTAAGGAACGTGTGAAGGCCACGCCGTAATTTGAAGAACAAAGGCACGCCGTCTCGCACATTGCTGCGTGCCGCCGTGATAAGCCTACATAATTCGCGTGATCGNATTTGAAGAACAAAGGCACGCCGTCTCGCACATTGCTGCGTGCCGCCGTGATAAGCCTACATAATTCGCGTGATCGTGGCCTTCGGAAGATTGAATTTCTGCTATTATGTGAAGGATTGTTCTGGTTTAATGCCTTAGTTTCTCTCAGCGTGTTTCGAGGTGCGGCGAACGTTACAAAACTTGGCCACTGAGATTATTTAAGCCACGACGGTCTCCGAACCGACAGTTTTGGAGAGTCGGGAGTTTGGAGGATTANATTTGAAGAACAAAGGCACGCCGTCTCGCACATTGCTGCGTGCCGCCGTGATAAGCCTACATAATTCGCGTGATCCTGGCCTTCGGAAGATTGAATTTCTGCTATTATGTGAAGGATTGTTCTGGTTTAATGCCTTAGTTTCTCTCAGCGTGTTTCGAGGTGCGGCGAACGTTACAAATCTTGGCCACTGAGATTATTTAAGCCACGACGGTCTCCGAACCGACAGTTTTGGAGAGTCGGGAGTTTGGAGGATTATGCGACCTTAAGCGATAAGGCAGCGAAGCGGCGGGCCAGCAGAGCGTAGAGTGGCTACGAAAGTGACCAGCTGGAGTGAAGTCTGCTGACAGAGAGCGACAGTGCAGTGGAGAGAGAGACTGACAGGCGGGACTAATGAACTGTGTGCGTGAGTGTAAGATATCTCAAATTATTGCAACAGTCAGAATTAACATGTGTTAATATCGAGTATGAGTTGACTATAAGCGATATAGAGTAATTCAGAATGACTTAAATTTGAGGTGAGATGGACAATAAGTATTGCGCTCACTGATAACAAAAAGAGCAATGGGGGAAATAAAGAGTTTTACGTTGTAAATAACAGCTGTGTGAATATATTAAAAATCATATTTAATTATTTTGTTTTTATTAAGACCTCCATCCCTGACGAACTCGAATAAGCCCTTCTGGCATCTTGTAAAACTATAGAAGACTGTCTACATTGGGTGTGCGATGGTTGAAAACCATCTACCGAGCGAGTTGACACAGCGGTAAAAAACTGAACTCGCATTCGAGAGGAACCACTTGACACATGTCATATTGTATGTAGAAGCTCAGCTGTCACAACGCACGCCATACACCCACCCCACTCCCTCCCACAAGGGCTACCCAGTAGCCACCTGCCTCAGGACATGTGCCAGCCATTAACGCCTGCGGCGAAGCCAGGCCTGCCCACAGGAAGCAGTTACACATGTCAAGGTTGTAGCAGCGCAGGGCCCTGCACACCACACCGAACAAAACCACGTGAAACTTGGCCACGCACCTAAGAAATGACGAGATAGGCTAGCGATTTACGCCCACGAGAGAATTAAAACACGTGCTGATGATACACCAGCAATAAGGCTGACAAGCTTGGAAGTTGTACCACGAGTCCCCCCAACCCCTAGCAAACTGCGTAAAAACTTGGACATGCGCCGCCAAAAGAGCTGACAGGGTTTGTCAGTAGCACCGCAAGCCACCACCTTCCCTTCCCCCAACAAGGGAAGACACATGTAAGGTTCTAAGGGGGGAGCCCGAGAGTTTAAAAGTCAATTTGCGGGACATGGAGGGGGTCAGTCACATCACATTAGTCGGGTCAGTCATATTAACCGCGCGCCGAGAGAGGAAGTCAGTCAGTCAGCCGAGAGGCCTGGGGGTCGGACCCCGGCAGAGTCAGTCAGTTGCGTCAGTCAGTCGGTTGTGTCAGTCAGCGTGCCAAGAGACGCGAGGCAGTTGGGTGAGCCAGTCGTGGCCGGGGTTCGGTCCCCATTAGAGTCAATGACGTAGGGAGTTAGAACACGGCGCTCGGAAGCGCCACACCAGGATGCGCAAGGAGTCAGGCATCGGGAGTCGTATAGTGGAAGTCAGCCGAGTCAGTTACAACCCCTCGCCGAGAACGGAAATCGAGTAGTGAGCTTCAATGAGGAGTGCCACGTCGAGGGGGAGTAGTACAGTGCAACCCCGCACCGAGAAGGTGGATGCCGGGGTGGGGGTCCGCGAAGGGTCCCTCGGCGGGACGAGGGAGTCAGTCAGCCAATGCCTAAGGAGGAAGCCAGCTGAGTGTAGCACGCCAACGACAGCCAGTCCAAAGGCATGTAAAAGAGCCCCCCAACTCACTAGACAAATACAGATAAATTCCAATGTCACCACTCAGGGACGTGTCCTGTCGCCTAGTGTCCCCCAAGCCATCGGAAACGTAGCCAGAACACTGTAATCAGCCCTTCAGGCCCAAAACTCCCAGAGTCAGTAATGTATGAGTTAATTCTCGGCACAAAGTGCTGAGAAAGTATGAGTAGATTCCCGGAAAAGTAGTTGCATTGCCGGGAAGGTGTGTATGAATTTCCGGTCAAATAAAGCTGTTAAAACCAAGACATTATGAAGTTATTGTTTGATATACCCTATTCAACATTCAAGGCACCTTAAAGCCTGTGCCTGGTAAATTAACTCAGATCCTATGAACCATCCTGTATCACACAGGTGGGGAGTAGCGTCACACTTTCGATACTCGGTTGGGTTTTCCACGATTTTCCTGATTAATTTCAGGCGAATGTCAGGACGCTAGTTACTAAGTAGAGGTCAAAGTATTTCCTTCTCTGCTTGTAAATAATAGTCTAAACACCTCATTCCGACAAGACCTGAAGCTTTAATAATCTTAAACTTCGTCCATTTTGGGACATGATTCTTGCAATAATCGTATCAAATAACGGCTACAAATTATCTACGACAATTTTTTTATCACATATGTCGGTATCGTTGCAAAAATTCAAAGATAATTAATTCATTATTTGCACCCCTACAAAGCAACCAAAAATTTAACTATTAATTTAAACGGGTGTTACTTTAGACAAGGAGGGTGATTTCGTGACACAAGGTTTTTCACTGTTATTTACATTTCACTCCATTTCNACCGAGAAGGTGGATGCCGGGGTGGGGGTCCGCGACGGGTCCCTCGGCGGGACGAGGGAGTCAGTCAGCCAACGCCTAAGGAGGAAGCCAGCTGAGTGTAGCACGCCAACGACAGCCAGTCCAAAGGCATGTAAAAGGGCCCCCCAACTCACTAGACAAATACAGATAAATTCCAATGTCACCACTCAGGGACGTGTCCTGTCGCCTAGTGTCCCCCAAGCCGTCGGAAATGTAGCCAGAACACTGTAATCAGCCCTTCAGGCCCAAAACTCCCAGAGTCAGTAATGTATGAGTTAATTCTCGGCACAAAGTGCTGAGAAAGTATGAGTAGATTCCCGGAAAAGTAGTTGCATTGCCGGGAAGGTGTGTATGAATTTCCGGTCAAATAAAGCTGTTAAAACCAAGACATTATGAAGTTATTGTTTGATATTGTTTGATATACCCTATTCAACATTCAAGGCACCTTAAAGCCTGTGCCTGGTAAATTAACTCAGATCCTATGAACCATCCTGTATCACACAGGTGGGGAGTAGCGTCACACTTTCGATACTCGGTTGGGTTTTCCACGATTTTCCTGATTAATTTCAGGCGAATGTCAGGACTCTAGTTACTAAGTAGAGGTCAAAGTATTTCCTTCTCTGCTTGTAAATAATAGTCTAAACACCTCATTCCGACAAGACCTGAAGCTTTAATAATCTTAAACTTCGTCCATTTTGGGACATGATTCTTGCAATAATCGTATCAAATAACGGCTACAAATTATCTACGACAATTTTTTTTATCACATATGTCGGTATCGTTGCGAAAATTCAAAGATAATTAATTCATTATTTGCACCCCTACAAAGCAACCAAAAATTTAACTATTAATTTAAGCGGGTGTTACTTTAGACAAGGAGGGTGATTTCGTGACACAAGGTTTTTCACTGTTATTTACATTTCACTCCATTTCNCGGGTGTTACTTTAGACAAGGAGGGTGATTTCGTGACACAAGGTTTTTCACTGTTATTTACATTTCACTCCATTTCAAAGAGGCTATTTTTAATGTTCAGTAGTTCAATTGGCACCACTGAATAACTGAAACGTCCCACTGTAAAAGGAGGACATTTAAATGTGATTTTTGTGTTAGTAAGTCATCACAAATTGTTACAAAGTGACCCCGCATACGGTACATCACACCGAACGACACTGATAATTTCACCAGCGAATGCAGGTAAAGATTCTTTCACGTAAACAAGAAGTTCAGACGGAAATTCTCCTGAAATTTAAGCGCAGAATTTAAGGCGCAGGGAGTTAGTTTCTTCGTGAAAACAGAGAGGTAATTTAAGAAGAAATTACAGGTTTCCTCATTTAATTTGGCTGATTTTTGATAGCAAGCTGACACCAATACAATTGTGCTCTCAGAGATTCTGAAAAATTTCCATAATCGGTAGACATGAATGAATGGTTTGAAGGCTTCAAGAGCAGAGACAGAGCTCTATAGAATTAGGTAACAGATGCATTAGAGAATGATAAGTTCTGCGTAAGTGTAGTGTTCCATTATAAAATGGAGCCTTAAATACGTCCCATAGCTCTAGTTGCGAAGTTCGACGAAATACGCCACTTTTCATTCCGGGGTTGCAATAATTCCCCGTAAAATTAACCCAGTATCTATTAGACCAATCGCTTGTTCAGAGATAAAATAATAGTAGCTTATCTTTGGCCTGTGAAAGTGTTTTAAGTTGTATTCTGAAAACATAAAATTACAAATTTTTCTGTGCATATTTGAAGCGATCGGTTTCTTTCACATTTTCATATCGTTAAAGAGAGGTTTTAGATACGATTTGTATAGCATTTTTCTTGTATGTGGCTTTGTAACTAAATATGTATGTATTTTTATGTAACTGCACATACGCGAATACATGTATATATTTACGCACGTATACACACAAATATCCATGAATCCATCTAAAGTAAGCAAGTGTGTTAAAGTTCATATGTATATGCTCATGCTTATACAATTGTAGGTATGATTTTTTATATTTGATTAATGCAACTATGTCTATGAATGAATACATAAATGTATTTCTGCATGTACTTATTTTNATGATTTTTTATATTTGATTAATGCAACTATGTCTATGAATGAATACATAAATGTATTTCTGCATGTACTTATTTTTATTTGTCCATGTTTATCAGTGACATTATAAATGTACACACATATACGTGCAAGCATTTATCTAAATCGGTACATNTTATTTGTCCATGTTTATCAGTGACATTATAAATGTACACACATATACGTGCAAGCATTTATCTAAATCGGTACATATGTAACTATAACCACGTGTTTGTACATATTTGTACCCATTGCTTGACAAGAAAACTACTCTATTATAGCAAAATACTTTGGATTTTACTTCATGTACATGGCATCTCCAATAATGTTTAAGCCACTTTAGACGAAATATTTTCACACGAGCACACCAAATATTCATCGTACGTCGTTAATAACGCATAAGCCACATAAGTAAAACCATTGCAGGGAAGGGTGTTGATAAATATAGGTTTCTCCATGTTTACAAATGTCTTTGAAATCTGTTCAGAAGCGTTCGCAAGAAAGTGTACGGGGCGATCTGGGCGATCTCCTAACCGGAGAATCCGAATTTTTGGGTAGTTATCACAGTACGTTATTATCGGATTATTTCCACGTCTGCACTTCCATAAGAAAAATCTGTAAAGATATATTTTAGTTTTCATATTGAAAATACTTTTCCATCTAAATTAAGCGTCGAAGTCTGAATTTATACATTTATTTTACAATTAATCTCGAAAAATAAATAAGTATGTGGAAACTGCATGAATTCTTTATGGTATAAGTTTGATTACTGCTGAATTTTAACCTTGGAAGTGACAAATGACCTTAAATTTAAAGATGGCCATTGCCAGTTCTGTAATTTTGACAGCGGTCATTTCCACACTTCCGAAAAATTCTTTCATCACTTTAGGTTGTCCCTCCCCCGCCCGATAAAAAATGGGGCGGCGTACGCCACTGACGCGAGAGATGTTGCGCTGTTGTAAGCGACAAATAAAACTTTCCCAGATGGTGTGTAGCGACCCTATACCGGGCCACGAAAACAAAATTCCGGGCCACGTCACCTTACCGTTTTACGTATTGTTGTTCACGCGGTAAAATATTTAACCATTTGTTTCACCCGCCCATGCCCGCGCTCGCAGTCACCCCACTCCACCTGCTTGTTTGTTCGTTCATTCAGTCAGTTTGAGCTTAGTATCAAGACAAAGAGTGCGTATTTTTTGTGTATACTGATTACGTTTCATTTGACGATGGACAAGTGGGTAATAAAACAAAGTGCGGGTTCTGAGAGTGGCACAAACAGTCAAGTAATGTCCAGCCGGAGCCAGGTACGAGTGGTACTAACAAACGGCCGCACGATGCGCAGTATTCTACTCTCACAAAAAAGAAGAAGGTGTCATGGATTCGACAATATTCTGAAGATTATTTACAATATGAATTCATCAAGGGTGTTGATGACAAACCATTGTGTGTTATTTGCTATGCGGCAATTTCAAACGAGTATATGAAACCTTCAAAGTTGAAGAGGCACTTGGAATTAAAAAACCCGGAATACAGTGAGAAGCCAATAGATTTCTTCATTAATGAACTAGAGAATTAATAGTTACCAAAAAAACTATGTCTTCAAATTTTTTGAGCGTGCTCAATCTGAAAACCTTGTAATGGCATCTTATGAAATCTCAAAATTAATTGCTGAAACCGGTTATTCTCACAAAATTGATGATAAGTTCCACCAATGAAAACAGTAGCATTTCGGATATGTTATAAAAAACAGGAGAACCAAATAAATTGGCTGGCTCTATCAAATAACACAGTGAAGTGTAGGATAGTGGAGATGGCAGATAACATCGAAGAAACTGTTGTGGATCACTTAAAAGAGAGTAATTATTTTTCCTTGCAAGTTGATGAAAGTACAGACATATCGGATAATGCTAATATAATGTGTTTTGTAGGATACGATTTTGACAATACAAATCACAAAGAATTTCTCTNTAATATAATGTGTTTTGTAGGATACGATTTTGACAATACAAATCACAAAGAATTTCTCTTTTGTAAACCTCTGACAACAAGAACAAGAGATGATGAAATATTTAATTTGATTGATAGTTACATGAAGGACAATGGCATTGAATGGAAGAGATGTGTGGGACTAAGTAGCGATGGAGCACACACAATACNCTTTTGTAAACCTCTGACAACAAGAACAAGAGATGATGAAATATTTAATTTGATTGATAGTTACATGAAGGACAATTGCATTGAATGGAAGGAATGTGTGGGACTAAGTAGCGATGGAGCACGCACAATGCCAGGCATTCGTACTGGACTTTCTCCGATGATCAAAGCTGTAGCACCAGACTGTGTATGGGTGCATTGCAGCATCNCCAGGCATTCGTACTGGACTTTCTCCGATGATCAAAGCTGTAGCACCAGACTGTGTATGGGTGCATTGCAGCATCCACAGAGAGGCATTGGCCGTCAAAACAATGCCATTATTTTTAACTGCAACTATGCAAGAGAGTGTGAAATTTATAAATTTTGTAAAATCTCGTCCACTGAACTAAAGAATATTCTCTCCTTTATGCAAAGAAATGGGAAGTGAACATGAACATCTTCTTTTACACTGCAAAGTGCTGTGGCTATCAAGAGGGAATGTGTTAAGAAAACTCATTGAACTGAGGGAATAAGATTTAATGTTCTTAGAACAACATCCCCCAACGGCTATAGATGTAATATTTCATTTCAAAGACAGATTCCATGATTTCAATTGGTTAATCAAGGTAACTTATCTTTGTGATATTTTTGATTTCTTGAACAATTANAAGACAGATTCCATGATTTCAATTGGTTAATCAAGGTAACTTATCTTTGTGATATTTTTGATTTCTTGAACAATTAGAATCAGACATTACAAGGCAGCAATGTAACTGTATTTAAAGAGCAAGATAAGGTGGAAACTGCAACAAAAAAAATCAATTTGTGGTCGAGTCGCACGGAAGCAGGAAATAACAAAGGTTTTACGAAGCTAACAGAACTACAAAAAGATCATAACATGAATTTATTGCCGGGTGAGATTTCAGAAGAACATCTGCTATCAAAGAACATCTGCTAGCGCTGGAGACAAATATTAAGAAATATTATCCTCCCATCCACGGAAACAAAGCATGGATAAGGNAGAACATCTGCTAGCGCTGGAGACAAATATTAAGAAATATTATCCTCCCATCCACGGAAACAAAGCATGGATAAGGAATCAATTTACAGTCAATGAAGAATCCGAGACTGACCTTCCGGATTCAGATATTGAGTCTATAATTGAACTGTCTTGTGACACGGCACTCAAAGACACATTTGGCATCATACCACTGATGAATTTTTGGCTTTCTTGCCGTCAGGAGTACCCAGTTTTAGCACAAAAGCGATAAAGTTTCTAATGCCTTTTGTTACGACATATAAGCGTGAAGCATGTTTTTCAACACTGGTTTTCCTAAAAAAAATTAACTTAGGAACCGATACCTTCAGTTTGGTCTAGACTCCTATTTCAATTGTAGAAAAGGACCAAATGTAAAGTTTTTAGTTAACATCTTTTCCTCCAAATATTTTCAAAAATCAATTGTTCTTTGTTGACGTGTGAAGAGTAATTATTTGAGTATGGTTTTAATTTTACTATACTTTTTGTACGATATTTGTTAACGCTTCCTTGTTAAAATATTAAACTGTAATAGACATATAAACATGATTTATTGCGCTTATACACCAGAATCCACAAAAAAGTTTTTAGTGGGTCGTGAAGGAAAAGCTTAAAAATAACTGGCAGTTGCGTGGTTCGTCTTGTGGCAGTAGGAATATGGATCCGGTTGAAGTCTTCTTCGCTACAGTAGGAAAATTTTTTNGTTGCGGGGTTCGTCTTGTGGCAGTAGGAATATGGATCCGGTTGAAGTCTTCTTCGCTACAGTAGGAAAATTTTTTGAAAGCAATTACGGTAGACGGAGAAGCTAGATATAAGGAACTGCCAATTGCTTTCTTGCAGTCCTCGGGCGNAATTTTTGAAAGCAATTACGGTAGACGGAGAAGCTAGATATAAGGAACTGCCAATTGCTTTCTTGCAGTCCTCGGTCGAGGTGGGCCGAACAAACGCAGTGCTGTGTGGTTGCAGTGGCCGTGCGGGCCTTGAACTTCAAAACCGCTAGGTTTACAAAGTGTCTTCCACGCGGGCGTGGCAGACGCNTGCAGTGGCCGTGCGGGCCTTGAACTTCAAAACCGCTAGGTTTACAAAGTGTCTTCCACGCGGGCGTGGCAGACGCCCCGCAGGCGGTTCGCGAACGCGTCAGCCTTGCTTGATGTTGTAAGTCACTAACACTAACACTATGTGGCGTGAATCGTTCACTACAATAAATTATTTGTAAGGACTGAAAATTCAAAAGCACTGTAGTAATAGTTACAATAGATGGAAATTGAATTATAGAAGTGTTTAACTAGGAAAACCTGAGTGCTCTCTCCCCGGTACATTGATTTTTTTGTTTATGTTTATACATAAAACTACAATTCCTGGAAATGAAATTAATGTCAATACATGCAATGTAAAAGCAGTGATGTAATAATATTACATAATGAGTGATACGTGAGGCCACAGTGGTTAGGATAGTGATAGGATGGTATCAAAACGTAGCATGTTGTTAAATCAATTATTTAAATTTACATTAATTATGAAAATAAAACAAAGCTGCAGCTGCTTTTCAACTAAGTTTCAATACGCAAGAGGGTGATTGGAAGGATACTTAAAGTATCATAATATAAGTAAATGTATTCTAATATACACTAGTATCTAAAACTAACAAAACAAATGTTCAATGTAACAAATAGTAACGTATTTGACAACAAAATGTTTCTCTAATAATAATAATAATATGTATATAAAATTATTTTAAATTTTACAACAAAGTTTCCTATTTATACAAGAATGAAAATCTTATAATTCAATATGGAGATGGCATGTCATAACTACATGCTATTGTGTGTGTGGCCACGTTACTATAAATTAGTATAAATGAGACATCTCTTTGTCATAAAATTGACGTAAACAATTAATTGTTTCATTCGTAAACTCTTTTTATGTAGTAGTTTTTCTTCTTCTTAATATTTTTATTGTGGCTAGCAATGAAATATAACTCTTTTTTTTTCAAATTCTTCTAAATGTTAAAATTAATTAAAAAGGTGTTATTCTTCCATTATACATTGTAATTTTCAAACCTTCGATTTTAAATGCTTCCTATTGGTAATCTTAATATGTTTAAGTGTCTTTCTTTTTTTTAAGCAATAATACATTTTTAGAGTAAAGTTGTAATGTAAGTTTTACCGTTACCTGCAGGGTGCAATGTAAGTGGTGTATGTAAAATATGGAAACCGCTGGTTACCTGTGTACGACTCGCGAGCTGCGTTAAATGGTAGAGCNTGTAAGTGGTGTATGTAAAATATGGAAACCGCTGGTTACCTGTGTACGACTCGCGAGCTGCGTTAAATGGTAGAGCTGATGCAGTGTAATGAAAGTGCGCGCCTTGACATTGCTGTGTCTGACGTCAGAACAGGCGTCCTGCTGCTTCTGCTATCGCGTACATTGCTTGCACCACCCTCCGGAGGAACTTTGGATGAGAAGATGCGGCGTCACTGCTGGTTGCTGTTGTTCATGAACGTGCGGTACCGTTGTTCTGAAACTTACAAGGGAATTTATTAACAGAATGCTTTCACAGCTTATCTTAACACCTAATTTGCAGTAAAATTGTACTTTAAAGAAATAATACGGTCTTAATAGTTAATGAGGAGTAGGGTTATTTAAAATTTACGTGTTAATTTTTTCGTGGTATTATTATATGTATATATGGGTTTATTATATATCTGGATGTGTCCGACCTTGGAAGTTTGCATGTTGAGACATGCGTTAAGTTAATTTATTTCAGAATAGTCTTTGTCAATTATAATCTCAGGCAATAAAAACTTTATGCTAACATATGTACGTTTCTGTTTAAAATCAATTTCTTTGGCAATGTCTTTAAATGGGGAATAATTTATTGCAGTTAGCTGTGTGCACAGATAAAGTTCTTAATTATTAAAATGTTAATAAGTATTCTGGACACCAACATATTATAAGTAAATGATTTTGACATTGATTATTAAAAAGTTAAGATAGTAATAAAGAAGAGACTAACGTATACTTAAAAAGTAACTGTAATAGTACTTCCACACACAAATAAGAGGTTATCAAGGTCGAGGGACAACACATAGTATAGTAAAACATTATGACACTGATTATGCAAATAGAATATATTAGAGATGAAAGGAACACATAAATAATTAAATAGGTACTAATTGCCATTCTACTTCCGCACAAAAGGGTAGCACATGGGGATTGGGGAAATCTCTACACAATTATTTACAACAGGGGTGTCAAAAGCGAAATTACCATCATAGTATACTTTCAAGGTGCTGTGTAGTAGAGAAAGGACCCACAGCAAAAATCCAACGGATCCAGATTGTGCCCCCACTGCCTGAACTTTTTCAAGGCCAGTAGAAGAAAGGCCTCTCTGATCAGGTCACCACTCCGCCAGAGGCCCAATGATTGCTCCACGTCTCACGCGAAATGAAAGGTTTGACCTCCTGAGTAAGCACTCCTGACAATTGGGTGCATGTGGGTAAACCATGAGCAGACAGTCACAGTCGAAGTGGATGTGTCTCGGGCACTATTCCCATTTCGTTAAATACCCTTGAAATTACACACAATTATACCTTCTCACATCAGTTTTAGCAGTCTGCGCATCCACTTCAGGACTGGTGTGCAATTTAGCACACCCGAAAGCCCTGGGTAATGAGCTAAGTCCGTGAATCACAATAATGCGTGAACGCAACTGACTTCATTCTGCCCCGTGTCCGTATGGCAATGGATTGTGGGAAANCCGTGAATCACAATAATGCGTGAACGCAACTGACTTCATTCTGCCCCGTGTCCGTATGGCAATGGATTGTGGGAAATGTATGAGAATATTGGGAGTATGAGGAACTTAAAATTAGAGCAACACAAGTAAAGTTTAAAGTGGGCAAGGGGAAANTGTATGAGAATATTGGGAGTATGAGGAACTTAAAATTAGAGCAACACAAGTAAAGTTTAAAGTGGGCAAGGGGAAACATTTGCGTAGCGTGCGCTGGCATGCATTTTCGCAACACAGTGGCGCTCGTGCTGCGGGGAAGTGCTGATGTAGGAATGTGTTGCCTCGGCACCTTGCAACTGGGTAGCGTCGCCTGGCATGTAGCTACGACTGCTCATCCTTTTTCANGTCCTTCTTCAATATGGCAACTTATACCATAATACGGGCTTTCTATCAGCGTACACAATTTCACAGTTAACTGGCATATATTATTGCTATGCATTTTTCTTAAAGATATGTTGACTGATGAGAGAAAATAATAAAATACTGTACTTTTATCTGAGCACAATAATATCTTACTACATTATTATGTCTCGTATGAAATTTCTTCAATAATCATGAGTTGAAAATTAATTTAATGGAAATTGTCACGTGATAATGAATTACACTACAGTAATTGTTTTATTTCAAATAACAAAAACATCCAGCGCACACAGGTGATCTATATCTTAATTTAAATACTAGAATTATATTGCTGAGGTAAATATACGCATCTGGTGACTTGCGGTTCATACTGAAAATCTTTAAATTTTAATAACGTTTGTTATTAAGTTTCAAACAATTGCTTTGTAAATTTAGATATATGGCTGTAAAAAGTAATGTATTATAATTTAAACGTAATACATTTTAAAAGTAGATATTATGACATAATTTTAATTATACAGTTATTTAAAAACTAAAAGTTTTAATTTTAAAATTGGACGTGGCTGAAATTTTGTTATTATTAATACGGAAATTAGCGTAGGTGGGTGGGGAATTTATTGAAATGGGAGTGGATGGTAGAGAAGCTGATGCAAGGCAGCGAGAGGGTAGGGAGGAACCAAGCCTCAACCATTGTTATGATTTTGGTATTTTGTTGATATTTATCCTTAATGGGGATATAGGGCATAGCAAGTTATTGATAAGAGTTATGTAATGGACTCTTAATAATAGAGGTTTATTTAACATTAAGGTTATACAATATTGTTTCAATATAAATATGATTGAATATTAACGGGGGGAGCTATACAAATATACTGAAATATTAAATGATATTATTTTAGAAAGATTTAACCAGCCACGTTCTGAGTAAAGCCTAATTGGAGGGTCTCCACCTTGTTCATGATTCCGAAGGCTGATTAAGATGGCGCAAGTCGACGGTCGGACACACCCATTTTCAGTGGTCTTCTTGTTCCTATGGCCTGATGACAAAAGACACCGCCCACAGACTACACTGTCTTATATCGGCTGCGTTGTCCCCGTTTACTGGCCGGTGGAAGGGGCTTCATGTGGTTTGTGATGTCATAACTTATTTCAGAGATCACGGCCCGTGTCCTGGATAAATAAGTGAAGGTGTGTTCAGGCAGGCCGCTCAGCTGAAGGCCTGACCACAACTCGTAACAACACTTGGGGACTATAACGATGCATGTCATACCCTTTCGTGGATCGTCCTTAGCGCTTCTGTGTGCATGGGCCGCGGACAGCAACTTAAAGCCCTGACGGGAGGCACACTTAATTGCTTGTGTGGTACTTCATAGTGTGACACCCGAAATCAACACATTGTACGTACACGTGAATGTATCAAGTGTTCCGTTTCAGATTATGAACTAAGTTAATATAACTGCGGTCTACTCAAGCAGACAGGCCTCTTGTAGGCAGTATAACCAGCAGTCGGTTGTATTGAAATGTTCCTCCGGGTCAGTTTAATGAACCACCTTGTTAATGTAACGCCCTACACCAGGAATTCATTATCAGAGAANATATATTATTGCTATGCATTTTTCTTAAAGATATGTTGACTGATGAGAGAAAATAATAAAATACTGTACTTTTATCTGAGCACAATAATATCTTACTACATTATTATGTCTCGTATGAAATTTCTTCAATAATCATGAGTTGAAAATTAATTTAATGGAAATTGTCACGTGATAATGAATTACACTACAGTAATTGTTTTATTTCAAATAACAAAAACATCCAGCGCACACAGGTGATCTATATCTTAATTTAAATACTAGAATTATATTGCTGAGGTAAATATACGCATCTGGTGACTTGCGGTTCATACTGAAAATCTTTAAATTTTAATAACGTTTGTTATTAAGTTTCAAACAATTGCTTTGTAAATTTAGATATATGGCTGTAAAAAGTAATGTATTATAATTTAAACGTAATACATTTTAAAAGTAGATATTATGACATAATTTTAATTATACAGTTATTTAAAAACTAAAAGTTTTAATTTTAAAATTGGACGTGGCTGAAATTTTGTTATTATTAATACGGAAATTAGCGTAGGTGGGTGGGGAATTTATTGAAATGGGAGTGGATGGTAGAGAAGCTGATGCAAGGCAGCGAGAGGGTAGGGAGGAACCAAGCCTCAACCATTGTTATGATTTTGGTATTTTGTTGATATTTATCCTTAATGGGGATATAGGGCATAGCAAGTTATTGATAAGAGTTATGTAATGGACTCTTAATAATAGAGGTTTATTTAACATTAAGGTTATACAATATTGTTTCAATATAAATATGATTGAATATTAATGGGGGGGAGCTATACAAATATACTGAAATATTAAATTANGGAGCTATACAAATATACTGAAATATTAAATTATATTATTTTAGAAAGATTTAACCAGCCACGTTCTGAGTAAAGCCTAATTGGAGGGTCTCCACCTTGTTCATGATTCCGAAGGCTGATTAAGATGGCGCAAGTCGACGGTCGGACACACCCATTTTCAGTGGTCTTCTTGTTCCTATGGCCTAATGACAAAAGACACCGCCCACAGACTACACTGTCTTATATCGGCTGCGTTGTCCCCGTTTACTGGCCGGTGGAAGGGGCTTCATGTGGTTTGTGATGTCATAACTTATTTCAGAGATCACGGCCCGTGTCCTGGATAAATAAGTGAAGGTGTGTTCAGGCAGGCCGCTCAGCTGAAGGCCTGACCACAACTCGTAACAACACTTGGGGACTATAACGATGCATGTCTTACCCTTTCGTGGATCGTCCTTAGCGCTTCTGTGTGCATGGGCCGCGGACAGCAACTTAAAGCCCTGACGGGAGGCACACTTAATTGCTTGTGTGGTACTTCATAGTGTGACACCCGAAATCAACACATTGTACGTACACGTGAACGTATCAAGTGTTCCGTTTCAGATTATGAACTAAGTTAATATAACTGTGGTCTACTCAAGCAGACAGGCCTCTTGTAGGCAGTATAACCAGCAGTCGGTTGTATTTAAATGTTCCTCCGGGTCAGTTTAATGAACCACCTTGTTAATGTAACGCCCTACACCAGCAATTCATTATCAGAGAANAAATGTTCCTCCGGGTCAGTTTAATGAACCACCTTGTTAATGTAACGCCCTACACCAGCAATTCATTATCAGAGAAACCAATACCTTTCGAAACCGGTTTCAGCTAAGAGCACAGCATTTCTTCATCAGGCTCGAACTGTTAGCATCTGACTCGGGCTTTGAAATCTCTGGAACTGTTCACTCATGGTACTGCACGCACGTCATAGATTCGAGCCTACTTGCAAAACTAGAAGCATCGAACTTAACTTTTTCTTTCTTATATGGCATGTAACATATCGTATTCCCTACAGACCCCAACCACTCTCTCGTAGTTTATCGCAGTATGAACTTAACGCTGGTCACCGTCTCTGCGATAGTAGTTCCGCACTGTGTTGCGATGCAGAGGGCTGCTGTGGCTTTGATCCCTGAACTTTAATATCAATTAATGCAAATTCGGTATGTGGGCCGTCTTACTGAAGTAATTCTCAAGAAAAATGTGTTGGGGCGACAAAAAGAGAATTTTACAAATGCATAACATTTTCAGCCTTCTGGTTCACCAAACGTTTTCTGACCTTCTGACATTGAATGTATTTGCAAACATAAAAAGACCAGGACACTTTAACAAAATAATAAAAATTCCCTTTCAATTTTATAATGAAGTAGATTGAAGATGAACGATATCAAAAAAGACAAAAACGATGACAGTCAAACATAACTAAATGAAATTTCTTATTACACATGAACATACAAATTTCTAAATCATGGCTTATAAACGCCCCCGCTATCTACCGGCAAATTTATGCAGATCTCGGGAGGGGGAAGGGGACATAGTCTGTACTCAAAAATTCACATAAAAGGTACATGCATTCACATCCCACTCGAAATTCGAACTTTGAATTCCCCACACCTTATGATGTCGTTCCAACTAACTAAGTNACATGCATTCACATCCCACTCGAAATTCGAACTTTGAATTCCCCACACCTTATGATGTCGTTCCAACTAACTAAGTTACCACAGTTAGCTAAACACGCTTAAGATTTTAGTTTCTTTACCGATTCAGACGTTCCTTGGAGCTATATTAGTAGCTAATGATTGTAGTACGATACATCGTGAGGTCATTCTATTGAAATTTTGCACTTGACGACAAATCTGATAGACCTCATCATTGATCTTAAGCAGAATCCTGTAAGGGCATTCCAAAAATTTCTGTAGCTTCTGGGAGTGCCATTTTCTCCTCTGTGGGTTGTACATTCACACGAGTTGTCCTTCTTGAAATACCTCGCCCAACATTATCCTGTCATACCACGTCTTAATCCTGTCACTATTTATTCTGAGGTGCTTTCGAGCAAAATCATGAATGCCAACAAGTCTGTTACATAAATAGCTTACATTATCAGGGGCTGCTGCTTCCTATTCTGTCGGTCGGCCAAACAGGAGGTGACTAGGAAGGCGCGGCTCTCTTCCGAACAACATCCTTGCTGGTGTTACCCTTGTAGACTCGTGAACTGCTTAGCGGTAAGCAAGAAGAAACAATGACGAGTCGCAGTCCTTGTGGTTGTCAGCCACAAAGATCGACAGGTACTGCTCAAGAGTGCGGTTAAGCCTCTCGACCATTCCATCCGACTGAGAGTGTAATGCTGTAGTCCTAATCTTTTTCATTCCCAAAATATGTGTTACCTTCAGGAACACCGTAACTTCATAGATCCTCCTCTGATCAGAATAGTGTTATAGTGGCACCCCAAACTTCGAGAAGATATGTTCTATGAGTGCATCTGCCACAGTACATGCATCTTGGTTTGGGAGGGGAATGAATTCAGCCCACTTAGTAAAGCTATCTTGGGCCACCAAGAGGTACCGATTGCCTTCTCTCTGTGAAAGGCAAGGATCCCTGAATATCCACTGCGATCCTCTAGAACGGGGTTCCAACATTGTATTTCNCCTTCTCTCTGTGAAAGGCAAGGATCCCTGAATATCCACTGCGATCCTCTAGAACGGGGTTCCAACATTGTATTTCTGGAGGTGACCTTTTACCCTGGTCCTTGGGGCCTTCCTCGCAGTGCCAGTGTCACACATTAGGTACCACTTCTCAGCATCCTCCCAAGAATGAAGCCAGTAGAATCTCAGTCTATCTCTGCCAAGGGCCTTATTAACACCAAAGTGCCCACTTGCTGCCGTATTGTGCAGTTCCTTTAAGACTTCCAGAACACTGCATTCTGANCCTTATTAACACCAAAGTGCCCACTTGCTGCCGTATTGTGCAGTTCCTTTAAGACTTCCAGAACACTGCATTCTGACAGCACCAACTGTGAACATGTGTTTTTTTTTTCATAATTACTTTCCCAGTTTCGGTAAATTATGCCATTCTTCAGTACGAGGGAATTTTATTGTGCTCAGTATGCTTTGAATGCTGCGCTCAGGATAAATATATCTNTATGCCATTCTTCAGTACGAGGGAATTTTATTGTGCTCAGTATGCTTTGAATGCTGCGCTCAGGATAAATATATCTTCCTATCTTGGACAACAGCCATCTTCTTTCCTTGTTTAGTGATGGCTGCATAGTGGTTTCATTCAGATGATCTTTCCTAATACCCTCATCACTCCAGGTAGGTAACCCAGCACAAGCTAAAGAAGCTAGAATTTTTGTCCTCCGTACCTTCAGCGATTCACCACTCTTTCCTTCCTGGCATTCGCAATTACGACAAAATGGTACACATGGCCTCCTTGACAGTGTATTGATATTGCTGTGAATACATCTGGATATGTGATGCATTTCAAAGTCATATTATCAAAGATGCTGTATCCACTGGGCTATTTGATCATCGGGGTTCTTGAAGTTTAGTAGCCAGCATGATGAATCATCGTCTGTTCTTAGAATAAAATGTCAGCCATAAACGTAGGGGTANTCTTGAAGTTTAGTAGCCAGCATGATGAATCATCGTCTGTTCTTAGAATAAAATGTCAGCCATAAACGTAGGGGTAGAAGTGTGAAATTGCCTTTACTGTGGCGAAAAGCTCCCTACATGTAACACAGTAATTTCTCTCAAGCTAATGCAATACTTTACTAAAGTATTCTAGTGNGTGGCGAAAAGCTCCCTACATGTAACACAGTAATTTCTCTCAAGCTAATGCAATACTTTACTAAAGTATTCTAGTGGTCTTTTTTTCCCCATCTTTAACCTGAAATAACACAGCCCCAATGCCTACATAACTAGCATCTGTATCCGAAATCCAGGAACGGTGGAGATACCACAAAGAAACCACAATTTTCTTTAGTTTACTAACAGTATTTTATCGCTGAGTGGTTCAATGAAATCTCCTTTTCGCATCAGTCAGTTNACAATTTTCTTTAGTTTACTAACAGTATTTTATCGCTGAGTGGTTCAATGAAATCTCCTTTTCGCATCAGTCAGTTTATGTAATGGCTTGGTGATCATGGTGATCCCAGGTAAAAATCGATGATAATATACACATAATCACAGAAAACTCCGCACTTCAGTTTTGTCGGTTAGTGTCCGCTAATTTCTTATTGCTTTGGTCTTCTCAGGGTCTAATTCGATTCCATGGGCTGACAATTAAAGTCCCAAAAAATTTATTTTCTTTTGGAACAGATGGCAATTCTTAGAAACCAGTTTCAAGTTGGATGTGGTCACCTTCTGGAATACAGAGTCTAAGCACGATAGTTGCTATTCAAATGTCCTTCCGGTCACAACAATATCATCTAGGTAAACCTGGCAGATATCTAATGGCAAAACGTTTTCCATCAGGCATTTGAAGATAGCAGGAGCATCACATTGCCCAAAAGGCACAAGTTTGAACTGCGAGGTTTCTATCCCTTGGACACAAAATTCAGTCTTCTCTTTATCCTCTAGTGCCCCCACACTGCCCGTTCCCACTCTCCATGTCCAAAGTAGAAAACCATTACGAACCTGCCAGGCTGTTTTTGTGGCATCTATCATTGGGAGTGTATAAGAGTTTTTCTATGTCACATTATTAAACTGGTGATAATGTACAACTGCCTCATACAAAGCTAGTGGCAGTCGTCTTGGTGATTGCTCTATGGGCCCGGCATCTCCTGTATTTATGTGGTGGCAGGTCGCCTTAGTCCTTCCAAGATCATTTGGTCCACATGAGAATGCATCCCTATTTAATTGCAGTTGTTCAGAGACAGCCTTCTCCTACCAATTGTTAACATTTATTTTGTTCTTTCTAGATGGTCCCCAGTACTCCTGGTAGAGAACATTCTATTTGTTTTACTCTACATTATTCTGGAAAATGAGGGAAATACCTGTGTGCCCTTCTTGCGAACACCTATCACGACCGTCTCCTCAAGACGAATAGCACTACCGAACAAATTTCTCATTCTAACTGGAAAACTGTCAGAATTAGAGAAGAGACCATAGTCCTTGCTTTAGCTGGCAGGACGCCAATCCTCTCTGCTGGCTCAATTAGACCCAAACGCCTGACAAACTTTCCTTGACATCTACCTGGAATGACAATTTCTTTAGAAGCGGGCAGCACAATGGGTTGACCTCATACTACTGGGCAGCTAACTGGGGAGGACAAATCGTGCCATGTTGATACCAGAAACTCTGTACTGCTTATTTCCGCACACCAAGTCGAATATCGATACAGCACCCCAGCCTACGTGGTACATCAAAACCCAAAAGACATTCATCGTCTATTTCGGCTATGTAAACTTCGTACTCTATTCCAAGGTNATTTCGGCTATGTAAACTTCGTACTCTATTCCAAGGTCACCAAACATTATGATCACTTTTATCATACCGATAATTGGTGTGGTCTCACCTGCTATTGTATCAAATAGCACCGTTCCATGCTGCTGTCGNTCACTTTTATCATACCGATAATTGGTGTGGTCTCACCTGCTATTGTATCAAATAGCACCGTTCCATGCTGCTGTCGGGCGATCGCTGGGGGGAAGGCCCGTGGATGTATGATCTTTTTACTGTTATGGTCGTCCCAGTATCGACTACCATCTGGCAAGGAACATCATCCAGGCTCCCCTCCACAAGTATTGCATCCCAATGCGGTTTCACTGACCGTACATGTAAGAAAATTTGGGCCTTCCCTCCAGCACTCTTTGACCTTCGCCCCATAAGATCGCTNGTTTCACTGACCGTACATGTAAGAAAATTTGGGCCTTCCCTCCAGCACTCTTTGACCTTCGCCCCATAAGATCGCTATTTACAAGTCTTCTGAATGTGCTGTATTCTCACCTGCCTCTCGCTGCCTCTTTTTTCGCTGCTGCTTCTGTTGCTGATGTTGTGGGCAGTAGGCTCCCAGAAGCCCTGGCTGTTCACATGACTAACACTCCGGTAGGGGAGGCGAAGCTCTGTAGCGCTGATCCTGGAAGCGATGTCCAGCACAGCCATCTACAACTCCATCAGTGTCTTCTTCACGCTGTCTTCGTCGTCCTCATTCAGTGTCACTGCCCGTGCCGTACGTCGGGGTGCACCCCCAGTCTTGCTGACTCCACCTCCAATGCTCGGGCCAGTGCGTCCTGCATGTTGTGGTGTGCAGCGAGACGTAACACTTGCCGTATCTCTGTGTCGACGATGGCATCGATGAAGAAGTCGACTACTATGATGTTATGCGCCTCGTCGGGGCACCCTTCCAGATATAGGTGGGAGAACTGCACCATGTCTTGCCATAGCTCCTACAGTGGCCCTCCTGTTCGCTGGGTACGACTTCGCAGCTGTGCATGGTCGGCATGTCACAGGTACCGGTCGCCGAAATGTAGCTCCAAGGTCGATACCAGCGTGGGGTACTCTAGTCGATGTCGCTTTGGAAGAGATTGCAGTATGCTAAGTGCGGGCCCTCTCAATACAGCCGTGAGGTAATAAGCCCGCTGTTTGGCTGACCAGCCATTTAGGGTAGCGACTATTTCAAACTGGTGTTCGTACCCACGTCAAGAAATCTGAACATTTTAAGAGGGGGCCTTCCTCATTCCTGGCTGCGCGACACCAATGCCGCACATCTTCGTGCTCGCCTCCGTGGCTGCTGCGTTTGTTACTACTTGTACTGCCGCTTCACCTTTGTCAGCTGCCGGCGTGGTGACGGTGAAACTTCGTAGTTGAAGAGATTGGTGCAATTCTTTCTCTAATGGACTGATGTTCTGTTTCAGTTCATTCTAGACGCTGAACTTCCTTTCTCAGGCACTGTCCACTACTTCAGTTACACTGTCCACTTTTTTATTTACACTGGCAATCTTCTTGTCCACATGGTTAACTCTCGTATTCACCATCACGCCAACGCCCTCTATTTTACTGTCTACGTTTTAATTTACAGTGTCTATTTTCCTGTCTACATTTNCGCCAACGCCCTCTATTTTACTGTCTACGTTTTAATTTACAGTGTCTATTTTCCTGTCTACATTTTCATTAAAAGAGTAAAATTTTCCTGTCTACATTCTTGTTTTACAGTATTTACACTGTCAATTACAGAACTTATTTGAATATTTTCAATTTCATTTATACTCTCTTTCACACAACTAATTCGGTTATTTAGAGTTCCGTTTACACACTCTGTCATACCACTGATAATGTTATCAATGTTGTGCTCACTTGGCTACTTAACCCCTCAATTAATGCTGACAGTGCTTCCAGTTCTGCGGACATTTTTCAAGTTAACTTTCACTGCGATTGCTATACAAATCAGTTTGAATTTTGGGCCTACAAATATAACAATTGATTAATTTGTTTGAAATGTCACTAATTACTAACCTGTTGCCTAATTGATTCACAATCGATTAATTAACAATAGCCACCATCCCATTTCTGACACCAATGTTACTTAGAGGCCTGAGGGGCGTGTCTGAGTTCGTGAGAGATGGAGGTCTTAATACAAATAAATAAACTATATTNCGCCAACGCCCTCTATTTTACTGTCTACGTTTTAATTTACAGTGTCTATTTTCCTGTCTACATTTTCATTAAAAGTGTAAAATTTTCCTGTCTACATTCTTGTTTTACAGTATTTACACTGTCAATTACAGAACTAATTTGAATATTTTCAATCTCATTTATACTCTCTTTCACACAACTAATTCGGTTATTTACAGTTACGTTTACACCCTCTGTCATACCACTGATAATGTTATCAATGTTGTGCTCACTTGGCTACTTAACCCCTCAATTAATGCTAACAGTGCTTCCAGTTCTGCGGACATTTTTCAAGTTAACTTTCACTGCGATTGCTATACAAAACAGTTTGAATTTTGGGCCTACAAATATAACAATTGATTAATTTGTTTGAAATGTCACTAATTACTAACCTGTTGCCTAATTGATCCACAATCGATTAATTAACAATAGCCACCATCCCATTTCTGACACCACTGTTACTTAGAGGCCTGAGGGGCGTGTCTGAGTTCGTGAGAGATGGAGGTCTTAATACAAATAAATAAACTATATTNTGTTACTTAGAGGCCTGAGGGGCGTGTCTGAGTTCGTGAGAGATGGAGGTCTTAATACAAATAAATAAACTATATTTGATTCTTAATATATTCACTCATCTATTATTAACAGCATTAAATTATCTGTATCCACTATTACTCCTTTTATTTCACAGTGAGCGCAATATTTAATGTCTATTTCAACTCTAATGTATCTATTTGTCACATCCTTTTGTCTCTGTTTGGTTATTGACAATTAACTCATACTCATCATTAACACACATTCGGTGTATCTGTTGTCCTCATTTATAATGCCATTCTCTCACGCATCCAGTCCAATAGTCCGGCCTGCAGTCGTACTCTTCACTGCTCTGATGTTCGCAGACGCAGATTTTCCTCCCGTTGGTCAATTCTCTCACTGCGCGCTTCTCTTCTCATTAGTCTTCTATCGCTGAAAATAATCCATTCAACAACTGCCGGCTCCAAGGCCTGACACGCCTTTTATTGCCGCTGGCCTTTACCTGGAAGGTTCGCTGCACCCCAAGTCTAGCTAATATAAACGAGGTCAGTAATCCAGAGCATTCTTCAGATGTATCAAAGGCACCCGATACACAAAGTCGGGAGCCGCACGTGCCTTGGTAGGCGTAACATGCACGCTTTGTATACGTTCCTTTGACTTGCTACTGTCGCGTCTCCGGTTGCAACTGATAGCGCGCGTGCGTCAATAAATCATCCAACTACTATGNCCTTTGACTTGCTACTGTCGCGTCTCCGGTTGCAACTGATAGCGCGCGTGCGTCAATAAATCATCCAACTACTATGTCCTTTACTTCCACTTGCTCGCGCGGGTCAAAACAGCGAGCGCGAAACAATACTTTGAGCTAAATTGTATTAATATTGTGTCAAATCGCCAGGGTCGTAACCGAGTTCGTAAAGGGTGTGGGTCTAAATAAAAATAAAATAACTAAATAATGTTTCAGTTTTTTTTATTATTAATAATGCTTTAAATTAGACACAGGTATTACAAAAAAAAATTAAATTATCTGTATGCATTCTTTTAACTNCCTTTGACTTGCTACTGTCGCGTCTCCGGTTGCAACTGATAGCGCGCGTGCGTCAATAAATCATCCAACTACTATTTCCTTTACTTCCACTTGCTCGCGCGGGTCAAAACAGCGAGCGCGAAACAATACTTTGAGCTAAATTGTATTAATATTGTGTCAAATCGCCAGGGTCGTAACCGAGTTCGTAAAGGGTGTGGGTCTAAATAAAAATAAAATAACTAAATAATGTTTCAGTTTTTTTGTATTATTAATAATGCTTTAAATTAGACACAGGTATTACAAAAAAAAATTAAATTATCTGTATGCATTCTTTTAACTTGCTATTCTCAGTGAGCGCAATATTAAATGTCAATCTCAATTCCTACTAAAGTGATTATCACTGTCTTTATATTGGTTACAGTAATTTAATTCACACTTCATATTTACACATAGCCAATTCAACTGTCTATTGCCATCATTATCTCTCATGCTTCCAGTTTATGAGTCCCGCCCGCCAGTCTCACTCTCCACTGTACCAACGTTGGCATCCACAGACTTCACTCTCGTCGGTCATTGTCGTCGCCACCGCTCGTCGCTTCGTTGGCTCTGCACACCTAGCGCTTAACGCCGCACAAGACTCCAGACTGCAAACTGTCTACTCGGAGGCCCACGTGGGGGATTACCCACACCCCGAGTCTCCCTGAGGGAGTCATGGTGATGACCAGAACATTCTTGCAATGATAACCCAAGTAATTAACTACCCCAAGGATGGGAGTGGTATGAGCCCTGATAGCCTTGCTGAGCACAAGTCAATCGTTGGCCACGCTTATTTGTTCTGCGCGTTTCTCTGGTTACTAGTGATATCTGCATGCGCCCAAGGAGGGAAAGATGAAAGGTATGAAGATAAAAGCCGCTTCTCGGAATATCTGCACATGCTTCTCCGGTTACTGGTGATAGCCATTAAGAACTGAACTTCTAACACCAGAAGGGGGAGGGCAAGGGAAAAGACGCAGTGTGGCGGCATATAACAATACAGCGCATATCAAAAAGTTAAATCCAATTTCTCAAGGCTATAAACTTTTACATGCATGCTCATAAAACCTTCGGGTGAATTTTAAAATACGTAGAAAAATGCTAAGTTTTAATTTCATTTTCACAATTGTTCAATGTACCCTCTATCGAACGCACAGCATTCGTCTAAACGATAGTAAAACTCGTCCCATACTCGTGCGAGCATGTCAGGCGTTTCCGCAGTCACTGCTGTTGTTATGTGGCGTCGCAGTTCACCCGCAGTTGTTGGAAGGGGAGACACGTAGATAGAGTCTTTCACAAACGTCCATAAGAAAATTTCACATACTCTGAGATCAAGCGACTTTGGAGGCCTGTGGTGCAAAACCCCGTAAGCCCCTTATGTCCGAACCGTTTTCAGGAAGCTCATTGTTGAGAAATCCTCTGACATGCAGGTGCCAGTGCGTTGGTGCTCCGTCCTGTTTTAAAATAACAGTATCGGAAAGTTCTCGTCATTGCGGAAACAGTCAGATCTCCAACATACCCAGATATGACATTCCCGTAACGGTATTATCCGCAAAAAAGAACGGACCACACACCTGCTCTCGGGAAACTACGCAAAACACATTCAGCCTTGGAGAGTCTCGCTCATGCTCGACTATGGCATCTGACCGCTGTGTTCTCCATATTCGCACGTTGTGGCGGTGCACTTTTCCACTTAAATGGTACGTGGCCTCATCGCTGACCACGAACCGTGAACAAATGTTTTCATTGTCCATCTCCATGCCCAGAATGAATTCACATAATTCAAGACGTCGTTGTTTATCACCATCACAAAGGGCTTGCAGCACTTGAATCCTCTGTATGGTTTGAAAAACAATCATCGCCGCATAACACGCCAGACAGTCATGTGGGAGATGGCCAGCTCTCAGCAGCCACGGCGAGTAAACTTATGTGGACTCCTCCGTAAAAAACACTGCCGGATGCGCTCGACGTATTATTCAGGCACACGAAGGCGTCCTGTAGACTTCCCCTTACATAAACGACCTGTCTCTTGAAAATGCTCGTGCCACCTGTCGAATGCTCCTCGCAGTAAGAGGTGCAGTGCCATTTTGTCGAAGAAAATCACGCTGCACAGTTAAAACTGACTCATACTTGTTGAAACGGAGAACGCAAAACGCTTTTTGTTGCTTTTTATCGCATCCCGACGCACACTGAAAGAGCGCGCTAGCAGCACAAGCTGTAACGCCACCAGGACGACACCTACCGGCAATTAAGTGAACCGGCGACTTGCACTGCGCCAAGGGAAACTTTACATTTCGATGTGCATTTTACAATTTACGGCGAGGCCCCNTACATAAACGACCTGTCTCTTGAAAATGCTCGTGCCACCTGTCGAATGCTCCTCGCAGTAAGAGGTGCAGTGCCATATTGTCGAAGAAAATCACGCTGCACAGTTAAAACTGACTCATACTTGTTGAAACGGAGAACGCAAAACGCTTTTTGTTGCTTTTTATCGCATCCCGACGCACACTGAAAGAGCGCGCTAGCAGCACAAGCTGTAACGCCACCAGGACGACACCTACCGGCAATTAATTGAACCGGCGACTTGCACTGCGCCAAGGGAAACTTTACATTTCGATGTGCATTTTACAATTTACGGCGAGGCCCCCGTCTTAATTTATGTATAACGTATAGTGTTGTGAAGTCGGATGATTGCTTTAGTTACGTGCTGTATAATAAAACTTTTTTCAGAAATAATTCGAAAAGAAATGCGTTACGATCTCAGACGTTTAGGTATGTAGATAATTAATTAAGGGAAAATTTGTTAAAACATTGCTTAAATTGAGAAGATAAAAACTTCGTATCCACTTTAGTTTCAGGTCGTGTTCCGTTTCATGTATAAACGCAGTTGCTAGAAAACTCGTGCGATGTTGTTCGGTTAATAAATACACGAATGATTAAGCATCCCGCCTACCCCCAGCTATTTTAGCGTTCGTGGTCTCAAAGAGCGTGAGGTAACTCACCACTATTCTCATAGTCTCTACGAGCAAGGCGCTCAATTGGTGTGCAGTATTTCCGTAGTGGTTAGACTACTCGCCTTCCACCTTGGTGAACCTCAATTGATTCCCGGCAGGGTTGCTCCCGGATTTTCGCAGACGGGAATAGTCCCGGACGATGCTGCTGATCGGCGGCTTTTCTTGGGGGTTCTCCCGTTTCCCAAGCCTTTGCATTCCGGCACTGATCTAAACTCAGCTCACTTCACCCCTATCGGCTCTCAAGCCCTCCATGTTAACAACAGCCCAAATTTGTCCATTCTCCACTTACGTCAGCGACTCGCCTGAACGTGACTTTAAGCGCTGACGCTATGTATTTATGGCACGATAATAAAGATAAAAGTATTACGCTTGTCTAAAGACAAACAATGAAATTCCCTAATCGAAAATTCAGCGACTAAAAATTGTTTTGAGAACATCTGTTTCAGCCATTTTCACGTCCAAAAAATAATGCTTGAGAGTTGAAGAGAGAACATAAAATTTTTCATTAGGCACGAAACGCTTCTTAAATGCCTTTAGTGATCAGGCACTGCTACAAAATATCCAACAGTTCTTTAATCATAATTTTTTCTGCCGAACGTCTGCAACATACTTCATTCGTAAGTCAGGCGAAGTCCTTAAACCGGAACAACGACGATGCACTTATTTGCCATGTTGGTTTAAAATGACACAGCACGTAAACAAACATGACATACGTTAACATTACTTTGCATATTTTAATGTTAATGCTTATTATCTACATAGCTGAAACATACTGTTGAATACATAAATACACGCGTCTTGTACACTAGAGAGCCAAAAAAACTGGTATAGGCGTGCATATGCAAATAACAGAGGTATGGAACCAATCAGAGTAACGCGATGCGGTCGGCAGCTAGATCGGTTACTGCTGCTACAATGGCACGTTATCAAGATTTAAGTGAGTTTGAACGTGGTATTATAGTCGGCGCACGAGAGATGGGACATAGCATCTCCGAGGTAGCGATAACATTTGGATGTTCACGTACGACCATTTCACGAGTGTACCGTGAATATCGGGAATCCGGTACAACATCACATCTTCGACATCGCTGCGGCCGGAAAAAGATCGTGAAAGAACGGGACAAACGATGACTGACGAGCATCATTAAACGTGACAGACGTGCAACCCTTTCTCAAATTGGCGCAGATTGAATTTGTGGACTACCCTGCAGGATTCATGGTGTGAATTGCCTCCTGCATTCCTTCAGGCATTAGTCGGGTCCATGTCACGTCGTCTTGTGGCACTTCTGCGTGCTCGGAGGGCCCTACACGATATTAGGCAGGTGTACCAGTTTTTTTGGCTCTTCATTGTAGATACACGCCTACACTGAAGAGCATCATTGGAAGCGCGCATGAGTGTACCTGCGCTCTGGTGGCCAGGGATATGTGGTTCATCTGTACAACGAGGAAGACTTTCTCTCTGCCGGTTGCGAAACTCTCGGGACACGGTGCCTCATCGCGCATTCAAGGCTTCGCGGTGCGGAACCTCCGGCGGTGGCAGAGCGGCGTGTCGCCCGCCTCGAGTCACAGAGTAGAGAAGTACACAGAGGCAAAATTGCCTTGCTGTTCCNACGGCGGCAGAGCGGCGTGTCGCACGCCTCGAGTCACAGAGTAGAGAAGTACACAGAGGCAAAATTGCCTTGCTGTTCCTCCGATTTGGGCCTTCCGTCTGATTTGATAATGCCCTTTGCTACGAGGGGGGTTGGCGAGGAGGAAGGGGAACGGTACTAGGTACCGGCCTTTCCCCGAATCTGAGTCTCATGCGCATCCGGGAGCACTGGGCCGTTTAAGTATGTTAAGGGGCAATATCACCACGCTTAGTTTAAAAAAATATGAAAGAAATATATGCACGCACGCGTTAGGTGTGTATGTAGTGTTTTGATCAATTTAACTTATTTTCGGACTAAGTATGGAGGTTAAAAATTGAAAAGATCCCAGTGGTACTTCAAAAATAAAAAGAGCCGATTTTAGCTTTGTTTTTGTGGGGGTTGACGTAGATGCTCCAGGAGTAACTTGCTAATAGGTAACAGCCACCCGGACGGGAGGTTTGGGGAGGCTAGCGCTGGTCCCACCGGTAAATTTGATTGGCTACTGTATGCTGCAAATGTTCCCTATTGGCTGGGCTACCTGTTGACGAGTATGTTACCATACGTTCATTTCCCTAAGGCGTTCCAACATTTTACTGGCCAGTGGCGCCATTTTGCTGGTGTGTGCGGTTGGTGTTCCCCATACAATCAGTTGTTTCGATTCTGTATTCTNATTTTAGCTTTGTTTTTGTGGGGGTTGACGTAGATGCTCCAGGAGTAACTTGCTAATAGGTAACAGCCACCCGGAGGGGAGGTTTGGGGAGGCTAGCGCTGGTCCCACCGGTAAATTTGATTGGCTACTGTATGCTGCAAATGTTCCCTATTGGCTGGGCTACCTGTTGACGAGTATGTTACCATACGTTAATTTCCCTAAGGCGTTCCAACATTTTGCTGGCCAGTGGCGCCATTTTGCTGGTGTGTGCGGTTGGTGTTCCCCATACAATCAGTTGTTTCGATTCTGTATTCTNCTGGCCAGTGGCGCCATTTTGCTGGTGTGTGCGGTTGGTGTTCCCCATACAATCAGTTGTTTCGATTCTGTATTCTTGCGTGTTCTGTGGTCGGGTCGTTGGCTCCCAGGCTTTTACCCTTTCTTCGCTCGCGTCATTACCAGAGGGCTGTGGCCTGGACAGGGAAAATTAATCCAAACCGAAGAAACTCGATGTCGAGGTTCTGCGGTCTTACAACTTGGGCATTAAAAATAATTATTGTGTATTTACACAAAATACTTAATACATGAACATTGTGTAAATATGCAATAATCCATTATTTAGTGATATTGTTTTTCTCTTTAGATATAAAAATATATTACTGGTTTACAAGTAATTGAAAAGTTTATAGCAAAGTCTTCTTAGCATATTTCGTGTCATGCATATTTTTCATAAATATTGACGCGAAATCGTTTATGAAGTAACTTTTCAACTCATCTATTTTATTCTCGAAAGCATTTATGGTATTAAATATTTGCGATTAGACAACGCAGTCAATCATGTTGCCCAGAAAACGTAGGCTAGTCCTAAAAATATAAATAAAATATAAGCCGGGGAAGTAATGGAGGAGAAAGAAACCAATACATAGTTACTCTCGTGTTGCTGTTCTCGATCATGATATAGCAGAAGGTTGCCAAGCCATTCGCTGTCATCCGCCGGGTACAAGTAGAAACAATATTGTAAATCGTTCAATATTGTCGTCACCACGTATGTTGACTGCTGGATGAGCAATTTCATACCGCGACACATACTCCTCATTCGCGGTTGTTCTTGCGTTCCGAAACGAATCGAAATCTATCCATTATTGTGCTAAAAGCTGCTGAATTGTTTTCACTCCTACCAGAAGAAGCACACTGAGTTCAAGGACACTTAAAACAATTTAACTAAATGTGTGTTAAACGTTTTCAATGATATTTTCAAATAGTGAAATGAGTAATGTGCGTCTGAAATACGTGTTAGGTTTGGATGAAGGAAAATTTTCTCTGTTCTTCGGTTTACCCCACAGTATGGTTTATGAGCAGTTCAGTTCCAGGGTCTTTCACAAGAGCAGTTGCTTTCTGAAAAACGGAAGCAAATTCTTTTTCGNGTTTATGAGCAGTTCAGTTCCAGGGTCTTTCACAAGAGCAGTTGCTTTCTGAAAAACGGAAGCAAATTCTTTTTCATTGTTGGATACATTTTATCTTGCAAACCATCAATGAGTCTGACAAGTAAATGAGGTCCCAATATAACTCTCATTCTCCTGTGTACCAAGATGCAGAAGTGGGTTTAGGTGATTGCTGTCCCGCTCATTCCGAGATTGTCTAATTATTAAAACAACATTTATTTTATTTACATGTTATTTTGACATGGAGAAATTTTCAAACATTTAACCCTGATTATTAAATATTTTGAGATATNTACATGGATAAATTTTCAAACATTTAACCCTGATTATTAAATATTTTGAGATATACAAAAATATATATGACTTTAAATTAAAAATTGAATATTTTTACACATTCATAAATGAATAAATTATTAATAAAAAGCTTAAAAATAAAAACTTTACCGTTTTGAAATGCTATGACTAAGCACAATAATTTTCTAACTAAGATAATAGTTGCATTTCAAAACTAATTTATTACCATGTTTAAAGAATGTGATTGTTAATTTGGCATTTCAGATTGCATCTGGCAACCCGTTCCATTTTGTCACTTTCATATTTGTATGATGATGCGACGATTTGCCAAACAGCTCTTCATTTTTGCTACTGTTTCGTAAATTAACGTTTAATTTCGCAGTGAGACAACTTAATCGGCCCCACCCCCCTTGTGCGTTCGCCATCCCCGACCTAGTTGATGTTTGGGTCTTAAGGTTGGAGCACGCCATACAAGCCCGGGAAGAAGGGTTATTTGTCTGTGATGATATTCACTGCCAACCTGCTCTTTACCTACATTCATTTCTTGATGCAGACGTGTAGTGGCTTCCTGTGGAGCGCTGAACCTGGCCCTAGGGCATGCAGAATTCATTAAAAAATAGTTCACACTACCAAAAGTGTCATAAACGTACTGTTTATGTTGCGTACGAAAGAATAATGCTTATAGTTTGAAACTTTGTATAATACTTTCCTACAATTTGCTTATTTAAATGTTTTTTAAAAACCATTTCAAAAATTCTGTTTTTAATTAAAATTTAAGTGTATTTCGATTCTGGACGTTTTACAAAGAATATTTGGCAAGAAAATATTTGTCATGTATGGCAGTCATAATGATTTCAACGGTTGTATGAAATAAAATATTGGTGCTGTTAATAATAAATTTTATGTACATTCCTTTTGGTTGTGTAAAAATGGTAACTTCTGCAGCTGAATTGGATGTGCATAAATTCAATTATCAAAAATACCTTTAAACATTGCTATCAATATTTTATTACATAAAACCAGAGTAAAAATTACAGCGGTGTTGCTTAATAAAGTGGTTTATTTTTGGAAAATTATTATTTTTATTTATCGGGAACAGAAACATGCTTAAATATAAGTGTGAGTAGTTAATTATTTTTAAAATTTAAATGAGAGAATTGCAGCAAAATTTCTCAGAGTTTTATAAAAATACATAAACTATTTCATGTTACACTTTTCTGGCAATTTGTTAGTGTGTGTGCTACTTTATAATGAGTTATACATGTTATACAATAATATTCAGTGCTTCACTGGAAGTCGGTCTACTTCTACCTTAGTCTTCTATAAAGATGCTGATTTTAAATTTAGAGATATTTTTACCTATTACAATTAAATCGTTTCTTTACTACGAATTGTTCTCACGCAATGCCGTTTTGAATCATATCTCAGAGATAATTTTAGGACTATTAACGGCAAATCACACCTGTGAATATAAAGTAGATTCAGTGCGGCATTTTCGCAACACTTCTTGTTACACTTTATTCAGGTTGACCATGAAAGTTCTACTGTCTCTTGCATAGATAGAGCAAGCAGCTCGCTTGTAGCAATACCCGTACAGGGAATTTTGACAGTACCTAATAATGATATTCAAGCAGATTTTAATTTTCACCAGTGATTAAACTGTCCACTTGAGCGAATCCCATATCTTCATCGATAAACAAAGATATAGTTCCTGAAGGTAAACTTACCGTCCATAGTATTAAAAGTTGATAAAAATCTAAAAATTTCTCAAACCAAGCCCCCTTTTAAACACTGAAACTTCGGAATCTGCCTACAAAAAAGTCATCCCTCGGCAGTAGTTTTGCATATTCATGGCCGAGGAAGCAGATTTAGTAATGTTTTGAAACTCTGAGCCAATACACATATGTTTTGGAGACCAGTATTATCAGTAGACCCTATCGCCATGCCCATACTTGTCTATAGACATGAGAAATAAAAATCGAAAACAAGTGTTTAAGCAAGTCAAATGTCTGAAACAAGAAAAAATACCTGTGTGAGCTTTTTAAAATAATCTTTACTTCGACGCAACATTCTTTCTTTCGCCTTTTGTATGCACACGTGTTCCAAAGTTAGGTCCTGTGTATGGAGATACTGCAAACCCCCCTATTTTTCCGTCGTTTTATCCGAAGATCAAAAAATTTCAAACTTAAAAAACAAACACAAATAAAACAATATGTTTAACAGAAACCTAAATTTCGAGTACCATTCTACCATAACTGTGCCTTCAGCCATGTTACCACACGCAAAATAACACGTGGAGAAAAAGATTTTTTATGGAATTCACCCTGCCAAATTTTCTGTTGTCACAACAAAATAAAATTTTAATGGTGAAAACTAAATAATTTTGTTTTCACCAGGAAAATAATCCAGCAAGGTGAATACCACCAACATATTTTGTGGCTGCCACTAAATAATAATTTGTTAGCGTGCAGGAAACGACTGGCTATGATTCACGGACTGCTCTCGCTGGAAGGAATTGCCGCAGCGACATGTGAGTCACCTCGCGTACTGTTGCGCGCCATTTTGAAACATGCAGACGACTGTTCTGTTATCTCGCTTGCGCAGGTGTTGCAAGCCGCAGTTTATCCGCTGCCACAGTTACCGCGGAGAGGTGAAACGACAAGGAGGACACGATGAAAAAGTTGCAACTCACAGCATAACGAGAGAACATTAGCTTATTCAATTGTTTGCCGTTGTAGGTTCTACGGTACTGCCAACTTTAGAATACAGATTAAACAACAAACGTTATCTTTGTTATGATGGTTGATCACGCGCATGAAGCCACCATCTTTTTTTTTTAAATTTCAAAACTGCCTTACGTTTTTTTGGGAAATATTATTGATTGCGTCGTTATTCGCAATTATGTAATACCATAAATGCCTTGGCGAGAATAAGAATTATAATCATGAATGCCAAACACTACTTTATAAACACTTTCACGCCAAGATTCATGAAACTACACGTGGTTTAAAATAATAGGCGTGAAGGCCACATACACAAAAAATGTGCTACCACTATAAAAATATGTAACCAAACACATATTTCTACATTATTTAAAGAGAAAAACTACATTATCGTGTATTATATATTTACATGAAGCTCAGGTAGTCCATAATCGGTTTAACTATGCAACTTATTATTTAATATCGAAGTTGTAAGGATGTAAAATCTCGACTTCGGGTATCTTCAGCAAAGATTCGTTTTCCTTATTGGAGATGCTGGGGCGTGATAAAACATGCTGGTGCGCATGTGTCTCCAGCAGTAACTCGCCAATAGCGAATACAACTGTCAGTCACATGGCCAACACTGATGGGTGAGTGTGTTTACGTTTGAATTTTCAACATACCCAATATTTTGCATTAATGAAATATAGTTTATTCACGGTCACTTCCAAATATTCTGAAGCCCTACTGAAGTTCTACTTCCAGGATATTCCTCCGCCTCATGCAAACAAAGTTTAACTAAGTATAGAAAATTACACCAAAGGGACAGCGCACCGGATTCGTGCGCATTCAATGCAATTTCAATTTGCATAAGAACTATTTCCCAATAGGTGTTACTAACGTACATATATTCTAACGTTTTATTCTTATTTATATATNATTCTGAAGCCCTACTGAAGTTCTACTTCCAGGATATTCCTCCGCCTCATGCAAACAAAGTTTAACTAAGTATAGCAAATTACACCAAAGGGACAGCGCACCGGATTCGTGCGCATTCAATGCAATTTTAATTTGCATAAGAACTATTTCCCAATAGGTGTTACTAACGTACATATATTCTAACGTTTTATTCTTATTTATATATNAATTTGCATAAGAACTATTTCCCAATAGGTGTTACTAACGTACATATATTCTAACGTTTTATTCTTATTTATATATTATATGTGACATTTTATATTTTGTATATAGAATATAAGTAAAAGTTCAATTTAACTAAAAAATAAAGTCCTTTTTGTTAATGCATGTATGAGCGCTTGTGATACAATACATATTTAGGAAACAAACAAACACGTAATACATAGATTGTTTTTTCAAAGGTTTTATTCAAAAAGTGTAAAGAAACCACGAATAAGCTATACTTTGACTAACTTCGATTATTCTAATTGAATTAAAACTAGGTAGGAGGAGATGTACAAATATCTCATAGCACTTGCTTAAATAAATATCTCCTAATTTCAAATCCTCTCCGCTTCTTTTTTGATAGTTCTATCAACTGAGAATCAGTCCAGTTTTGGAACACGGAGAGTGGTTACTGCGCAGCTATAATGATCACTCTAGCCCATCTTCCTTGTACGGGTAGAACGAGTCCGCGGCGGTGCAGAGCAAGCATGGCCTTGTTGTGGATATATCGTGCTCGTGGCAAGTGCGCACCGGATGTTAACGTTCACTGGAGGTGGGTCACGTGACGTTACTGGACCTCGAGCCCTATTTCCTAACTTTTTACTCTCTTTATATAAATACACCACACTTACCCATCTTTACGAGGCGAAATGGTATTCCGTAACTCAAAATGTCCCCTTGACGGTCATCCGAATCCCTCGTGACTGTCTTTGCACATTTCCAATCAACAACTTTGTGATTTAGCTATTAGTAGTTTAGTACGATGTAATCGAAACGCTGTCAATAGTCACTTGTTTAACAAGATCGTACTACTTGTCGAGCGAAGTTGTATTCTGAAACTCTGCATTTCATAATACACATTATTCAGCATTGCATTGTCACGAGACTAATATCTATACATATTATAAAACTCTGCGTCTCTCTGTCTGTCTGTTAATGCGCTTATCACTCGAGAGNACGAGACTAATATCTATACATATTATAAAACTCTGCGTCTCTCTGTCTGTCTGTTAATGCGCTTATCACTCGAGAGCCACTGTTTTGATTTACGTGTTTTTTTAGTTCATAGCTTGGTTCTCTGGCCAGGTTTAAGTATATATTTTCTTACGTAAAGTAACATAAGGAATAAGCAGTGACGATAATAGTGAATCAAGTCGGAAAAAAGTTTGCCACCAGCGCGCTCTCTTGCAATACGCTGTCTAAACCGTTAAAGATGGAACAATATCATGCAGTAAAGAATTGTGTAGAATAAAAAGACCTAAAAAAATCTCTGCGTTAGCATATATCTATTTATAACAGAGAAATACTAATAAGCGTTTTTACCATTTCATTTCTCAATAAATAAACACGTAAATCTCACGCTGTTGTTTCCTCATACAGTATACAATTCCCGCCTATACTTTAAGAGATATCAAAAGTTTTGTGAAAAAGTAATTTTTCGCGAGTCGGTTGACCGTACGCGAACGTGGAGAGCCATGGCGGTGGCCGGTTTTACCCGTGAGGGGGGGGGGAGACTTTATTCTAAAAAAAACCTAAACAATACTTTTGTATTCTACGCGAGTGGAGCCGCGGGCACAACTAGTCATAAATAAATAAACATTCGTTCAAAAAAACGTACGTATGCAGTATCGTTTCGGCTACGCTCACATTGAAATGTATCATATTACATAATGGGTCACTGGAATTAATTGCATACATACTGTTCCATACTAACCTATATATATATACTAATTCAACTACGTGAATTCATTAAAAAAGTTATATACGTTTGTGTATAATATGAAGCCATCCCGTAGCTTTCTTTCACTCATTAGGTTAAAACGTGTATTGCAGCGATTTGGGCTCTGGTCAATTTGTATTTAGTAATTTTCGTTATATATTAAAAACGAAATTCTAAAACTACAGATTATTAACTAATTTAGTTTAATAAATCGGGTCATGTTGCCATTTAGTAAACTAAAACTGCCAATTGGAACACGAAGTTCACAAAAAAGACGTGCCAACAAGGTGTCTTTTATGAGTAGCATTGGAAATAAAATGGCTGATGTTTTACGGTTAATTAAAGCAAACCGGTACGCCCCAGAGAAATAAAATATGCATTAAAATGCTCCAAAAAAGAAATATATTACATTATTTTCATATTCCCGAACAATTTATAAATGTCTGGAATATATGTGGAAAGAATATTTAATTTTTTGCCAATTATATATTATAACGTAATAAAGATACAGACGACGGACATGGCCACTATTTCAGTGCTGCCAACCCTGTGTTTCTCACAATAAAATAGGACTATCTGAAAACTTTTTTTATGCAAGGAAGTAAATTTGTTTTCAAATCGTTATTCGGAAATGCTTTAAGAAACAACCGCCATTTTATAACAAAAAAATTTCTTTGTGAGTAAAACGTGACACAAGACCGCAAAGGCTGCGCCAATTTACCCACTTTGTACACCCTCCTCCTTATAAATAATTGTTGCATGCGCTTCCATGTACGACTTGGGTAAAAAATGAAGCAATTAAAATGGTGCAGCACTCCAATCTCGCTATGCGTCGTGCTCCAGTAAGCGGAGTGATTAAGATTTGGCGTAAAATCGCTTTTATGTGTCCATTGTAATTATTACAAAATGTTTAAATTTTCCTACAATTTTTTTGTTTTTTCTGTGTTTTTAATGTATTTACCTCGCAATTTCTCTGATCTTCACAGTCTTCCCCAGTATCGCGATTCTTATATTGTATAGGAAGTATACTAATGCGACCATTGTATTATGCTTTAGCATGAAAAGTACTCTAAATACATGCCAATATTTTGTATTGTAAACCCTTCCTTCAGAGAAGCCTCTAAATCTTCTTTATTAACAAGACTGGTGATAATAATGCCTAACTTATGTAGGCATAATGAAACAAGTTTCAGAAAAATAGTTAAAGAAAATTATACACATAATATAATGAACATGTCTGTAAGCTGTTAATGATAAAGGAAATCTTGGTTTGTTTGTAAAAAACTGTACTCATTCACATTATACAAGAAATTTAAACCTTCAGAGCACTAATCATAATACAAAACGATTAAAGGGCACTATTGTAAGTGGGTACATGTATTTAATAAATTCAATAATAAAAACTTAATAATCTCATGGTTTGTATTCACCAAAGACGGCAAATTGCTGCGACAGTTAAAAGAATCACATGAAAGGGGCGAAACATAGTAAAAATGTAAGGTTTTGTATTGTAGAGTATATAAAAATTAAGCACAGTAGCATGTATTTCTGGTCGCATAAATAACTAACTTACATAAATCTGTGAACATTACAGTAAAATATTTTTCAGCCCACGTGAAATTTGGAAATAGCTGGAAGTTGATTGCTGTTACCTCACCTGGCTTCTGACAATCGCACAGCCGTTTTATTCACTCGATGCAGGCGACAGTTTAACTTAATGGCACTATACTAAAAAAGCAACTTACCTTCTACAGCGAGCGTATGCCTTAGTCTTTTATGTCTCTTTTTTGTTTTCCGTAAAATAAAACCAACAAGTACACGCTGAATATTGTACATTTCCAGCTAACGAGGCAGAGTATATTGTTACCGTGCATTGTATTTTGAAGGAGTATGATACTAGATTTATGCGCAAATTTTTACTTATTGTTTCTTGTAAACTCTTATTGAATACAACCCAAGAATTTACTTCTGTTCAAAGCGTTTTATTTTGAAATAATTATTAACTTGGCACAGGATTACATACAAACGTGATACAGTTGTTTAAATTGGAGGTCTTCTAGAAACGTTACTTTCCGAAGATACCCAAATGACCCGAAATTATTTTGGCCACTATGGCATGACCTGATAGTCTATAGATATTGAACCCCAACCGCATACACCAGGAAAATGGCGTCACTGGCCAGAAACATGTCGGAACACCGCGCCGTTGTCCTATCAGTGCCTGGTAACGGACCAGCCAATAGGGAATATTTCGCACCAAGCAGTGGACAGTTAGACGTGGGGCCCGTTCCAGAGACCTCGTGCAGCCAATCAGGAAATGGGTACGCCCACATCAAAGGAACCGCCACTCCATTTATCTTTTGTAGACTTACGTATCCTGTGCCTCGGCGCCACTTCGAAAGAAAACTATAAACCAGAGAGGGGTAAAAAAGCGAATGAAGGTGTGAGCTACAAACATTAGTAACTGTTTTCCAGTCGCGTCTCCACTTCAAATCACCTCACTCAAATCTTTCCCTGTCCCTCCCCGTTCTTACCGTCACAAAGGAGTAGAAGAGATTTAGGTGGCTCTTAACACCGAGGTCTTGAGAACCGATGAGGGTGAAGTGATGTGAGTATGGAGCAGCACGGGAATGCAAGGGCGGGGAAAATGAGAGATCCCCGAGAAAACCCTCCAGCCAGCGACATCATCCGGCACGATTCCCACGTGCGAAAATCCTGGAGTGGGAATCGAACCCGGTTTGCCTAGGTGCATAGAAAGGATTTAATTACTTCCGATTTACTGCTTCAGATGCGAATGAAAGAGACGTAGAAGGGCAACAGAGCGTGTGAAAAAATTCTAACGACATAGGTTAAATTTTCGTATAGTGATAACTTTAACGAAATAATTCCAAAAAGCTTATTGCACTTTAATATATTTTGCGTCAATGTAGGCTTACGTTAATACCGTGTGTGTACAGGTTGTGTGCGAATTATTGTACTTCGTCGTTGGAAGTTTTGACGTGACAACGTCTTAAATTAGGTTGCGGCTGGGAGTCACTTATGAAAAAGTGTAACGCTCGGTAACGTTACGATGAGTCACCGAACGAGAGAGAGGCCCGCCGAATGCCTTGCGTCTCTCTCCCACTCAACTATGATCGGTCTGCCGCGCGCGCAGCACTACGTTGTCACGTAAAATCTTCGCCCGTAAAACCGACTTTACAGGCAACCATTTTTTTTTATTACATTTCAATAAGACAGCTGCACTTATTTACAGAACTTAACTATCAAATGAAGCCATTATTCACGTAACTAAACTGACAATTACTGGACAGCTTAATAACAAGTGCAGTAATAAGTCCTTCCGACTCCTTACATATTGTCCAGTAGACAAATCGCAGTCTCCATTGTTCACCTGGAAGATCCCCGACTACTCCTGCGCGCGCATGACGCCTGCAGTGCACTTAAAGCATAGTGCCTTCATGGTTACTTGCAATTTTTGTGGAGCCCTGCTAAAGTTATGTTTTTAGGATATGCTTCCACCTCTTGCAAACAAAGTTTAACTAATTCTTGGAAATAACACCACAGGGACAACGCACCGTATTTATACTCACTCAATCTAATAACATTTTGCATGAGAACAATTTGTTATTGTTGGGAAGAGATTGCGTGTGGACTGTAGAAGTAGAGCGTCTTTTCAATGTAGCGCTGTATTGGACTGTAAAACACGTAGAAGTCATTAACTAATAGTACACACACTACCAAAATTGTCAGAGAAATTTGGTGTATGCCGTATGTGAAAGGAGAATGCATATACTTGGTGAGGCCGCGATGGTTTAGTGATTAGACTATTTGCCTCCCACCAAGACTAACCGGGTTCGATTCTCAATGGGATCGTCCTTAATTTTTGCATGTGGGAATCGTGCGGACGATGCCGCTGGCCGGCGGATTTTCTCGGAATCATCCGTTTTCCCCGCCCTTGTATTCCGTTGCTGCTCCATTCTCACCTCGCTTCAACCTCATCAGCTCTCAAGACCTCGATGTTAAGAGCTTCCCAAAATCTCTTCACTCACTGACGTATACTTGGAACACTGTAAAATATTTTGCTAAAATAAACTTATTTAATACATTTTTTTTTTTTTCACAAATCAATTAACATTTTTGTAACTGAAATGAATGTATATAAAGTCAATTACTAATAGTTTTCTTTAAAGTAGTACGAATATTTTCTTTTATATAACCGTAGTAATTGTTATGGCAGCTTTATATGAAGAAGGGTTTGCTGAAAAATGTGCTTCGTAAAGCATGTAAAATGGAAATACGCTTAAATTTTTATTAAAAATACACATATAAGTACATTAAAAAATATATTTGTAAATATTTTTGTTACAAAAGGATACAGTGTTACAAAACCATTATATATATTCGTTTGTATATAAGAAATAATATATTTCTAACAATTTTCCTAGTGAGTGTACTACTTTTTACATAGTTATGCATGTTGTTCAGTAGGGTGGATTTTTCCGTTGGAAGTTACTCTACTTAAAGTAACGACGACCTTAACCCAGGTCATCAAGCGTCCCAAAGTTCATTGACTTCCCACTTCCACTTGGCGGAAGATTCTCATCACATAATAGGTAATTATAGTCTATTCGTTGTGTATTCAAATTCTTTTGATAGAATCTTTTAAAAATCACCCCATGTATGACGTGTTTTGATGTTTATTAAACACGTCATGTATCTGAGGCGTTGTAACTTGTATTGAAATAAAATTATCTTATTATTGGTTAAATTGAAATATTATTTATGATTAATTTATATATCGTAATATTTGATTTAAAAATAATATGAATAAAACCAAAGAGAGAAAAAAAATAGGTGTGTTTGCAATGCATAGTAAGAAATTGTTAAGCAAATATTTTTAACGAAATATTGTGTTAAAAATTAAGAGTGATTCATAGAATTGGCATGTTTGCTTCTCTTAAAAATTTTTGGTTTCGCAATCGTAAAGATATACTTTTAAAAGTTTCTGCTAGTACACTTGTGACCTGATCTTTCATCTCACGGTATTTATTCGTTTCTGCAGCATAATTATGATCCTCCATTTATACAGCTAAGTAAACAACTTCATCGAAAATGTACTACTTTGCTCTGATAGGCTGTTATCATATGCGTCTGCATGAGAAATGGACCTCTCATGGGCACGACCGGTTTTTCGCAGTTATGAATCAGTAGGTTCGAAGTCATAGCGTTCAGTTCCAGTGAACTTGACCCATGTTCTATGGTTATTGTTATGTTTTCTATTGTGAATCCAGTTTAAGGGTCGAGCTCTGGCGGAGGTGGTTCGTTATTACACTCTTATAACCCGGGTGCTCACTTCGATTAAATAGATTTAAAAAACTGGAACTATATTTCTGTGTTTTGCAAAAGTTGACGAAATTCCTCGTTGTGGCTTCGCCCACTTAGAACACCAATTTGTCATTGTATTATCTTTTATGAAGATCAGAAAAAAATCCAAAAAAAAATTCTCGTAACTACACTTGCCCGAAATTCAAATTTATTATTGAATTTTATGCGTGACATATTCTAATTCAACTTTTTGTCCTAACTGCGCCCGGAGTTTTTTAAATTTTTTTTCCAGTTAAATATGTGTTTGGAAGATTTAGTTGCTTATGGAACGTGTATCTAATGCCCAAAAGACTTTGATAGGTAATTTCTGAGGTGCAAATAGAAATATTTAGATATTCAACCCATGGTCCAGGTCAAATAGCAAGCGTGGCAGACACTTTCAAAGTTTGAGAAGACAATTATAATTTGTCATATCTAGGAAACTACTTGCGGGAAAGAAAAAAATAAATGGTTACTACTTATTAAAACCATAATCATTAATAAAGTGAATGTCGGAAACATGTAACCCACCCCCATCATGTTGAAAGGGGGTGTTACCACCCTTATTTCTGCAAAAATGAAGTATGTTATAAGAAAAAATCTCAATGTTTGACTATAGATTATCAAATTCCAGCAAAGTCAGCAACATTAATTTCTTTTAAAAAAATGTTCTCGCCCTTTTAGAGTTAAAATGACAGATTTTATTTCACAGAGAAGTGTTACCGCATGCCAGGTAAGCAACCAGTAATGGCTGTTGCGCTCTGCGGCGTAGTGGTGTGTGGACATTACGTAAAGGTTGTTTGTGGCGGAACTGAATAGTAACTTCTTTCGTCTAATGGGGTTTCTAAGAATCGTGGAATAATGGTGTGCGTCATGGTTTCCCCCTACTCTCATTGTCAGAACTGTAGTTCCCCTCCTCAACATAGGAGAGGACTGTTGAATAAACACCCACACTTCACTACAAATTGCATGCATTCTACTAAAAGGTCGACATGGCGAAGTATACGAACTCAAACGTGACATACATTGTTCTGCTTTACGGTGAAGTTAATGGCAATGCACGAGCTTATGTACGATTGTACCATTAGAGGTTTTCCGCGCGGGGGCAACCTCGTCACGAAACATTCAAAACTGTCACTCAGAGACTGCGTGAAACAGGCACGTTTAAGACACGAGGTGGGTATGGTCGCCCGAGGAATGCCCGTACACCAAATATGGAAAAATCAGTACCAAATGTTGGTGAGGAAAATACGTCAACAAGCACCCGCGCCATTGCGCACGGAAACGTGCAAAAGATGCAGGCATTCTGACCAGCAGATTTTGCTCCTCGGCCNCAAGCACCCGCGCCATTGCGCACGGAAACGTGCAAAAGATGCAGGCATTCTGACCAGCAGATTTTGCTCCTCGGCCTAATTTTTTGCAGTGGTTTCTGCAACAGTGCACAGTAGTTCCTCATTTTACTATCATTGTATTGTTTGCTGATGAAGCGACATTCGCGAGAGACTGTTTTTTTTTACAACAGGAACAATCACATGTGTGATTACACTAATCCTCATGCAACCGCCATCACAGCCAACCAGCACACATATCTGTGAACATCTGGGAGGGGGATTGTGGGTAATCATCTCACTGGGTCGTACTTGATGCCGCAACGAATGACTAAGCATGTTTACTACCAATTCCTTCAATTTACATTACCAGACTTANTGGGTCGTACTTGATGCCGCAACGAATGACTAAGCATGTTTACTACCAATTCCTTCAATTTACATTACCAGACTTACTCGAGGATTTGCCGCTCTCGGTCGGGCAACGTGTGTGGATTCAACAAGACTGCGCCCCTCCACATTCCACAAGAGCTGAACGTGATAACATCAACATGGAATTTCCAGCACTGTGAAGGGGAAGAGGTAAGCCTGTTGCGTGGCCAGCACGCTCTCCTGACCTTAATCCTGTGGGTATTCATCGAGGCTCTGGTGTACGACACACCAATTGAGCCGGAGGATGATCTGATAGCCAGGGTTGTGGCTAACTGTGACAAGGTCCAAGATACACCAGGTGTTTTCGAAAGGGTATGCAAGTCTTTCATACGCTGAATTAATTGTTGCAATGAGGTTCGATGGCGATATTTTGAACACTTGTTGTAAAGTGGGTTATGAGGTTACGACATTAAACTAGTAGTGCAAGAACTTCAATAATTTTTTTGGTTTCGTTACTCCTTACAGTGAGAAAATCCCACCGAACTGTTATTAGTGCAACTCAATAATGTAAGACCACACAGACAATTTTTACCAACTATATTTATGTTGCTAATTTTGCCAGTATTCTATAATCTCTTGTCAAGAATATGGACTAGTTCCTGTAACATACTGTTTTTGCAGAATTAAGGATGGAAACACCCCCTTTAAACATTATGGTAATGTGTTTCATGTATGAATGAATTTGAATTTATAATTTGTTTATTTACACAATATGGACAATACAGAAACAAACAGGTAACATGGAACATTTGGTACAATTCATGTATTCCAGCGTGATGAGTTACATGTACATGCCATTCAGTTCATTAATGATTATGGNGAACATTTGGTACAATTCATGTATTCCAGCGTGATGAGTTACATGTACATGCCATTCAGTTCATTAATGATTATGCTTTGAATAATTTCTAGCCATTACTTTGTTTCAGTCACGAAAGCAGTTTCCTAAATATGACAATAAAAGATAGTTTTTTCTCTAACTTTGGAAGTGTTTACCACTCTTGTTATTTGACCTGGACCATGGGTTGCTATTTCAATCTTTCTATTTCCACTTCAGGAATAACCTATGAAAATTTGTCGGAAAGTTTTAGATACACTTTGCATTACAAAGACTACTATCAAAGATTCGAGGAATTCAAGTATTCACAATATTTTAATATGAACAGTATTTCAAAACACGTATAATGGTATTGTAAAGTATGATGTCCTAACTACTACTGCTCATTTTTTTATCAGCATAGCGTGCCGGTTACAAACTAACAAAATATTATTACAGCAATTTAACGATGCACAACAGTTCAACAATTATATTCGCGTACCAAACCCAAGAAATATATTTGCATACGAAATCAAGCAAACTTATTCCCATAAAAATACGTCCTTTCTATTGTTCATTTCTCTATCGGTAACAGTGGAAAGTTATAAACTACAGTATTTTATATAGTTTTATGACATATCTTACAGCTAACATTTCATCAAAATCCATCAGGTAGCTTTTGCGCGATGACTAAAGAAACTGAGATAAAACAGACGAAATTTTATAAAATGGGTTTTAATTTCTTTAAAAAGTTGGTATCACTGACAAAAAAAAATTCCTATTTACAGTAGTAGCAATTCGTACGATTTAATTATTAATAATTATAGTATTCGTCAAATATGTNGAACATTTGGTACAATTCATGTATTCCAGCGTGATGAGTTACATGTACATGCCATTCAGTTCATTAATGATTATGGTTTGAATAATTTCTAGCCATTACTTTGTTTCAGTCACGAAAGCAGTTTCCTAAATATGACAATAAAAGATAGTTTTTTCTCTAACTTTGGAAGTGTTTACCACTCTTGCTATTTGACCTGGACCATGGGTTGCTATTTCAATCTTTCTATTTCCACTTCAGGAATAACCTATTAAAATTTGTCGGAAAGTTTTAGATACACTTTGCATTACAAAGACTACTATCAAAGATTCGAGGAATTCAAGTATTCACAATATTTTAATATGAACAGTATTTCAAAACACGTATAATGGTATTGTAAAGTATGATGTCCTAACTACTACTGCTCATTTTTTTATCAGCATAGCGTGCCGGTTACAAACTAACAAAATATTATTACAGCAATTTAACGATGCACAACAGTTCAACAATTATATTCGCGTACCAAACCCAAGAAATATATTTGCATACGAAATCAAGCAAACTTATTCCCATAAAAATACGTCCTTTCTATTGTTCATTTCTCTATCGGTAACAGTGGAAAGTTATAAACTACAGTATTTTATATAGTTTTATGACATATCTTACGGCTAACATTTCATCAAAATCCATCAGGTAGCTTTTGCGCGATGACTAAAGAAACTGAGATAAAACAGACGAAATTTTATAAAATGGGTTTTAATTTCTTTAAAAAGTTGGTATCACTGACAAAAAAAATTCCTATTTACAGTAGTAGCAATTCGTACGATTTAATTATTAATAATTATAGTATTCGTCAAATATGTATACTAATAAAAAGGTAGACAGTGACACAGGCAGGAAAAAACTCTCGATGGACTTGCATGAATAAAACTCCATTACATTGGTTCTTTTTCTCAGTAGTATACAGTAGTTTACACGTCACGTAGGTTGTGACATTAATTAAGGTGACGCACTAGCAGCTAGACGAGATGAGGTAGGGGTTCGCTTTCCCTGGTTTAAGTAAGCTCTGGTTTCACCAAACTGTAGGAACACGCACTCTTTTAGTAACGAGGGCTACGTGAGCGTGCACTCCCCTCCTGCGGAATTCAAAAATCTAGAACCTCTTAAATACTTTTTTCAACATTTTCTGATCCTATCTCCAACGCATATGCCGATTTTTTCATATGCTCAGAAATCTTCCATCAACATCTCTGAAGAAAGAGATAAACCGTTTATTATTTGAAGGTCTTACATCGCGAATAACGAATGTCAGCTGCTGACAATGGTCCTTGTTTCTTTATAATCCACCGTTGTATTTATTAATTAATTACTCTTTTTCTTAATTCGTGGCGGATGGGTCGCGATAGCTTAGTGGTAAGATTACTCGCCTCCTGCAGCAGCCAATGCTTTTTCATTGAAAACATTCCATGTTTACTGTTATTCGCTTCTGCTTTAAAAAAAACCCCCCGCTTTACTAACTAAAATTAGAGCCGCATTACTGTATCTTCAAGAGACTAGATTTTCCTTAAAGAAAAAAGATTGCCCTTGACGTTTGGCCACGGTTACAATGACATATTGTACTTCGTGCATATGTGTTGACACAGGCATACTTTCATTCCTGTCGCAGAAAACCGCTGAAAAGCCATGAACTACTTCAATTTGNGCATATGTGTTGACACAGGCATACTTTCATTCCTGTCGCAGAAAACCGCTGAAAAGCCATGAACTACTTCAATTTTACTTTCACCTTTTCAGTGGCCGTCGAAACCGACCACACATAACTCTACACGTCGTGTCCATAGATTGCTCGCAACCATACCAGACACTCGTGCGTCTTTAACCTCAAACCCAGTATCATCTATTTAAAAAGTAGGCAGGAACAATATTACTGTTGTTAATGGTGAACCAGTATCTTCAGCGTGAAAGTACAGTAAANTATTTAAAAAGTAGGCAGGAACAATATTACTGTTGTTAATGGTGAACCAGTATCTTCAGCGTGAAAGTACAGTAAAATATGATTTAAACAGTAATGTCTCTAATCGCTGGCACAACTACGATCAGCAATCGTATATCAGACGGGCAAAAAGCCTGCTACGCAAAAGGATTCCAACGTAAAGAAGATAAATTACAGTTTGCAAAACACATTTTTTAGGCCAATTAGAAATGGTTGAATGATTTAAGACGACCGTAACAACACCTTACCGACGAAAGCGTTAACTCCCCATAAATTATGTAATGTTAGATTACTTTCTGTAGCACAACTGGTGTGAGAAATTTGATGGGAATTAGTTGAAATGGTTACGGGAAAAGGAAAAAATATTCCATTTTCTCACATTGCCCTGTTTTACAAAAGTGCCTGGTAAAGAGTGCCTCTGTATGCATGACTGATGCTTCTAATGAATACTTAAAGTGTACAAAATTTGGTTGAATTTTTTGAATAGTTTAATTGATATGACGTATTAATATATATTATTTATATGGACACCATTTTTATAAAAAAAAAAGGCATGCAACACCTGTAGCTCTACTTTCTGGTAAATTATGGTGTAAATTGGTTGATTGGTCCCCGAGGTATGGCATTAAACCTCGATTTTTTCATGCGATGATTTTCGTAAATAGAGGACAAAAAGGCTATGTATTAGTACTTTCTATTATTTTCATTGATATTGCCAGTATACAAAGTTAAGTTATAATCGGTTACATATATTCGTAGATATAGAATACTCAGGTAACATTTTTACGTAGTCGCTATTCTGAAAATAAATGTCTGGCTCACTTAAAACATATAACTTTATATAGCCTACCACAGAACAACTTCGCAAAATTTCGTATGAGTCTGTTATTTTCCAAAGATAAGAAATTATAATTTTATTTTTCATGTGACGCTATATTACAATATGGCGGATAAAAGAGGATCCATGCAGACACATTTGATAGTAGTGATATATTACCGGCATACAAAGTTACGTTAGAATCAATTACATATTTATATTATTTAGCACACTAAACTAAAATAACTATTTATGAAGGCCATTTTTAAGTATAACTTTGAGCCACATAAAAAATACCAGTTGACATCACCTGCTACGTACTACTTTTTTGCCAAATCTGGTAGGAATCGGTCAATGTTTTCCCGAGATATGAAATAAAACTTAATTTTTTTATGTTGCGCCTTTTTACGAAATAGCCGACAAAATTGACTGTTTGTTGGTATACATGATGCTTGCAATATATACTTTCAGAATACAAAATTGAGTAAAAATTGGCGGAACGGTGTAGTAGATATACAAAATAAACCTAAAATATTCGCATGTCCGCCATTTTGAAAATAAAAGCCAAATTAATTTAAATCGCATACGTTTACATTTCCTATCACAGTGTTAATTACTTGCCATATTTGGGGAGAATTCAGTAGTAAAAGGTTTACTATTTCATGTGGGTATATCTTTAAAAATTGGCTGATTATCAACAATATTCATCTCTACGTTCAATGCTTACATGATGCACTTTCAAAATACAGAGTTTGGTTTAAATCAGTTGAATGGTTCTCCAGATATAACATATCACCATATATTTAAAAATGGTCACCATTTGAAAGTAAGCAACCGGCGTGGTCGAAAAAATTAAAAGTCACATGTCCTTACTTAGTATGTATATGTGTACCGTGTTTAGTAAAATTCTATTCACGCTTTCAAACGTTTTTGGGGGTGCGGGACCCACGCACGTCACGTACATACACCTACACACATTCACACACGCAGCCACACAGACAGGAAAGTGATCCTATTAACCATTCCTCCCTTCGGAAAGTAGGCTAAAAATAATCCTTATGTAAAAAAAACAAAAATCGAGCCTGTGCAGGCTGTCAAAAAATTACGAATTACATACAAACAATAACATAAAGTGAATCTTGTCAGATATCGCAAGGTGAAAGACACAAGAACAGTATGTGTGACAAATAGAAAAACAACTGGGGTTCTTCTATCATATTCTCCATGCGGTATCTGACTAGATTGCTTCTAAGGAATAATTTGTTTGCCACCAGTAACACGTTATTATTTTAACTTTGTTATTTTTATGTCCAACTATTTTTCTTGTATCTTGGGTTCCCTGCGATTTACAGCCAAGTGTTACAATGACGTATGCCAAAACTTATGCTCACTCCACTGCGACAGTCATTCAGAAAGCACGTATATACTGACATTATACGTATAAAAATATCGATTTTCTGGTCTTCAGTCATGATGCTTGTGACCGGAACGGTTCCTGTAAAACTGTTTACGATGACATGATAACTTGTAGTGCGCACATTTTAAGTCCCACCAAATGACCGCATGTGTTGCAGAGGGTCGACCTCCTTGGCGCAGGTGATCGCTTACTGGCTTGCCGCGCTAGGGGTAACACATAATAATCACCAGTGTCGATGTGTGTTCGTCACGGTAATGTCTGAGTCACTGTCAACGAGAATTGTCACCGAAAGGCTGAAAGAAGAAAGAAGGAAAATACCCGCTGTAAAGGGGAAAGGGGAGGATGAGGAGGAGGAAAGTCGTAGTGTGAATATATAGAGGGAATGGTCGATGCCACCCACCCGCTGAATCCGGGTTCGATTTCCGATCGGTTGATGGGTTTTACTTTCCTCAACACTGCGGAAGGCAACTGAAAACCGCAAGATAATCACAACGCCAGTTCAGCCACACGCGGCATGGTTTCGAGCACTGCATCAATACATGGGCGCACAGTACTTAAAGATAACGTGGGCACGAGAATTTGTTTGCGCTTTCGAGGTCCACTGATACGGACGACAATAGCACGTTTGCGGCCCAGCGCCGCATCGCCGACACGCGCCAGGCGCTGTGTAGTGCTCCGGTCGTCGCGCTTTCCTTAGCAAGTTAGATCTGTTACAGCGGGACTTCACTTCGCGCGATCAAAGCCCACAGATGTAACTACGGCGGTGCAGTTTTACTATTCTTCTACTTCCTAAGCTAACTTTGCAGACTAACTCTACAGATACGCATTTCTATTGTTTTCAAGCATTTTCCCCTTATATATTACACTTGTTTTGATAAAAAACAAGACCGTGCGGAATTAGATGATTGGTTTTTATATTTCCTGGCGAAAGGTTGTATTCGCAGTATATTTATTTGCTGAGATACGCGTAAACGTGCAAACAACGGAATGTGCAGAAAATAAGTCCGTCACTAACGGAAGTCAAATAGCCGCTCATTCGCCGAACTCCAACCGCACACACCAGCAANGGCGGTGCAGTTTTACTATTCTTCTACTTCCTAAGCTAACTTTGCAGACTAACTCTACAGATACGCATTTCTATTTTTTTCAAGCATTTTCTCCTTATATATTACACTTGTTTTGATAAAAAAAACAAGACCGTGCGGAATTAGATGATTGGTTTTTATATTTCCTGGCGAAAGGTTGTATTCGCAGTATATTTATTTGCTGAGATACGCGTAAACGTGCAAACAACGAATATGCAGAAAATAAGTCCGTCACTAACGGAAGTCAAATAGCCGCTCATTCGCCGAACTCCAACCGCACACACCAGCAANTGCAGAAAATAAGTCCGTCACTAACGGAAGTCAAATAGCCGCTCATTCGCCGAACTCCAACCGCACACACCAGCAAAATGGCGTCACTGGCCGGCAACATGTACAGAACGCCGTTTCCCAATCAGCGTCTGGTAACCTCCCGAACGCCCGGCAATCCAGCCAATTACGAATCTTCCGCAGCACGTAGCAGCCAGTCTTGTCTGGCACAGCTAATCAGTAGATGGGTACACCCACATGAAAGGAACAGCCATGCCGGTTAACTTATGTATACATACCGTACTACTCTTTGACCTGGAGCTCTTAACATCCTTCGAGTTGTCAACCCATTACATCCTCGAAACAAGTTTCAGTAACATTTAATTTCTATAATTTCTCGATAAATAATACGTTCGGGAACATCGACGCATTTAATAAAGGTAAATTAAAATTATATTTAAAATGTTTGCCACCAAATTTTATTTCCTACATTTATTGCCAAAAATATATTTTTCGCTCATATTCGCGTGTTTCGTGACACGACGTATTATAAAACTGAGTTAAAACGTGACGCTTGTGTGTCGCTCAGTTTGCCTACCTCCAATCGATTAGACGGCCATCCTCAAATTTTGAGGGCTGTTTCCCAACGGAGCTGGTTCAAGTGTTACAACAAGACTATCTTCATTAAACATTTTGATATGGTGATTAATATTAGCTTGCAATTTTAACAAATACTCAAGGCTACAACATGTATTGCAAGGTGAGCTTAGCAACCTCTATTTTGTATCTGACTCGATGTGTTATTTACAGTAAATTTCTCAGAGAATAATAATCTATGTTTGATGATTACGTTGTGTAAATTTGCTTTCTTTCATCCCTAATATTTTCCAATATTTTAAATTAAATGCTTTTTATTTTCATATTATTTAGAGTGATTACACCCTTAATAATCACTTTCGGCCAAAAGTCGTACTTACTGCTTCTACCCCGATTTTCATGAGGAATCACCTCCTGGCCGTTGTGACAGCGTACTTAAGAATACAGGAGCGAAGCAAACATTTTTACCGCGAAATCCAGCAGCACGCGCCAGCAAAGTGGCGCCACTGACCATTCAAGTTTTGGAACGCTGTTCGCCAACCAGCACATGGTGGAAATTTTCGCAATTCGCAGTAGCCAATCAGATACAAACCCCGTCTCTCAATCTTGCGGAGCCAATGAGAGAATTGGTACGTCCATATCAAAGTTGCTGCCAAACCATTTCGGGCCTGTATACTTACTTACTGTGAACTGTTGTTTCGCACTTAACAAGAACACGCTGTATATTTGTTTCCCATGAATAAAGCCAGCGAGATTATGTGGAATAATCTGTGTTGTTTAAGTTTCATACTCAATTTTCATTACATTTCTCGGGGGATTAACAGGAAAGCAGAAACATTTCTTCCCTATAAACGAGTTATCAAGAACTGCTATATGATCCCATCGTAAAATCTCAGAAACGCTAGGGTCATTTCCATCGCGTCTCATTTCGGGGAAGAATTACTCTATTTTTTATTACATTCAGTCGTAAAGAGTTTAATCGACGGCTACCGACGTACCAAGCCACATCAAGTTATCGACATATCCATCACGCCTAAATGGGTGCGAGTATTTTATGATTTGAATGGTGGTGGTGGAAACATTAACAAATGCCTGTTCGATAGCCACTTTCCTTTTATTGTCTCGTAAAACATGCCTCGTGCAGAACGACGTATTGCCTGTGCACCGTTGATGAAGGATACCGGTTGTCATGTATCCTTGCCCACTTGATCATTCCCTCACGTCTCTAAGGCATTGACAAGCGATCTCCTCAGGTGCTGATGTCAGTATCTGTACTATTTATTAGTGCGTTCACCATGTCGTTGATGACCACGTTATCTCAAATAATACACCGAAAAATAATCAAGCAATGGATCCAAAATTTGTGTGTAATTCAAAAGCATGTAAATATCATAAGCAACTATATCCATTGATACATTAAATACACTGAACAGCTGACAGTATAATTTAGAGTTCTCCATAAACTCAAATAGTATACAGTTTTTATGAATGATTTTGATATATGGTAATTATGCGTGCTATATAAACAACTCTGAGAAAAATAAATAAATTACAACTGTTGACCAATGTTTCATGCATTCCACACGTCGACTTAAGTAACGTAAATTTCAGTTTAACAGTTTCCCTTCAATTTCTCGATAAAAAATCGCAACTATACCAAACGTGCTGAAAATAAGATCTGCTTTTTTTGTTTGCATTTTTTCCTTTATTTTTTTTATATTTCGCAACTCTTATCAGCCCGTTTCTGGTAGTTTATTTCCTTGAGTATGGTTTTATTTTGCTTATAAAAAATTATATTTTTCTGGCTTAAATTTCCCGATAGTGGTGATTTTTTGATAGTAATTAAGCTCGGGTGCATCACACAAAATCTGCAAATCTACAACTGCCACTTTTTTTGTTAATTTGAAAAGGGGGAGGGGAAGTTACCTAGTTCTGACACTGTGCTAGTTGTTGAATTTGAATTTGTTAACGTCGACAAATTAATACTGGACAAAAGTATTTTTCTTAAAAAAAAGCTTATAGAACACTTGAACGTGGTCCTTTGTTACAGTTCAATGTATACCCTACCTCACGAGGACCCCATAAATGTTACGAGACTGCACATTACGGTAATATTGAAAAATTCCAGTGACATCAAAATTATAAATTAAATGTCTTGATAAGAAAATTATATTACAGCAACTATTAATGTGCACGTCTAACTCAGAGTTAGTTGGAAAAATCTTATGAGTAGGTAAAGAAAATAAAATGAAACCACTAGTAGAGAAAATGCTAAAAATTCCAAGATTTTGTAGAAGTTCAGGGGTATAGAAACTTGCCTCTGGAGAAAAACATGAAACTAAAGATCACTTACAATTTATTGTAGTCTACTTATTGGGATTATAAAAAAACACTATTCAAATGACAATTCCATTGTAACCGACCACCATATTTATTAGAATGAATGTGTTTTATAACCACAGCGCAATTAGTATTAGGTTGCCAATGTCTGTTGATTATTCACTCGAGATACAACACACCAGGAGTGGCCTCGTACTGGAGATCTTGCGAGGCGAGTCAGATGATTCCCTTTCGTGTCACGCCGTTCAGTCCCGGGTTCATTTACCAGTTCAAGAATAGCAACCGTTCAATTTGTTGATGTGCGCTGTACTGGTGTTGACCATGTTTCTCGCAACCAGCCGACAACCCAATGCGCTCTCGTTTTCAATGTCAGCGTCAGCCATTCACGAATCAGAGGAACAGAAACATTGGCAATTTATATTTGTCACAACAAAGACGCTCAAAATACCGCCGTCACTGATTCATTATTATGTACAGTGCCGATTTCAAACTTCCTTCACGTGCAACATGTCCTTTATAATGGATGCGAGGAATGAAAGAGTTAGAATATATTCAGCTCCAATATTTCAACGAGGTCTCGACCTCTGGGTCTCGGCATCGCAATCCAGCTACCAACCGCTTGTGCCCAACGGGGACTGGCGGGTAAGGCATGGCAGTCGTAGTGAAGACCGCCTAGAGAGAGTTATGAATATAGTATATCCATGTCAGGGTGACAGGTGGTGCCACTTCGCCTGTCCGCGCACTTGGAAGTTATTATTAGCGTTGCTAGTAGGAATTTCGCGGAACGATTCCAAAAGACGCTTCTGTAGAAGGAATTCAACTAGATTTCCGAGCAAGCCAAATGAACGTTTCGCTCGAAACACTTCACTATTCTACCAATTCCTTAAAGAAAATACAAAAAGTTTGTTAATTTTTTTTTGTGTTGTTATTCAAATTAGTGGAAAAATTATAAACCTCATTTTAAAATTTATATACGACAAACATTATTTAAGAACAGTGGGATGCTGTAAAAACGATTTATTTCCCGTTCTCCATTACCTTTTATCAAACTTTCTGGGTACATTAATGTTAATGGCTCGATCTCTAAACTATTGCGAACACGCGAACGGTTTCGGCGAAGGAACTGAATCACTTCTACTATTTTGGAGCTGTTATGACCTGTTAAAAATATATAAAACGTAATACTAAACCCACAATGGAGTATAAATATGGTAAGTTTTTAAAAATATTTATGTTCGTAAACAATTAATACACACACACACACACACACACACATATATATATATATATATATTTTTTTTTTAATGATTCTGATGTGTATTGTAAAGTTGAGTGAAGGGGAATATTTGGTTTTAAAGAGAAAAGATAAAANTTTTTTTTAATGATTCTGATGTGTATTGTAAAGTTGAGTGAAGGGGAATATTTGGTTTTAAAGAGAAAAGATAAAATATTTTTAGTGTAAGAAAATTCGTAAGAAGATTTCGTATCCTCAGTTTTCTGCAAGCCTTTATATTGTGACAAAACTATGTACACGAATATGAATTAAATATGTTTCACAATTTTTTTCAGACATACAATAGATTAGTTACAGTTGTACCACAGAAGTTAACACCTTAGTGTAATCGGGAAGTGCTTGTGTATTGCTTAGGTATATCACCACCCCCTCTTNTGTACCACAGAAGTTAACACCTTAGTGTAATCGGGAAGTGCTTGTGTATTGCTTAGGTATATCACCACCCCCTCTTCTCAACTATTTCAAAAAACCACGATACCTTATAGAACACATCGATGTTTCAAATATCAGGAATCGTCTTGATAGTAACGATTAAAAAGAACGGCTCTTCTTGATGAACTGGAACGATTCCTGAAAAACGGAACTCTTATCATCTCTAGTTACAAGTCACTCACACATGCCTCATGAGTGGGAAACACAGAGTAGTTAAGAATGCCGAGGTGAAACAACTTCCTGTCCCGCGAACTCCAGCCACACACGCCAGCAAATTGACGTCACTGGCAAGCAAAATATTGAAACACCGTTCACCAATCAGCGCCTGGCCACACACTGATCAGCCAATAGCCCAGTTAATAGGGAACACCTGCAACATGCAATAGACAATAAGACAAAAGGACCGTTCCTAGTGCCTCGCGTAACCAATCAGAGAATGGGTACGCAAGCAGCCAATGATCTTAAGGATCGTTACTGAAATATCCATAGAGCAATATATGCCACAAAATAATAATATGACTTTTTCCAATAACACTTCATTCCGGAAATTATATACATCTAGTTGTTTTCATTTTTTTAGTAAATCACGGACTCCGAACTATTGCAGTATGTTCTTGGCCCCATAAAATTTACAATATAAACACACCTGTAATTATTAACTTCTTAGACTCCAATGTGAAAACAAAATTGTTATTTAATACTTGAAATATACTCTACGTACATACGTGAATCACCATAACATGGCACCTGAAACGATCACGTACACGTGAGAGTTTAACGTAAAGAATATATGTAAAGGCATTGGAAAATTTTGTGAATTAATTTTATGACAAGCTGAACATCAAACACGTGTACATTTCTGTTAATTTTTATAAATATGATCATAGTTTATTAGACACGCCCGAGGGTACTCTTAGCCAATAACAGGCCTGAAAAAAAAATAATGACCTAATCCCGTTGCACATGGTCTCAGGTAAAACTGACTTCACCTTTAGGGCAGCATCAAATGAACGGAAATCTGATGCTAGGAAATACATAGGATCAACGAATCTAGTCTATAAGTCGATTGACACTTATAAACAATTACTGAGTGTAACTCAGGTTACAATTTAAAGAATAACTTCACTGTCACTGAAAACAAAATTATTATGGATGTAGTTTCACTGTTTCATTCTAGCTTGTCATGATATTTAAGTAGCTCTATAGCGCATCAAAAATAACTATTGTGAATAAAAATAATTACGTTTTTACAACTGCTGAAATGGACAATATAGATTGCATTACATGTTATGAAAGGATATTTGAATGGGAGACTATAAACTCGGCACTCCATTGTTTAAGAATAGCCATTAATAAATTCTATTTAATGGAGTAAGAGTGTCAAATGGGGTGTGAACCAACGGAACCGTAATAGGTGGGAAAGCAGAGACCAAAGAAATGACATTCCTCTAAAAGTGTATATATGCTACACAGTTATAGCTTCCCTTGAATGGCAGTAAATGTATATACCACGTGCTTCTAAAACATCGGGATGAATTTCGGCAGGAAATTCCTTACGAAAATATAAGAAGAAAATATATGTACAACTTATCACCTGAAGTATTTATTATGCATCCGGAAAATTGGAGTTTTAAAATGGGACTATTTAAAAATATCAGAAAACACTTGCGACTAACCAACAAGTCGGTGAATGGTGTTTTGTGTAAATGAGATCTTCCCCTTCTAAAAACGCGGTCTGTAATATCATCTCCCTTCCTTTTGAAAATGGCTGTTGGCCCCCTATGTTTGCAAAAAAAACTTTGTAACACTACGTTTAAGCAATTTTCAAAGACAACCTTTGGATCAGCACGTCTTAATTAACGAAAAAGGTCGTCTTATCGGAACACTTTCAGGTGAACCGTTTGTGAGATAATTCATTTTAAACATTCAAAACAGAACGTTTGTTGCATACCAGGTAGGCAAACAACAATATAGAGTAAGGCAATTTAAATGAGGACTGTAAAGGGGCGCACAGAAANCTAAAAAAGCTGTCTGTAATATCATCTCCCTTCCTTTTGAAAATGGCTGTTGGCCCCCTATGTTTGCAAAAAAAATTTGTAACACTACGTTTAAGCAATTTTCAAAGACAACCTTTGGATCAGCACGTCTTAATTAACGAAAAAGGTCGTCTTATCGGAACACTTTCAGGTGAACCGTTTGTGAGATAATTCATTTTAAACATTCAAAACAGAACGTGTGTTGCATACCAGGTAGGCAAACAACAATATAGAGTAAGGCAATTTAAATGAGGACTGTAAAGGGGCGCACAGAAAAGAGAAAAGTTTTACTTATATTTCTGCCTTATATTTTCGTCAGGAAAACACTGCCAAAGTTTGTCCCCATGTTTTAGGAACACGTTGTATAAAGTAAAGTGTTGACCCCTTTTCTCCCAAATAAATTTACGAGCTCAAGTGTAGCAACCGCTTAGTTTTTTTATATGTGCGGTACTTGTTTCAGGCGTACAGAAGTACAGAAACCTCAAAAACTCAGATCTCACAAGGAAGGCCACTGATTCCTTATCGTGTACAGTACCCGCCCTAAATTTCCTTAATGCGAACATTTGTTCTCGATGATGGACACGGGGAGTGAATGGGTTAAGGCTCCCGCCTACCTGGCGCTTGAACTGCATTGCAGAGTGTTTGAAGTACTCGTTTTTACACGAAACTCTTACGCGTGCGTCCAATGTGCTGATCTACTTCAGACGAGAGATTGTCAGTGCTTTTAAGACGTCACACATATTATAAAAACCATTTCACAGTACTCCAAAATGGCTCAAAATCTACTTTTTGAATACGCTGTATTTCAAAATATACACGTCAGATCCATTCAAAAGCACTCAAGGGCCCTGCATTGAACCATCCTACAGACTCACCATTAACAAAGCAATAGAGTCACCGCTGAAAGTCTCATAGCTACACGCAGTGGGACGAGAATACTGCACGCCAGTTAAGAGCCTTGTGCTTACTAGCGATGTGGCACTTGATGCACGTCGCACTGCCGCCCTTATAGCTCCTTATCGGTCTCAAACGCGGTAAAAAGCTTCAGGTAGGCGGGGGCCTTAAAACACGAGAAGTTCCTGTCCCTAATAATGTGTAACGTGAAGTCGTTGTAATGTTGGCCAATGGTAACGTGTGAGCGTGCGAGGAGCCGTGTGTAGTGGTGGGAGGAGGGGGAGACAGGCAGACACACGGAAGGGCGTCGGCCGTGTTTACCTCTGTCAATAGTCCAACTACGGCAGGCATTCGGCAGACAAGGCTGGTCGCCCGCGCGCCCGTTTCTCAACTCTCGGCTTCAGCTATATGAATATAACACACCGCCACAGTCTATTCGCGGTTACTTCCAATTTTTCTGAAGCCCTGCTAATGTTTTAGTTCCAGGATATTCCTCCGCCTCATGCAAACAAAGCTTAGCCGAGTTCAGAAAATTGCACCAAAGAACAGCGAACCGCTTTCTTGAGCACTCAGTGCAATAATATTTTGCGTGAGAACTATTAATTACTAGGCATTACCAACATCTAACTGTTTTCATTAATTTTGATTATGAATATTATAATTTATATGTACAATTATTATTTTTTTAAATTAAATCAGCGGTGCCTACAAAAT